>JABMCL010001052.1:402500-510000 GCA_018857735.1 Alviniconcha marisindica
ACCGTTCAACTGTTTTCCTGGACATTCTGGACATTCTGGAGTAAGGGAAAGTGACCGAGCAGGCAAAGCAGCCATCACAAGTGGCTTGCGTCTGGGACGATCTGAAGTGTTGAGGAGTTCAACTGTTTTCCTGGACATTCTGGAGTAAGGGAAAGTGACCGAGCAGGCAAAGCAGCCATCACAAGTGGCTTGCGTCTGGGACGATCTGAAGTGTTGGGGAGCTTTAGACACTACATGCCGGCGCAAAACCAAGGACACCACATCATCGATCGCTTGGAGGAGAGAGGCGCGAAAAGAGGAAGCGCTGGACGATCTTCCTTGAAAGGACGAGAGAGGGTCATCGTCAATCAGACGAACGTTGGACCCGTTTCAAAGGCAACGTTGGGGAAGCTTTTGAGAGACTTGGTGAAATGCATGTAATTACGCGCTTTCCGAAAGAATAGGTACCATCTTGAACTGAACTGAACTTCTGATCCTTTTCCGGTCAGTAACGCAAAAAATGGATTTACTTTCAATGAGTATTAGCTTACACCACCGCATTCCGAAAAAAAGGGAGCCATTACAGCCGGAAGCCGACGGAAAGTTTAACAAAAATTAATGTAGACCAGCTTTCTGTTTGTTTGCCGAGAACGATTTCTCGTTTTTAAGCCGGAGGTTCGTACTGTGACGTAAGGTTGTAGTGAAAACAGTTTCGCCGTGGAATACAGTTGGAGGAGATGAGGGAGGGGGCGAGGGGTTATGGTCCTCGTCCTACTCCGTTGAACATGCGTAACAGTTGTAAGGGGTATTTTCACTCCATTCTTTGGATTTGAAAGTGTAATTTTCACGCACAGAGTGAAAGACTAATGGGTGAATTTTGAGGTCCTAGTGCGTGAATACGCACAGACTGTTTTTGTTTTGTTTTGTTGTTGTTGTTGTTTGTTGTTGTTGTTGTTTTTTGGGGGGTTCCCCCGGGTGTCCTGATAACTCCGAGTATCCTCCAAATATTTCAGATATATTCTATTGGAAACACCGCAGAAGAAAGAAGAAGACCAGTTAGTTGGTCCTTGGATTTTAACGCCCTGTCAACCGCATAGGGCCACCCCAGGACGAAAGAGAACGAGAGATATTAGCTACAGCATGTAGTGTCTGAAAAAGACACACTCCTGCTACAGCTGGTAGTCGTTTTGTACCGGATCCACAGCCCAGAACTCCCACAGGATCGCCCCAGGACGAAACAAGACCAGACATATTACAGCAATCATTGTCTGTGAAGGAGACGTATTGTATAGCTGGCAGAGCAGCCCGGGATGAAAGAAGACCATAGGTAATAATTACAGAGTGAAAAAGACGTGTTCTGCAGGGGCCGAGCAGCACAGGACTCGCATAAGGCCACACCAGGAGGAAAAACAAGACCAGAGATATTACAGCAGTCATTGTCTGTGAAGGAGACCTATTGTATACGTGGCAGAGCAGCCCAGGATGAAAGAAGACCAGAGATATTACAGCAGTCATTGTCTGTGAACGAGACGTATTGTATACGTGGCCGAGGAGCCCAGGATGAAAGAAGACCAGAGATATTACAGCAAACAGGTCTCTGAAAAAGATCCATTCTAGACCTGGTAGTCGTTTTGCACTGTGGAAATCTGCAGGCCTGGACTTCCATAGGGCCAGCCTAGGACGAAACAAGACCAGAGATCTCACAGCAAGTAGTTTCTCTGAAGGAGACGTATTGTACATCTGGCCGAGTAGCCCGGGACTACCTATTTAGGTCCCTCCCAGGACGAAACAAGAGCCGGTTTGGCCTAGCGGTAAGGCGTTAGGCTGGTAAGCGGATGGACCTCGGTTCGATACCGCTTCGGCTCTCCTTTCTCTTCAAAAACGTTGTGGTTTGTGGACACTGTCTTGTGACTTTGTCCATCACTTCCTACTGAAACATTAAAATGGCTCTCATCGCTGCCCACCTTAATGCAGAAGTCATTCTGGTGGTGGCAGTGTAGCGATAGGTATATAATATCCCTCTTCCCCAACCTCCATATCCCCTTCCCCCCCTTCTCCACGTCCCTAATAAGCCTTACGGTTTCTGTGGGCGTTAAGTACTTACTTACTTACTTACTTACTTAGTTTACGAAACAAGACCAGAGATATTACGGAGTGAAGGAGATGCATCGTACATCTGCCCGAGCAGCCCGGGACTACCTATTTAGGGTCCCCCCAGGACGAAACAAGACCAGAGGTATTACAAAATGAAGGAGGCGTATTGCACATCTGGCCAAACAGCCTGGACCTCCCACAGGGTCCCCCCAGGATGAAACATCCCCCCAGGATGAAACAAAGTCTGAGATATTAGAGCAAATGGCGCCCCCCCCCCCCCCCCCCCCCCCCACCCCACCCCCCTGAAGAAGACCCCCTAGTACAGCTGGTAGTCGTTTTGCACCGAAATCTGCAGCCGGGGACTCGCGGGCCGCTTTAAATGTCACGGCTCAGTCAATTTTCTCCGACATATCGGAAATCGACAGAAGAGCGGGCCGTCCCAGCTGCTGTTCCATGAGCTTGTCAGCCGGTTTCGACTGACTCTTTGCAAAGTTGACAGTGTAAATTACGGCGTGTAAAACGTGCCTAACACCCACACGGTCCTTATTAACTCTTCAACCACAACGACACATTGACCGTGGAGCACTCACTTCGCTTCGCTCGCTGCTGCTGCTGCTGCTGCTGGCGCAGTGAGGTCTAGAAAACAGTAATTGTCAGTCAGCCTGAAAGCGTTGACGGTGCTTGGGTGAAAAGACGTTTTGACTGCTGTGAATGGAGTGAATCAACGACTGAAAAAAGCGACACACGCACGCACAGAGGCACAGACACACGCACGCGCGCACGCACGCACACTCACGCACGCATACACGCGCGCGCGCGCACGCACGCATGCACACACTCACGCACACACACGCATAAGCACGCACGCATGCACTCACGCACGCACGCACGCACGCACGCACGCACGCACGCACGCACACACACACCACACACACACACACACACACACACACACACACACACACACAGAAGGAGAGAGAGATAACTCGAATTCGAAAACTTAGTAGCCTTAGGTCCATTTGGAACTATCTAACAGCCAGTCCAGAGAGAGAGAGAGAGAGAGAGAGAAGAGAGAGAGAGAGAGAGACAGAGACAGACAGACAGACAGACAGACAGACAGACAGACAGAGACAGACAGAGACAGAGAGACTAACAGTTGGTGTTTTACGCCCAATCAACCATTACGGTTATATCAGAGAGAGAGAGAGAGAGAGAGAGAGAGAGAGAGAGAGAGAGAGAGAGAGAGAGAGAGAGAGAGAGTGATTTACTGACTGAATGATTGACTGAACTTCAATACTCAATGATAAAGATTTTAGGCAGAATCCTAGTCTTAGATAGAACTGAGATGTGTATATATAGCTGTCTTTTAAAGCAGCTGATGGTTCTCAGGTTTTTGGTGGAAGAGAGTTCCAGATTGATCATCGCGAGAATGCTCTTATAAAGGTCTATGCAGGGACGTGGTGGAATGAAGTTGTTTTTAACCTTACCTACTCGTGAACCTTGTGAGAATGAGCGAATGTACTCTGATGTCTTCCTAGTGGATACTTTGAGAGAGAGAGAGAGAGAGAGAGAGAGAGAGAGAGAGAGAGAGAGAGAGAGAGAGAGAGAGAGAGAGAGAGAGAGATTTAAGCACAAATCGGCTTTTTTACAAATCTGTCCCTGTTGACAAACACAGCAACACTCAATACGTCAAACAAGAATACAAATAATTGCGGGAAACTAAAATACATCTTAAGAACAAAACAAGCAAAAAACTATTACTGTCTAAAACTTCGCAACATACAAACTCAGCACAGAGAGAGAGAGAGAGAGAGAGAGAGAGAGAGAGAGAGAGAGAGAGAGAGAGAGAGAGAGAGAGAGAGAGAGACAGACAGACAGACAGACAGACAGACAGAAGACAGAGACACAGACAGACAGACAGACAGAGCAGCAGTAGCAGCACAGCACAGCACAGCACAGCACATACACCACACGACAAATCTTTGAACTTCTCCCTGGTAACATGCAGTGTTTCAATAAAATCATTTGCAAACTAATTTCAGCGCCGCAGACACACACGTCAGCTCTGTCTTGTTTGCCAAGAACCGACTGATGACCCATTGACTGCAAGACTCCGTTCAATGCCAGCTACAGGCCACACCTAAACTGAACGATAAGTCGGAAATCCGGTTATTAATACATCCAGCAATTTCGACCTGTTATACAGTTATTGTGTGTTTGTGTGTTTCAGGGTGGGGAATGAGGGAGGGGCGGGATGGGTGGGTGGGTGGGTGGAGGACGGCGTACTGATAATGAAAATGTGTCGCCATTGTCTGCATAAACCGGCCTTATTTAGAAATGCGGCGGAAAGTGCGAAACTAGTGCTGTAGATTTCCTTACGGGGAAAGAAAGTTGTTACTGTTAGGCTGAAAATGAAAATACTCTGTGAGCACAGTCTCTCTCTGTCTCTGTCTCTCTGTTTATGTCTCTGTCTCTCTGTCTCTGTCTCTCTGTTTATGTCTCTGTCTCTCTGTTTATGTCTCTGTCTCTCTGTCTCTGTCTCTCTGTCTGTCTCTCTATCTCTGTGTCTATCTGTGTCTATCTGTCTCGGCTTCTGTGTCTCTCTGTGTCTCTCTCTGTCTGTCTCTCTCTGTGTCTCTCTTTCTCTTTCTGTGTGTGTGTGTGTGTGTGTGTGTGTGTGTGTGTGTGTGTGTGTGTGTGTGTGTGTGTGTGTGTGTGTGTGTGTGTGTGTGTGTGTGTGTGTGTGTGTGTGTGTGTGTGTGTGTGTGTGTGTGTGTGTGTGTGTAACTATCAAGACAGTTGTCACGGAGGATGTCGTACTGATAATGAAAATGTGTCGCCACTGTCTGTATAAACCGGCCTTATTTAGAAATGTGGCGGAAAGTGCGAAACTAGTGCTGTAGATTTCCTTACGGGGAAAGAAAGTTGTTACTGTTAGGCTGAAAATGAAAATACTCTGTGAGCACAGTCTCTCTCTGTCTCTGTCTCTCTCTTTATGTCTCTGTCTCCCTGTCTCTCAGTCTCTGTCTGTCTCTCTCTGTGTCTCTCTGTGTCTCTGTCTCTGTATGTGTCTGTCTGTCTGTCTCTGTGTCTCTGTATGTGTCTGTCTGTCTGTCTCTGTCTCCCTCTCTCCCTCTCTCTGTGTGCCGTGTGTGTGTGTGTGTGTGTGTGTGTGTGTGTGTGTGTGTGTGTGTGTGTGTGTGTGTGTGTGTAAATATAAAGACAGCTGTCACGCGTGGGTGAGCAAATGCTAGTAAATACCCCCCCACCCCCCACCCCCCCACCCCCCACCCACCCACCCACCCAAAAGAAGAAGAAGAAGAAGAAGAAGTAGACATGAGTAGCCAAATTTTAATTACACTGCAATGCGATGGTATATTGAGCGCTCAGTGCGTTGATGAGCGCTTGATAAATGTATATTATTATTACTGATTATTATTATTATCTTTCTGGACCACTGCACCCTCCCGCTCTCTCCACCCTTCATCGCCCGCAGGAGGAGAGAGGCGTGGAAAGAGGAAGCGCTAGACGATGTTCCTTGAAAGGACGAGAGAGGGCCATTCAGTGTCACCGTGTCAGACACAAAAAGTTTCAAACGAACGCTCATTTATTTTGACACGGACACACAGTATATAAACACAGTCAGTCAGACGAACACTGGAACCGTTTCAAAGGCAACGTTTGGGAAAACTTCTGAGAGACGGGTGGAGCGCAAATAGGCTTTTCCGAGCGCATAGATACCATCTTGAACTGAACCGAACCAAACCGAACCATTGACAGACACGCATTCTCAAACTCCAACTCTTCAACTTCGCACTTTCTCACACTTTTGTCCTCACGTCTGGAGTAATTTTCCCTAAAACATCAGGCTTCTCTGCTGCTCTCTCTTCCTTCAAAAAACAAACTCGAGAAATTTTGCTTCTCGGCCAAATAAATATCTCAGTTCAGCAACACTGTCCATTGTACACAGTGTGTGTGTGTGTGTGTGTGTGTGTGTGTGTGTGTGTGTGTGTGTGTGTGTGTGTGTGTGTGTGTGTGTGTGTGTGTGTGTGTGTGTGTGTGTGTGTGTGTGGTGTGTGTGTGTGTGTGTGTGTGTGTGTGTGTGTGTGTGTGTGTGTGTGTGTGTTGTTGTTGTTGTGTTGTTGTTGTTGTTGTTGTTGTTGTTGTTGTTGTTGTTGTTGTTGTTGTTGTGTGTGTTGTTGTTGTTATTGTTGCTGCTGCTGTTGCTGCTGCTGCTGCTGCTGGTTGTTAGTTGTTATGGTTGTTGTTGTGGAACATGGTCAGTTATGCTTGAACTCGTGTTGATGTGTACTTTATGTGCTAGCTGTTTGTTAAGTTAATAACAATCTCTCTCGGTGTACATTATAATTATGCTTCTGTTATGTTTGTATTGTTCAGCGCTTTGAGTCGCGGGGTAGGCACTTTTAGACATTTCCTTTATTATTCCGTTTCTGCTGCTTGTTTTCCATTGACCATGGTGACGTGATTTCAAGTGTAATTAAACCAAAACAGAAAATCTGTTTGCGCGTTTTTGCTCTCTCTCTCTCTCTCTCTCTCTCTCTCTCTCTCTCTCTCTCTCTCTCTCTCTCTCTCTCTCTCTCTCTCTCTCTCTCTCTTGTGTATGAGTGATTAGCTCGTCGTTTTCTTTCGAAAAGGTGGCATACTCTCGCCAGTCATGTAATTAACTCAAATTCAGGAATGACGGCTAATTGCGCTCCCCCCCCCCCCTACCCCCCCCCCCCCCCCCACCCCACACACACACACACACGCACACATTACCCCCAGCAAAACGGAGAACATGTTATTTTCTTGGGGCGGGGGAGGTGGGGGGTCATGTATAGAGTACTTGGATTAATCGTGTTTCACGTGCTTATATAAAATCTGGCCCTTCACAACCAGTACCTGTAAAATCCTGAGTGGAACACGAATAGCACAAGATTATTATTTTTTTGATCCGTTTTTCTTCTTCTTCTTTTTTTCTTTTCTCCAGTTTCAGCGCCGCAGCTCTGTATTGTCCTGCCAAGGCGCTAGCATTCTCTCCCGGAATCTCCACCAGCTGAAATCTAGGTAGCAGACTGCCAAAGATCGTTCGTGTCATCGTTTGTTATTATCTTGTCTGTCTGTTTATTTGTTGCTTGAAAAGTGTCTTGGCTAATTAAAGCAAGTGTTCTCTTGAATCTTTTGTGTGTTTCTGAGATACAGATTAAGTGAAATTAATTTTTCAGTATGAATACAGACACAAAATAATGTATATTTATGGTTGTTTGTTTACTGCAAATAAGGTAGGTAATTTTTTTACATTTAAAAAAAAAACATAAATTACATTGGTGCATCTTGCTGATACATGTTGTTAGCATGATAAGATCAATCTAATATCTTGAAGAAGTGTGTTTTTGGTCTTGTTTCAGTATGCAGACACTCCACTTTGTTTCCGATTTTCCCACGCATACTGCATTTTCTTCTTCTTTTGAAAATAGCTAGCTACAGATATGCTAAGATGAATGATAGTACTCAGTTATTGAAGTGGATATTGGATAAGGCTGGCAGAAAACAGCTCGGAAAAAAAGTCACCGTCGTTCGCGTAGACGAGAGAGGCGTGGAAAGAGGCGCTGGACGACCTTCCGTAGAAGGACGAGAGAGGGCCATCGTCAATCAGACGAACATTTGAACCGTTGGAAGAAGACCGCAGTGCTGAATACCAAAAGTTTGCAAGCTGTGCAGTGAAGTACTTTTGCTTTGCGCGGTCTGTGCGTGCACGCTGTAGATGGTTTGCCTGGCGGCAGTCACTGCTCTCACAGAGACAAAAAGTCGCGGCCTTTAAAAATCGATACGAAATCAGTGTCTGTCGTCTAAAACTGATACAAAATCAACCAGATTAATTGTCGATAGTTGTGTAATCACTGTCAGTAACCATATCGATTATCTTTTTAATTTGTAAAAAATTTTTTTTTTAGCTCCTGCTTTGAAATTTTCTTTTCATCATTTAAAGGAACTAGCCTTCTCCAGGTTGTCGAAAAGACTTTTGTTATTTTAGTTACGTATTGTTTGTTGCGTTATGTTTTTCATCTACCGGCTAATTTTATCGAAAACGTACCAGTCACTATGAATGAAGAACAGATTGGGGGTCAAAACTCAGTAGACCACACCTTTTCTCGGGGACTTAATTTTTTTTTTCTTTCCTAGAACGCTGCAATGTTCACTCCACAGAGACAAAAACAGTCCGTGATAAAAATGACTATAATCTACGTGCATTTTTTCCGTGACGTCAACACTGTGAGCTGCCTGGTGTTCTGTCCGTGACGCCAAAGACGGTGACGTCAAAATGGAGCGGGGAAAGGAGCGGTAATGAGCTCGTGAAACAAGTGTCAGTGATGGTGTCCAAAAAAAGTATCCTTATAAAATCTCTGAAATGTTCACCACTGAATTCACACTTTATGGAATTCTTCTTTAACTGATAGGGAAGGTTTGCTGCTCTTCTTCATCACACTGAAAGTCCACACACACACACACACACACACACACACACACACACACACACACACACACACGCACGCACGCACGCACGCACCACAACACACACACACACACACACACACACACACACACACACACACACACACACACACACACACAGTACCAGATGTGACACCAGTGGGATTTCACAAGTTAAATCGTAGAAGGTGCTGTTTTTAGTAAAGTCCCAGATCAGCGGGTGGGTCACCCGGAATCGGCCGGTGCCGGATCGGCCTCAGTTGTCGCGTGTGGGTGTCAGTATCAATATCAGTGTCAGTGCATGCCGTGTGTTTGTGCGCGCGCGTTAGTGTCAGTGCGCGTGAGTGTGCGAGTGTGACCACCGTGTGTCAATGATACGGCCACGGTCGCCGCTGACCGTGTGTGTGTGTCAGTGTGTGTGCGTGCGTGTGCGTGTCAGTGTGCGCGCGTGTGTCCGGCGCGGTGCGCCGTTGCATGTGTGTGCGTGCGTGCCGCGTGTGTGTGGCCGGGAGGGGGGGGGGGGGCGGGGCGGGGGGGGGGGGGGCGGGGGGGGGGGGGGGGGGGGAGGGGTGCATGCTCAGTGCGTGCGTGCGCGTGTGTGTGTCGAGTCACTGAGTGTGTCACGTGCCGGGTGGTGTGTGTGTGTGTATGTGGTGTGTGTGCGCGCGCGAGTCGTGTGTAGTGTTTGTCACCAGCGATTCAGTGCGTACGTCACCGAGTGTCCGGCGTGGGGTCGGGGGGGGGGGGGGGGGGGGGGGGGGGGGGGGAGTGTGTGTTTTATAGTCGGCTGAGAGTCAGCCGTGCCGTGTCAGTACCCGCAGGTGCCGTGTCACGTCAGTGTAGTTAGTGTGTTCAGTCATGTTTGTCCAGGGAAGAGGGGGTAGGGGGCGGGTGGGGGTGCGGGGGGAGGGGGCAATGCCTTGTACCCGCCCGAGTGTGCGAGTCAGTCACAGTGTACTAATGATGTAGTCGAATGCCCGGTGTTTCAAGTGTCCGACGCTTGTTCGGTCACAGACTAGTGACTCGAATACCATACTCCGGCACTGAGTGGCCTCGACCGCGTGTCAGCACCGAGAGAGAGAGACTGAGAAAGAGAGAGAGAGGGAGGGGAGGGAGCCGGGAGAGAGGGAGCCTGGAGGGAGAGAGACGGAGAGGGGGTTAATTACTCAAGTCTTTGGGATGGCCAGCCGGCCACTGAGCCATCCGGCTTGGGTCAGCTTGGTCCGGCAGCGGTCCCACGGCAGTCACTCGGTGGCAGTCACAGCATGACTGACTGACCGACCTGCAGGCACTCTCTGGGGAGACGCCGCCGGCTAAGGACGTGACTGAATGACTCGAGTCGGTCAATGCTGCCCGGACTCAAACTCCAAGCACTGGTTTACGACATTTCTCCTCCTTTCAGTGAAGGGAGGTGCCGGAAAGCGCGGCTCGAGTGTGGGCCGGACTCTCTCGTCACCGAGTGAGGACTCGGCTGAGTGAGAGGGGGGTGGGGAGAGAGAGGGGGGCTACACTACACTATCGGACTGACGCCAAGACTGTCCATGTGACTGACTTGGATGGACTGGAGCGGCGGCCATGGCCGTACTAAAGAGAGAGAGAGAGAGAGAGGAGAGAGAGAGAGAGAGAGAGAGAGAGAGAGAGAGAGAATCAATATGATGCTGAGCAATGCGTTAGTCCTTGACAGATGATAATGAATAAATCACAGTCAGAGCCGCTACTCCCCAGCCACGCCGGTAAAACTGGGCGGCACTGAGAAAATCGCTGATTCCGGGCAAAGTCTGAAGCTTATCGTTCGCCGGGCTGTCAAAGCGCGTAATTGTTAGTTCAAAGCAATTAAAACAGCACACAAAACTGAAACGCTGACTTGACATCGAGATGTTCAGTAGAACGTCAGTTCAAGGCGGCTCGTTTGCCTACGAACGAGTCGCTTGTCTGTAGCAGACGACATTTGTCCGCGGTTCGCACCAAGCGGGCATACATTAGCTGTATGTTTCCTTCACGCATGAAAATAAATGCTTGAAAAATAATGTCAATGTCGACTGGCAGTTCTACCTTGTAACCTGAGGACAAAATACCGAGGATTACAACAGAGTGTGCAACATTTGTTTCGAGATTCGAAGGAGAATGACTGTAGCAGACATACTTCTTCTTGAACCAATAGGCTGCTGGGATTGACATCCGGGCAACTGCGGCATTTCCCAGCGAACCTGAGTTGCAAAATGGCTCTGGTGGGAGGAGATTGGACGTGAACATGGGAATTTCTAGACTTCGTTTACATCATGTCATCTTCGCAAGCTAACGCGAAAATGAAAAGGTTCACTCTTCGAGGTGTCCTTGATGGGCTTCGCTCATCGGTCAGTGCACCGACAAAGAGTGACACGGAGATCGAGGAAACCCTTCGGTCCGACCACTTCCACATTAGCAAGGTAGGCAATGATGGTCACATATTGATTATGTTCTTGTTATTCATGGATAAAAGTAAACATCTTGCATTAAGATGCACGACATTGTCAATGTTTTGTTTTTCAGACCGTGCGGCATGGATTTCCCTTCCAGCCGACCTCGGTGGCGTTTGATCCTGTACAGCATATTTTAGCCATCGGCAACAAAACTGGGTCACTTAGGATGTATCCTTCTGAATGTTTACATTATTTAATTACGTAAACATTGCACTGATAGAGATGTCACCGCCATTTCAATGTTAAGTTTGAGGTGATTCTAGAAACATTCTGTACTGTTAACATATTTTGTAGCAATAACTCGACAGTTTTAAAAAAAATTGGTGACAGTAAATGATGCTCATGCACGGATGCTAAGTGATTGGGAATACACACTTGGGTTTTAGGGGTTGAGCACAAGATTATGTCATTGTGAAGCAGGCTTAAAGTGATGACCTGATGAGGACAGGTCATGAATGCATAATTTGTAGAATAAATGCCACATTCTAATGCATGAAGGGGTATTGAGTTTACTGCATGTGCATATATATGTAACATTTTATAACACCATAAATTAATATATTGAGATCACCTAAAGTATAATAGATAGTATTACTATTGGGAGAGGAACCCCCTTCCCCGACCTACCCACCAACCCACACCCATCCTGTAACAGTGTGAGTGTAATGTAATTGAGGGAATTAGGGGTGTATTGATTTGAAATCACTGGACATTGTTAGTACATAGCCATTTGTTTTGACCATCTCATCTGTGCCTTAGTCACTTGCAGTGCACTTGTAACTGGTTATCACTGTGACACTAGCTGTGATCACTGAATGCAAGAACTGTACTATAGTACTAAGTGCTGGTCACTTGCCAGAATGTCATGACTGTGTAATGCTGTATACATGCATACATCATACATGCATGCATACATGTGCAGAATGTTTGAGGTTATAACTTCATTAGTTAGTTCAAAGCATGTTAATATTATTAATATCAGAGATGTCAGGTTTCATATCTCCCATAATCTGGTGACTATGAAGCAACTTGATCAACATGTCTTGAGCAGTTCTAGTCTAAACTCAAATATAAAATGATGTTATTAGATAAAATAAAACTCCATGATCATGACAGTGATTAATCATTACACAGTTTACATATAATTACAAGTTACAGACCTTCATCTTTTCTGCCCTCAAAATAAATACGCTCAAGTCAAATTGTGTATGAGAGACCATTGCTAACCACTGCTTTACTTTATTGTGACCCTTGTGAGCCTGTTCTATGACACTTGACAGCTGTTCTTCTAGTTGTCATAATTGTTTATTAAATAATGTTCTTGAGAATGATTTCTGAGAATTGTGTGGTTTAGTCATTTAAATATGATGTGACCAGCAATCATGGAACATGACCAGCAAAGAATGTAATTAATACTAATAATAAATAAAGTAATATTAATACTAATAATAGACTGCTGGTTGTGAACTGTTCAACTTCAAGGAACACTTTTGTTTTTGGTTATTTCTCAGACTTAAGCAGATTAATGTTGACAGTGGATTGCTGTTTTTATTTGTAAAACAGTTGTTATTAAGTGTTACAACTTGTACAGACATGGGTTGATTGATAAATTATATAATGAAAGGTGCTCCAGTACTAATTTTAGTTTCAGACTATATTTAGTATTACTATTAGTTGAGCAGACCATATTTATAACTGGATGCAGTTTACTGGTCACACATTCAGATGTGTTTGAGTATTTTACTGTTTGTAATCATTTTGTGAAGCTCGAAGTGTTTGACCTTGATATAATAGTTTGTTTGCACCTTGTCTGCACCTTGATATAATAGGGTTTAAAAAAATTTTTTTTTATTTTTTAAAATAATTTTTATCTCACACTAGGACTGTTTCACAGTCACACTTGCAGTCTTCTGGCTCTAGTCTTTGCTTTAATCATGCTTTGTGGACATTGGCCTTCGGCCTTGGTAAACTGTGTATTTTCCTAAGGTCAGCATGGCAAAACACAGGTAAGTGAATGCTTGGAATTTGGACTCTAACTTCTGCCTTAGTGCCTGCTTATAATGTATACTTAACCTAACCAGAAGTTGTTTCTAGATTTCATGCTCTGTTGGTCGTTTAGTCAGTTGCTGTATATAATTTCCATTAAGAAACCAGCCATTTTCTTCTCTGCTTGCATTTGCAAATTCTGTTCTGTCAAGAGCCATTTTGTGTTCACAGTTTCTGTTTCCACAGCCTATTATTAGTATTAAGTATTACTATTACTGTATTAGTGTAGGAAGTATTGGTGGTGTTCTTACTTGCTGAAGATTGTTTGTGCATCAAACTTCTAAGCTCTGCTGATAACGCGAAAGTCATTTACATTATATGAATTCCAGATTCAGCCTGTTAAAAAAAAAAAATCTGTGCCAAACTTTCTTTGCCAGTGTGACACTATCAGTATGGGTATTACAGTGTCCATTTAAGAAAAGAAAAAAGAAAAGGAAAAAAAAGGTTAGATGAGAAATTGAATATATAAAAACCTAACATTATATTATAATGATTGAAATACCACTTATTTCAAACCAATTTCTCATCACCAACTGATGGATATTGCTAACTAGTAATAGTAGAGCTAAGTACTAGTAACAGCAAAGTGTACTCTTGTCTTGAAAGACAGGATGAAACCAATGATATTACTTCAAGTTCAATTGTTGCATACAGTTGTTATAAACAGGGACAAGATCATGAACAGAATGCCTTTCCAAACTCTAATAATTGTGTTTTAACCAAATTTTAGTGTATGATTTATTTTTGGACACTTAACGTTAAAATTTGGCATTAAATTGCTTTTTTTTCGGCAGTTTAAAAAAATGATAATTATTGGACACTTTTAGTGACATCACTTAAACTTTTGAACCTCCATTGAGTTTGATGAAGTCATAGTCATACCAGTTTGGGTGCCTTGGAATTTGATTTGTTGTTAAAGCAGTATAATAAATGATATTACGATACTAATTGCAGTTTGTAAAATGCCTAAGTTGCGGCTCGAAGTGCTGAACAAACATAATATTACACACATAATGTATATGGAGATAGAAACTGTTATCTGCAAGTTAACAAACGCTAACATGTAATGTACATTAACAAGGTTCAAGCATATAACTGTGCAAGATGCACACATGCATGCAAGTGCGCACACACACACACACACACACACTGTATAGACTGATAGTGATAATCTGTCTCTTTTTCTCTTCTCCGTCACTACATCCTCTTGTCCCTCCCTCCTGTTTATCTCCCTCCCTCTCGCTACTACGTCACCAGACCCCATTTCCAGTCCTGATGCATCAGACATTTAAAGTCGGGGGGCAAAAGCCTATAAAATATTTATCAGAATTGCCCAGCTGCTGTCTTGTGGCCTTCTGATTGTTTTCATTTGATTGGCATGTCAATTTCCTGTTTCGACTTTGCATCTAGATTTTCACTGCTCGGCGTTTCATCTGACCTTTTGCTTTTGGAATCTTCTGATCGGTGTTGTACTTGTAGGTCACAGCAGTTTGATTGATCTATTGATTTTTTTTCTTCTTCTTGGAGGTGGGGTGGGCGGGTGCTGATGAGATTGACAGTGTTGGTGATGTTTTGATGAAAGTTGAACTTTTAAAGTTTTGTCCAGGGAAGTCAACTTTTTCCCTGATGGGTAAAAAACCAAAACAAGTAAAAAAGTAACAACAAAATCTAAAACTGAAGTATTTTAAAAGGCTTGGTTGATTTGATTTTCATTTTAAAATTCAAGTGTTGTTACATGTTTAGCAGGACTTGATGTAGAAAATGCCTTCAGCTGGTTCAAGCATCAGAGCTAGCCTGCCGTTTCCGGTGGTCTAGGGCCTTGCTCTTGTTCCTTGGGTGACATGAGTAAACAACTAAGTAAGTAAGTAAACATGGTGCCTAATATCCACACAAACCGTAAGGCTTACAGGGACAGGGAGAAGGAGGGGAAGGGGGTATGGAGGTGGGTGAAGAAGATTATATACCTGTTGCTACACTGTCACCACCAGAATGACTCTTGCATTAAGATGGGTAGCAATGACAGTCATTTTAATGTTTTATTAATTGTGAGGGACAAAGTCACAAGACAGTCCCCAAACCGCAACCTTTATGAAGAGAAAACAGCCAAAGTGGAATTGAGCTGAAGTCCTTCTAATTACCAGCCTTACCGCTAGGCTAAACCAGCTCGCAAGTAAACAGCTTTAAGTTTCATGCCCTATATATCAAAAGAGTGTGTGAACAGGTGTTGTATATAGCCAGTCCTTCTCATACTGATCATTACTGATAAACCAAGTAAATTCAAATTAACAAATGGAGCATTTTAAGATGAAATCCTTGTTTTAAATTTATTTATCTTTTCAGTCACTTCTGTCTGACAAAATGTGTTCTAAGAAGGCCATTTCCTTTAACAGTTTAAGGCATGCTAGTCTGTTACTATTTAAAGCCCGTTCTTAATTGGGCAAATGTTTGTTCGCGAACCTAGTTGGGAGTATTCGGTGTACCTAGTTGGTTCTTAATTGGGCAAACGTTTGCTTCACAAACCTAGTTCGGAGTATTCGTTGAACTGTGATGAAGCCATATTCGGGGTCCAAAAAGCTTCGCTCAGCGTGTTCTGGGAACATTTGCCATATTCGACGAACATTGACTCTGATTGGCAGAGAGCAGAGCTCTCCAGTGGATGAGGAATAAAAATGGATGACAGTGTCGCTAGATTCTTCACTCGCTTTGGAGTTGTTGTTTTTATTTGTTGACTTATGGGAAGCGCAGCCTTGTCTTGGGGACCGAGAATGAGATAGTAGTTAGTTGAATTACCCTGTGAGGGATGACTAAAGTATATCAACTTGACTTGACTTTAGCCTACAATTTCGATCATGCTGTCTGCTGCTCGTATGCCGCAAGTTCGGGCTGAACCTTGCATCTCATTACAAGCCAGTTGAAAACGAAGTAAAGTTCATCAAACTGTCTGAACCATGTTCAGTGAACTAAAAGTTCAATTAAAAAACAAATCATAGTTCATCAGACTGTCCGAAGCATGTTCGGCGAACAAACATTCACCCAGTTAAGAACAGGCTTAAGGCTGTGCATGATGTATGAACTGGCTCTGCCACTGCCAGTATAAACGCAAGCAAAACTGGATGGGTTTTAAGTGTGCCTCTTGTTTCATTATACTGCCCACAACTTCCCATCCTACTTTATAGATTTTTGTTGTTGTTGTTTGGCAATGTAGTTGTGTGTTGTTGTTGCTGTTGTTGTTTTTCTTTGGTGGGGGAACTTGTTAGTCTGTGTTTTGTCCTGATGATGTCTTTGAATTGATAAAACTTTGTGAGCCAGCACAAAATAAAGTATTACACAGGGTGGTATAAAATTTATGCAAAAAGGTTGCAATGCTATCGTCACGGTCAAGGTCAAAGGATCTGCATTGTCAAAGAATTTAAAAAAATGTCCACCACATGATTGGTACAATCTGATCTGCTGAACTTTTCATAGCCAGACTTCATATGTTTGTACATCATTCCTGTGGTGGGTATTGCATAATTTGTGGATGCAGAAATGTTTTTTGAAGGTCACCTCTGCAGAGAACCCATAGCTATTACGGGTTTTCTCAGTAAAGCCTGCAGTACAAGAATACGGTTTTGCATGGTTCTCCTGTCGGGAATATCTGCCTTTCTGTTTTCCCAGTTCATTATTTCAGCTTTAAATTTTGTTCAGTTCTCCTCAGACATAGTGAGTTAGACCTCTGCTTGTGATGTGATGAATTCTGTTTCACTTCAGCTTTAATTTGTGATTTGATGGCTTGTGTTTTTTGTGATATAAATCAATGTGTCATTCGCTGGGGGTTAAGTAAGAATCAGTCATCCAGTCTCTCAGAGACTCGGTCAGTCATTATCAGATATAAGGTCAAGGTCATAATGAGAGTAGTGGTTCATCTCTTCAAAATAATCATGATGATTGTGCATCAGATACATATTCTGAATGGCTTAGCATTTTGTGCCTAAAGTTTATATATTTATGTTTGTGTGTTTGTAGTGGGCAGGATGTTGTGCCTTTCAGTTTTTACCCTCAAATATGTCAAGGTCACAGGGAGGGAAGTAAGCCATTACATAATGCTTGTGGGTCTATTGTGTTATGATGTTTTGAACCTTTTATAAATATAAGCCTCAACCTGTGGTGTAGAAAGCAACCCAGCTTGCTGAGTGGAGGGAGGGTGGGGGGAGGAGTATTTCAGACTGTTGTGGCTGCAGTGCACTGATAATGATATGGGTGGGATCCTTGTTTGAGCGGACTAAGTGGCACATAATTGCTGAACTGATTGAATCTGTGACACCAACAGGATGAGATAACTTGTCTTCCTCCGTCTGTCCCTCTTCGTGCATTACATTGAAGTAGATAATGGGCATCCTCTTGCCGTCATTGACATTGTTACTGATTGTACTTGTTGATCCATCTTGCTCACACTTGCAGTCCATTAATAATAATTTGTGAGAATAACGGAAACATTGTTCAAGTACTTGCATACGTCTTTTCAAACATCTCCCCCACCCCCACCCCCAAACATATTGCCACCCACTTCTGTAATGTTCAACACTGGTGACAATAAATGAATGAAATGTAGAAAACTCAGACTGGGGGCTATGATTATGTCTGTTGAATAACCGAGAATTGCAGTTGAATTTTAAAACTATGTTCAGCACAAATGTGTCCAAAAAAATACATGTGCATTAGGGTAATTTATTTTTACATCCATTTAAAACATACAAAGTGCTGATTTGACAGGCCCCAAAACTCCCTGCTTGCCCTCCAAATGGCCTTGCTGCTTTTTTCAACTTGAGGCCCCTCCATTCCAATGACCCATCTGCCATCAGTGATTTTGTCTGGGTCCCTCAGTCTAGTTCTAACACACCTACTACTGGTCTTGATAAAATTGTCAGCTGAAGCCCTTTTTGCTTGGTGGGGAGCTCAGCTTAAGCAAATGGTAATAGCAGGATTTATTTTTCTGCTGGTAGGCCTACTGCAAAGTCATATGGCCTGATTTGTGTGTGCATGTGAAAGAGAGAGAATTGTCTCTAGTGCTATAAGTATCAATTGTCTGTCATAGCAGCAACTATTAATTTTGTTTTCACATTGTTGCTTTCAAAAAAAGCAAAAAACAAAGCACAAAAGCAGAAAATAAAGCACTTTTACTCACATAAACTTAAGAGTCATAAATGCATGTGAACAGAAAACTCCCAAGTTTCAGACCTTCATGCTGAAGTTTCATCCATGGAAATCTCTTTCTCAGAGTACACAAGCTCTTTTCCCTAAGCTTGTCTCTCCTACCAAGCCCCACTCCTATGCACACACCCCTTCTCCCCCAGCACCAGTATCCTAACACCTACCGTGTCCACTGCATTCTAGTCCAATCCAGTGCTTGTTTTGTAAGGAGACTACCTGATGGGAGCAGTCTTCAGTGTGCAGCCATAGCTGATATGATAGAAGTGAGGGGCAGGAGGAGGACAGAGAGAAGTGAGGGGCAGGAGGAGGACAGAAGTGAGGGGCAGGAGGAGGACAGAGAGAAGTGAGGGGCAGGAGGAGGACAGAAGTGAGGGGCAGGAGGAGGACAGAGAAGTGAGGGGCAGGAGGAGGACAAATTGAAATGAGGGGCAGGAGGAGGACAGAGAGAAGTGAGGGACAGGAAGAGGACAGAAGTGAGGGGCAGGAGGAGGACAGAGAGAAGTGAGGGGCAGGAGGAGGACAGAAGTGAGGGGCAGGGAGGACAGAGAGAAGTGAGGGGCAGGAGGAGGACAAATTGAAATGAGGGGCAGGAGGAGGACAGAGAGAAATGAGGGGCAGGAGGAAGGACAGAGAGAAGTGAGGGGGGGCAGGGAGGAGGACAGAGAGAAGTGAGGGGCAGGAGGAGGACAAGAAGTGAGGGGCAGGAGGAGGACAAGAGAAGTGAGGGGCAGGAGGAGGACAGAAGTGAGGGGCAAGGAGGACAGAAGAAGTGAGGGGCAGGAGGAGGACAGAAGTGAGGGGCAGGAGGAGGACAGAAGAAGTGAGGGGCAGGAGGAGGACAGAAGGAGGGGCAGGAGGAGGAAGAGGGGAGAGAGAGAGTGAGGGGCAGGAGGAGGACAGAGAGAGGGGCAGGAGGAGGACGGAGAAGGAGGCAGGGGACAGAGAAGTGAGGGGCAGGAGGGGCAGGAGGGCAGGAGGAGGACAGAGAGAAGTGAGGGGCAGGAGGAGGACAGATGAAGTGAGGGGCAGGAGGAGGAGGAGAGGAGGGGAGGAGAGGCAGAGAGAAGTGAGGGGCAGGAGGAGGACAGAGAGAAGTGAGGGGCAGGAGGAGGACAGACTGAAATGAGGGGCAGGAGGAGGGCAGGAGGAGGACAGAGAGAAGTGAGGGGCAGGAGGAGGACAGAGAGAAGTGAGGGGCAGGAGGAGGACAGAAGTGAGGGGCAGGAGGAGGACAGAGAGAAGTGAGGGGCAGGAGGAGGACGGCAGGAGCACAGTTCAGTTGGGGGTCACCCCTTGTTCAGCAGTCTCATTTATTATATCAAAAGTCATACTGGTGCCCTTACCCCAAAGTGTAATCAATATCTGGGACTGGGAGCTAGTTCTTGTGCCTGAATAGGCTCTGCTCTTCATCACAGCATCAATATCTTCAGTTCTGGATCTTCTAGTCTGAACTCCCTGACTTAGCTCAGAAATCAGGATTCAGAAATTGGGTTGGAATACTTCTGGGTGATTTTGTATAATCCTAATACAGTAATAGTGCAATAGGGGCAGTAGGCAGAAGAGAGTTTGTAGAAATCCACACACTTTGCATGACAGTTGTGATTGACAGGCCCCCTTCCACAACCACACCCCTAATCGGTTTACAGCTTTTTTGTCTCTTCTCCAGTCCTTGCATTTCAACCTGAAATGACTGCAGTTTATTGGGCATTGAATATCATGTAAATTGTAATCCACTGAGTCAGAATTAATAAGAAAGACTTAGTTACAGAATGGTACAACGTTTGGTATTGATGTGTCCCAGAACCAGCAGTGAAGGTGCAAAAACCATCAAACTGATCAAGTAGACTGTCTGTGTAAAAAATGATTTTTGTGTAAAAAATGATTAAATAGCATCATGTATACATACATGTATACATACATGACACAGGCTTGATTTCTTTCCGTTTACAGATCTGGGGGGAAAGAATTTGTGTGGTGTGTTCTGTTTTTTAATGCCAGTTATTGAGTTAATGAATTATGCCAGTTGTTGGAGTTGTAAACTTGTATACAGCTAAAGTGTGATGATTTATTGAGATTAATTAAAGATTACCTAATACAGTAATAGTAGTAGTTTGATGTATTGAAATTAGTGTTAATTGATGATCAGTAAAGGAAGTCTTGGTCCAAGGATGGATGTATTGATGCAGAAAATCAGATTTGCATATAATCAGAAATTTTCAATATACTATTGTTTTAATGTCTTCTGTGAAAGCCCCATTTTGTACTTGTATTGTGATCCTGTGTCTAAAGTGAAATTGGAAATGGAAGTGACAGATTTACTGGAAATTGATGTTTGTTTGCACACTGTCACTGGAGCATTAGGTGCGTAGATGAGAGTGCCGTTGGCCACAAATACTCACGGGAGCCATTTCCCATGGTTCTGTTGCTGGGGACGTCAGCCTCACCACAGTAAGATTTGAAAGGTGAATTATCCAGACTGGCATGTTCACAGTCCAGTTCAGAACAAAAATAGCCCTAGTTCAGGCACAAGAGTCTTTCTGTGTTTGTGCCCTTAATGGGGATGTTCTGCAGATGAACTCACTTTTCCACTAGCTGTCTGTTATTAGTTGATGAGGGTGCGTTTATTCAGGGGAACTCCTCTTTTAAGGCCACCCTAAAAATTGAGCAGAAGTGGTCTTAAACAGAGGATGGTATATTGTTGAAGATTCACCATATATTCACTAGTTAACCAGTGCATTCCAGTTTTGTGGTTCAGCTTTTGAGAGAAGATGACAGTTCGGGTGTGAAAAGCGTTGCCAAGCAAAGTTCTAGTTTCACAATTGGTCAAGCTAACCATTCTTGCCAACCTTAAATTCCCAAAGAAGGTGTAGACCTGATTTTGTTGCTTAAACAAGTTAAAGTCAACATCACAGACACCCTACATGGTTTATTGTTTAACAACCATTGTTGCCACATCTGCAAGCATAATAGCATGCACAGCACATTTAAAATAGGTGTGTTCGCAGTGGTGACTGCTAAGCTGAACAGTGAACTGCTGTGCTGCCCAAATAATCCTAGCCTGGGGAGGCTGGGCTGGCTCCTGCATTCTCACATCAGGCATCATGACATCCGGCGTGGAGGGGCCTTAGAGAGCGTTGGCACTGAAGAGCTATAACCGTATAAGCATGAACATTGAGGGTGGAGCTGAAGCCTTCGCTCTGCTAGCCCACCATAAAGCGGCCTTCTGCTTGGCTTGGGCAGTGCCTTGACAGAGATTTGTGGCAATAATCCCAGCATGGTAATTCACGTCTCTATTCACTGCATCCCCTGCCTGTTAGGGGGGTTGTTCTGTATGACGTGGCTGCAATTCACGCAGTGCAGTGCTGCGAGCAATGAGGGAATGATGAGGCCGACTGGAGAGGAAATCCATGGCTTTGTGGGCTTCAGCTTAATGTGACATAGACTAGTGTTGGCAACAACAGGTGCAGCAGAAATAATACAAGGACCAGTAACCAGTTTTGCAGATGTTGTCACCAACATCCGTGAGTTGAAGGGATGAGTTACGAAAAATGTTGCAGTTACTTTTAATATGGTAGGATCACTCTTCAGAAGTAAACAGTAGTTTTACTTTTAGAACCAGTTTTGGTATTGCCCTTGTTTTTTGTCTCTGTCCAAATCTGTTCATACATGTGTATATGATAACATGTTGTGAACAAGTCAACAATACCACTTACCGGTTGCTGAAAAAGTTAAGAAAAAAGAACAAAAGTTAGCAAAATGAACCTGTAACATTCTCAAGGCACAACATTTCAGTGTGTGCATACATTAAAAAACAACAACAACAAAACACTTTTGTATGTGTCCATTTGTGGGTGTTGTGTAACTAGAATTACATTTGTATGCAGTACAGTTGTATGCAGTACATTGACAGGAAGGAAACTTTTATTATTACTTTTATTATTACTTTTAGCTTGTAACTTGTTATGTACGCATCTTGTTCAGATTGATGGCAGATGAGCAGGCTTTTTGTGAGCAGCTTTTGAGGGCATCAGTGGTCTGGTGATATATTGCAGTATCATTAATGGGAATCCCACTGTCATGTGCATCAATACGTTTATGCGTGTTCGTGTTAGCAGTGTCCCCAGCGATGGAATTGCGCAGATGCAAAAACCTATTAGGCATATAATATGCTGCTGACAGTCCAGAGGTCCGAAAAGTTTCCCTTCCTGTTAAAAGCCTGGAGTGGGTCAGAATATGGCTTTGTGTGCTTTGCATACTACCATTGTACCAAGTGCACCATGCCTTTTTAGCCTGTACTGAGTTCAATCAACCTACGCTTTATTAAAATTAATCCGCTTCAAACATGATGAATGACCTGTGTCATAAACAGACTTTTAAAAGTTTTGTTTGTAATTCAGTGATAAAGAAAAAACCCAGTTTTATCAATCCTGGTATGGCACATCCTTTACAACTGACTGGGCACTGAGTATAAAGTAACTGAGTGTTGATATGTTAATTATGTATTAATACCCAGCCCATTATGCCAGAGAACAGGTTTTAGCCCTCATTGAAAGGTGATCTGCATGCGACATACTCGGAAGCCAAGGGCAGTGGTTGTGACTTTGCCCCTATCTTGGCGGCGCAGCAGCTTTTCGGAGCACGTGTATGGCATACGGTCGGACAGATGCGGCGTGGACGAGTGAGTAGTATTACTACAACTATCGCCACCGGGGTTGCTGCCACCACCGCCATCGCGGTTGTTGCCTGCCATAGTGCAGGCTGGTGTGGGGGTATTGATCCGTCGAGCATCTGTCCAAGTGTGAGCGCTTGGGCCACATTGCACTGCTGTCAGCAGTGGTTTTTACTGGGTGCCGTTCTCAAACCAGTCGTCACCAGGCTGTCCCCAGTTCCCAGTTGGGTAGTGTTAGAGGTCTACGTCTGTGTCAGAAAGACGTGGGCAGGATGAACCGCTGGTCTCCCTGGGCTCATGCTGGGCTTGTTCTTGGCTCTTTGCCTCTCGCTGTCTTCTCCACATAATATGTTATATATTTATATTTTTTAACTAGTCATTTAGTTTGTACTATTTCTGCTAGTCTAGAGTTTTACTGATTATGTCCCGGGCCGGAAGTTGGTATCAGAATCTACAGAAGTTTAACCCAGTTCCCACTGCAGATGGGTTTGTGAATACCAATGCGAAGTGTTGAACTTCAAGGCCCCATTGGAATTGCCTGTGATGATCATGACAAGTTTATAAGTTTTATATAACACTCAAAGTCATATGAGGAAAATAACTATTCAAACTGATCTCCATGGTGGGTCAGTCTAGGTACAGAAAGTAAGACCCCCTCTGTTGAAGTTAAAAGCTTCTCTCTTTTAAAGCCAGAAATAGGTCATAGCAATGCATGCTTCACCTTTTTACTTTACCAGGAATTTGTCCCTTTCTAATTTTTACCTTCGTAGTCCATTCAACTTCATTTCCCCCCAAACTGTCTCCCTTTTTTTTTTTTTTTTTGCAATAGGTGTGGCTTGTACAGATCCCTATGTAGGCCTGCAGAATAAGATGGCTCACTCTGCTTGTTGTCAGAAGCAGTTGATATATATATATATATATAGGCTTCCTTTTGGGGAATCTGTCAAATGTAAATGAGATGCTATTGCTAAACATGAGTTTCTGCAACAGGCTGGA
The DNA here is from genome assembly GCA_018857735.1 of Alviniconcha marisindica. Taxonomy (NCBI): domain Eukaryota; kingdom Metazoa; phylum Mollusca; class Gastropoda; family Provannidae; genus Alviniconcha; species Alviniconcha marisindica. Next base: position 426,426 of record JABMCL010001052.1, read on the forward strand.
CATTCATAACTGGATGTGGTAGGGATAGGACTGTGTTATAAATATATACAGTTTATGTGAGAGAAAAAACTCACTTTATGTACCAGTATATATCACATTTGTACTGTTATTATCCCCCCCCCCCCCCTCCCCCTCCCAAGCCCCATTACAAAGTTAAGAGGGGAAACTGGAATCACCATGCCTGTCTGTAGGTATGTCCAGCTTTGTCAAGATGATATCCTCTGAATCACAACCTTTTCTATCCAAACCTGCTATGCTGGAGTGTTGTGTGAAAAAAATAAGGTGCTATCTTAAAGATCAAGGTCATAGTGAGGGCTTATAAATGTATAATCAAAATATGACTGTTTCTACTAAATTTTCTGAGCTAATGAATCTTTGTAACAAAACTTAGTGTGATGGTAGATCGTCAGATCTAACAATCAAGTAAGTGTGTAGTGAAAATACTTGATTGTTGTGTTCAAGGTCAAGGTCATGGCATACATTCAAAATACAGTGACTGTAGATGATATCTTTTGAACATCTGAACCTTTTGTAACCAAACTTAGTTTGGTGGTGCATCATTGAGGGGCAGAGTATCCCATGAAAAATATAGTTGCTAGGGTCAAGGTCATAGGGAGGGCTTATATAATCATAAACCAAAATGTCTAGTGAAAATACTGGGTTGATGTGATCAAGGTCATGGTCACAGTGTCAGTGAATTGTCAGAATTTCAGTTAATATTTGAATATTTTGTAATCAAACTTGGTCTGGTGATATATCATCATAAGCTGGGGTGTCATGTTGCTGTCTTCACGGTCATGGTCACAGGGCTCATAATCGTCATATAATCTAAATATGACAATTTCTATTGCATCTTCTGAACTAATTTTGCTTCCAGACTTTGATGGTGCATCATCTTACGGTTGTCTTGTGTGCAGATTGCTTCACTGTGTTCAAGTTTAAGGTCACAGCAGAGGTTCACAGCTTCATTGAATGTTTTCTAGATGATATCTCCTAAACTGTTTAACCTTTTGTAGCCAAACGTAGTATGGTGATGCATCATTATCACGTCTCACAAAAAGATTGATTTGCTGTCATCAAGGCCAAAGTGACAGTAATCAGAATATGGTTGTTTCGACTGTGTCTTCAGAGCTGCTGATTCTTTCGCAGCCGCACTTAATTTGATGATCCATAAGCTGGAAAGTCATGTCAAAACATTGGATTGCTGTGTTCAAAGCCACAGTGTTGGTTCAAAACTTTATTGAATGTTCGTGAGTTCAGTATTTTTGTACTGCTAGTGTCTCTGGGAGGGGAGTGGGGTATTTTGCAGCGCTAGGTGACAGACCTTGTTTTGTTTTCCTTCTAGTGATGGGTCAGGAGTGGCACATGGATCGGTTGGTTGGCTTGGGCTGCAGTGTTTTAGGTTTCCCTGTTGCTTCATTAAGGAGTGTACCCTGTCTTGCTTGTGGCATTTCCAGTGTTGTTTTTATGCTTTGACAGAGTTTGTAGATCAGTCGGACATGGGTACATATTTTTATTAAAATATATATCGGGTACATGAAAAAGGTTTTAGATGTGTATTGACTTTTGATGGTGTTTATCCGAGGGTGACCTCGTGTGGTTGACAGGACATTAAATTCTAATTTACTTGCTGACATTAATAATAATAATAATGTACATTTATCATGCACTCATCAGTGCCCTGAGTGCTCACATGATACATGTTAACCTAAATACAGTATTCTATACACATGTAGAACACCTACCAAAACAATTTACATAAGGTATTGTATGGTAATTATTCAAGAGTAATCTGAACCACACAGTGATTTGTTAATATTTTGATTGGTTTATGGCAAGATTTATTAAGGTTGTGAAATCTATTCCTTGCCAGACAAATGTTTTTTTTTTCTTTCTCAGGAACTGCACAATACCCCATTGCTGTTTGTGCCTGCCTGTTTCAGGAGATGTATTTTGTGCTGCTTGATTTAGAGTACTGTGGGCCTTTACCCTTAGCGGAGCAATACACTCCCTAATCACATGTCATGAGGGTGCAAACACCGCCATATGTCACCCCCCTTTTCTTCTGTTACTCTAGTGTTAGCTTAGAGATAAGTCAGATTAGGTGCGACAGGAGGCAAGCATTGTTTCCAGCCCTACTTGGCGACATTGAATTTTTTTCCCTTCCCATATCTGTGGAGACTTTCTTTGCCCCGGTTTCTCTTTTTTCTCCCCTTCTTTTTTCTTTTTCGAAGCCCGCTACTGGCCTAGCCTTCTGTTTGGCTGTGTCTCCAGGACATCATGGTTGACTTGACTGGCGGGGTAGTCAATACTTTTTGTTGAACACTGGTGGCTATGAAAGGTGGGGAGGAGGTGGAATTGATTTTGATGCTGTGCATTTTCATCATCTGGGTTATTGAGCAGCAGTTGAATAGGCACGGAGGCAGATCCTGAGTTGAGGGGAAGATTTAGGTATGGAAGGGCAAACACGGCTTCTTTGTCTGCTGTCAGGGTGGGCGTATGGAGGGAGCCCTGACTTGCTGGATGCTCAGTTTCAAATGTTAACCACTTGCAGTGTTTGTTTTGAAAGCTTTTAGAATTAATGCAGTATGTCGGGGGGGGGGGGGGGGGGGGGTGAATGGCAGCTGAAAATAGATTAGTAGCGACTGGGTCAGCTAAGAAAGGGTTGGGTAAAGTTGCAATTAAACAACTTGCAGCGTACAGCGGCTGGTTGGAGCCCAGCTTTTTGCCAGGTTACCCTGCTGTGTCAGGGTCATCGGGTCTTTTGTAACCAAACTTGGTATGCTGGTGCAGCATTATGGGGGCGGAGTGCCATGCAGAAAAATTGGGTTACTGTCTTCAAGGTCAAGGTCACAGGCTTAGACTTATATAATCAAAATATATAACTCTTTTGACTACAGTACTGTACTTCTGAACTAATCAGTCTTTTTTTAAAAACTAAGCTTAGTTTGATGGTACTTTATTGGTAGATCATCATAAGCCAGTGAAAATATTGGTTTGCTGTGGTCAGAATATAAATATAATCAAAGTATGACTGTTTCTAACACAGCTTCCCAACTAATTCTTTTGCAACCAGTTTTTTCTTCTTCATGCATATCATAATTGGGCTTTTATTCATTAACATGCATTTATTCATTACAGTATAGTTTCTCCCTCCTTTTCAGATACCCAAAGCAAAGTACACAGGAACAACATGTATACCCACACACATAAAGAAATGCATGAGCACATCATTGTGGGGCTTTTATTCTTTAAGAGGCATCCATCCATTTACAGTACAGTTTTTCTTACTCTTTTTTTTGTTCTCTCTCTCTCTCTCTTGCAGATACTTAAAGCAAAATATGCAGGAACAACACACACACACACACACACACACACACACACACACACACACACACACACACACACCACACACACACACACAATGACCATGGCAAAGAGTACAATTTACATAATTATTAGCATTTTATAACCTAGTCTAGATTTATATCATTTTCTTATTATAACAAAACCACTTGGTTACCATTTTATCATGTAGCATATTTAATATTGTGTTATATTAAATTAAATAAAATGTTTTTAATTTTTTGTTTTAAAATCAGAGACGCCGTTGCTGAAGTGCCTCTTTATTGATGCACATGCAATGTACGTGCAAACTAACATGTATGTGCGCATGCTCACTCACTGACTCACACACACACACGTACAAACGCTGTTTGTCTTTCATCTCCACCACCAGCTGCCCCCATACTTTGTGTTTTTGTGGTTCAACCAGCTATATCCTTGTGTTAATAAGGTTGTTGTGCTTGGTGCATGTTGTTTCACCCTAATAATTATGACCTAATGGTGACTTGATATTTAAGTCTGTCTTTGTCTTGCTCCATCTCTCTCTCTTACTAGGATGGAAAAGAGTTGTTTGCCTCTCAGAGTGAACGGACAACAGCCACGAAACCAATGCACACTGAATATGTGCACATTGAATACTGTTTATATAATCATCCTTTTAGCTTTGCAAGTGCTGCCGCAGGAGTGATGTTTTTGAAGCAATTGATTAGCAAATTGACGGAGCGGGGAACATGACCGCTCTAGTCCCTGAAATCAGCCATCCAGCTGTGAGTAGCAACAGTGAAGGTCTCCATTAGGCCAAGGACAGATGATTTGCGAAGGAGCTGTGCTGATGATGAAAGACAGGGGTCTGTAGAGTAGAGAGAAAGGACTGTTACGCTGAGTGTTAGGTGGAGGTGGGCTGCTGGAGTGGAGGAAAGAGAAAGCAGTCAAATCCTGACTGAAGCAGATGAATGTTGGGGGCCAGTGCATACACAAAGCAGGGGAACACTCCCAGTTCCATTTTGCATTTAGATTGTAGATGGGTTGAACTTGAAGAAGCAGCCTCATGCACAGCATTTCTAGTCTTTCATGAAGTGTTGATAGCGGTCAGTATGTTTAAGACACGCCTGTGCAGTGCCGCAGTGTGTTCTCACCTGCAGCCTTTTGTTGCCAAAGTCATTTTGGGAAAGGAACACCCACTAAGGAGCATATGCTGTTGAGCATTAATATATTGGTGGTCTCATTATCTTGAGGCTTGAATTAGAACTGCTTGCAAATGCTCCGATTGATGTAGTGCAAACAGGGCAGTGGGGGAATCAATACTTTATTGCGTGCATCAGACTCTTTGGAGGAGCCGGTGTGTTTTGTCCGGGGCTTTCGGGGCAGAATGGCTGGGAAAATGAAGGATCTCACCTGCAGGCCGCTCGGAGCAAAAACTCTGAAATCAAGAACATTAAAGTGATAGCTTTCTAGTGTTGTTGGATGGGTCCTTTGTTGCCAGATCTTGCCCTTTTGGAAGATACCTGATCAACAGGGGATTTTTATATATATTTTGACTTTTGTTAAAAACTTCTCTCTTTTTTTAACATCATTCAAACTAAATCAAAGCAATATTGTTTTACTTCAGCTTAAAGTGTTCTCCAGTAGAGACTTACTGGGGAATTTCATTTTCAGTGTGTGGCAAAGGGCAAGTAATGTATATATATACAAGTTTTGCTGTTACAGTGCAGCAGGTTAACCTCACTGTAATGCGATACTGGTTTAGGGATGCACAGGCCATGTTATTTGAAGTCTGTAGTTGTATGTGGTCCCCTCCACCTTCACTCCCCTTCTCTTCCCCCATATGTAGAAGGAAGATGAGTGGACAGTAAGGTAACCTACGTTTATTTAGGCATGGGTTACAGTAGACAACTCCATGCCATTATCTGATCCGTGATGAAAACATCTTGCGACACAGTTCGTCACATTTGTAAAGTTTTGTACCCACGTAAATCCTGTTTTATAGAAAAGCTGGTCAGTGGCCTGAGTTCCACAGTGGTCAGGTATCAGCATCTTCCACTGATGATCAGGACCATTTAAATTGTCTGGTCTGATTCAGAAGTCCACCCTTTTGGTTTTATTGTCACAGCTTCCTTCTTGGTGTCGGCCTGATTCAACCATAATGGTTGACTGGGCATAAAACACCAGCCAACTTACTTACTTTCTTGGTGTCATTTGGTGGGATTACACTACCACTTACGCTGGTGTACACATGCATTGATGTTTCTGCTGTGAGTGACTGTTTTAATGGATTAGTGCATGCTCCCAGTCGGTGTGGTTTATGTACTTGGTGGTGTGCTTGAACACGCTTGCCTGCAAGATAGAAATCAGAGAATTATTTTGTGCCAGGCCAGTATCGGCGGGGTGGGAGTGGTGGGGGTGGAGCTGAAGACGCAGAAGATCTGGAGTAGTGGATAAGCAAGAAGTAAGCAGTGATGGATAGGACCTGGGAGGAGAAAAGAGTCCCACTGCAACTTGGGAGACATCCCTCTTCTGCCGCCCCGGCAGCTCCTACATCATGGCAGGAAGCCGCGTCCTGGATGGGATGGCCTAGTGGTCTGCACACCCTGATAGCATTTTTGTCTGAGATGGGCCAGGCTGCGTTTTGCAGTTTGGTTGCACCAGCCATGGGTGGTAAAAAGTCTTGTCTGAGGTGGGCCAGGCTGCGTTTTGCAGTTTGGTTGCACCAGTAAGTAAGTAAATTGGTGTTTTATGCCCAGTCAACCAGTGCGGTTACATCAGGGCGATTGGTTGCACCAGCCGTGGGTGGTAAACTGTTCTGTTTGAAGTGGGCTAGGCTGTGTTTTGCAGTTTGGTTGCACCAGCCATGGTATACAAAACAAACACCACCACCTGTACATGTCTTGTAAATATTTATACATCCGCAAAAAAAAAAAAAAGTGAAAAAGGGGGAAACTGAACACCAAATTTAATCAGTAACCTCCATATATTTGAATGGACCATGCTGAGAAGATGCAACATTTGAATTGGTGAATGTTGTATGTTTGAATTGCGAAACATGACTTGATGGTATCTCTCCAGTCCAGAGAGACCTGTCTGTGCATGTGACCGCAGGGTACACCTCAGAAGTTAACCTTTTAATGAAGGCGAGCAGCACCATAGTGAGTAGCATTGCAGTAGGTTCTGTGTCACAACCATGGACTTTTTGTTTCTTTATATATATATATATATTCTCAGATTTGCTGTAGGTCTAGACATTTTCAAGTTCTCTGTATGAGTATACATGTCTAGATTAAAGCTTTAGAACCATGTGCAAGTCCACAGATGGAGATCTATGTGTCCAGTACCACCCTCGCCATTGATGGTCTGCCTGGAAGACCTTTTACAGATAGATCTCTTGTAGTCGTGTCACAAGCCATTAATGTACCAGGGACCAAGTGCTTTGTCAAACAGAATCTGCATGTTTATTATTTTTCTGCGGCTTACATTGCACACCATGATGTATAACGAACCCTGTTGAAAATGGTCTCTGTTTCTTTTTTTCCTTTTCTTTCTTTTTGTGACTAGGCCACAGTGCGACAGTTGTTTTATGTGTGCAAGCAAATGTCACAGTTGTAATTTGGGGCTGACTAATTGTCAGCTACCCAGTAGTGTGAGGCACATACTGCACTAATCAGCTGTCACTGCATCAACGATCAGGAAGGGGTGTAGCATTACATGGGCATGTTGTAGTGAACCGTTTCCATGTTGGGAAATGTTCTCGCGCTTGAAGACCTGTATAGAAACTTGAATTGGCAAGAGATAATGAGCTAATTGGTGGATACAATTTGTTCAGGAACACAATATATATAATATATATATATATATATATATATATATTTTTTTTTATTACTAAAAAAATGAAATCTTGCATTTTATGAACTAGCCGCTTTGATTAATGAAAGAGTGACTGGTCACGCTGTTTTGCATGGATGCTTGTGCCAAGGGCTCATTTGAGGAGGGGAGCGCTAAGCCCCCACTGTTATTATTAGTATAAACTTGTGGACAGACTGAGTAGACCTTTGACCTTAACCTGCACTCAGAATTGGTCGCCCTGGGGTTGACATCCACACCATGCATGATGGAGAGGTGGCCATTCTCCAAGTCCTCTTCCTCATCAATGAGGTAAGTCCACTTGCTCAGCCGCACAAGCGTGTGTGTGTGTGTGTGTGTGTGTGTGTGTGTGTGTGTGTGGTGTGTGTGAGAGAGAGAGAGAGAGAGAGAGAGAGAGAGAGAGAGAGAGAGAGAGAGAGAGAGAGAGAGCAGCAACATTGACTTGCTTGCTGTAGTTGTCAAGGTTTATGTATTTTTGCCCATGTGTAGACTCTGTGTGTTTTAGGGCAAATGATCTGATTGATGCCATGGTGGATACACCCATAAAGGCCGTAGCCTTCTCCACTTGTTTTGCCCCAAAAGCGTAGGACTGTAAGAGATCAAAATACAAACCAAAAATCGAGGATTATTGTTTTGAATAACCCCATTAAGTTTATATCAGATTTGGAAACAGTTTCATAGATGGTAATGTTGTACGTTAATATTGGATCATTGGATGTGCAAAACACCTTCATGTGTCATATCTAGCCAGTTACACTTCACGGCCTCTTCGATGTTCAGCATGAGCGGTACATGCCTGGGTTGTCTGAGGAAAAAACAACATCACAGGCTCTACAGATGTTAGACGAGCTGTGAATATGACATTTTACAGTGTTTTGTACATCCAGCTCTGCTTATTCAGATGAAAAGTGTGCTTGAAGAGTCTTGAAGAGTCTTGGAACCATATTGGGTGATCATACATAACTGCACAAGTCTACAGTGCATTTGATGAGCACTGTGATGTTGCAGAATTGTGCTGTGAGTGTACTTGCAGCCAGCATCTCTTGATACTGAATCTCTGCATCATGTGTGTTGTGTTTTTGAAGCTACCATGGTATGAGTGTGTTGTGTTTTTGAAGCTACCATAGTCAGAGTGTGTTGTGTTTTTGAAGCTACCATGATCAGAAGGTGGTGTGGTTTTGAAGCTACCATGGTCAGAGTATGTTGTTTTTGAAGCTACCAAGGTCAGAGTGTGTTGTGTTTTTCAGGGTGCCCTGGTCACGGTGTGTTCAGATGACACACTACACTTGTGGAATTTCCGACAGAAAAGGCCAGAGATTGTCCATTCACTCAAATTTCAGAGAGAAAGGTGTGTTCTGTTGATCAAGTATATTCCAGGAAATTTAGAATGTGAGGTTATGACCAAAACTGTGACAAAAAAGTGTGTGGTAAGCAAGCATTGTTTTCTCTGTACCCTTCCCGGTCTTGATGTGCTGACAAAAACAGGTAATATGCTGTCACATTGGAGTGATTGCTGTAGGGTTGGTGGAGAGCTATCTGGGGTCCAAGTTGTTAGAAATTCTCTGACTAATTTTGTTAAATTCTGTCATTCTAATTACTAGAATAGTGTGGTGACCGAGCTTGAATTACAGTCGCAGTATGAGTGATGTGCTGTTAACAACAGGCTGTTGGGGAACTCTGCTGGATCAGAGGCACCTCTTTTGAAGTCAGCTGCAGGTTTATGTGTTGTGTTGAAAGTGCAGTTGAATGCTTTTAATGATAAGGCACCTCATTCTCTCCTCAGTAATGAGTAATATCAGTAAAGCTGTAGTGAAGCTGCCTGAATGGCAAGAACACTGCAGTTGTATGATATATAATTATATACATATGTACAGTTGTGGGAAAATGGCTTCATACTCAACTGTCTTGCCCAACACTTGGTTAAACTTTGGGTTTTAAGTAGATTTAAGCGAGGAACTCTGAGACTAAGAGACAGTCCAGTGGTACCAGAAAAAATTGTGTTGCTTTTTATGTGGGTAGTTTTGGCTTTGATTTAAAATTAATTTGTTGTGTTGTGAGGGCATTCAATTTTAAAATCCAGTTACTAACTTCAAAATTACTGTTGAAAGATTAGAACTAGTGTTTTGGACTGACTGAGTAGAAAGATGAACATGATCGTCCACTGCATACTGTAGAAAAAGTGTGTAACAACAATGTTCTCTTTGTTTTATTTCAACTCAGGATAACATACTGTCACCTGCCATTCCAAAGTAAGTGGTTGTACATTGGAACAGAGCGGGGCAACGTCCATATTGTCAACATCGAGTCTTTCATCCTCTCCGGCTATGTCATCAACTGGAACAAAGCCATCGAACTGTGAGTGTGTGTGTGTGTGTGTGTGTGTGTGTGTGTGTGTGTGTGTGTGTGGTGTACATTCATAAAATGGGTTGGTGCATGTTGTATAATATAAAATATGTACTTGATGTTTATGTGTGTGAGTGTGCACGTGTGTGTGGGTACATACCCATTACTGGAATGTGGTGGAAACTGCTAATGTGTTCAACAACCCTCAAGTCATTGTATGCCACATTCCCCCTTCACCAGTAGCAGCTAAAGTTGACTTTTTGAGGTCATTGTGCATCTTCCAAAATATATACTGTGTGTGGATAGAATTGCATATTAGATAGATATCCTTCCTTTGTTGCTGTTTTGGTTATCAGTTGTGTAGCTTTACTTTTGTTACTGATTTGGTTATTAGTTGTGTATGTTTACCTTGTTATTGGTTTGGTTATGAGTTGTGCAACTTTATTGTGTTACTGATTTGGTTATCAGTTGTGTATTTGTACTGTTACTGATTTAATTATCAGTTGCATATTTTTTACTGTGTTACTGTTTTGGTTATCATATCAATATCAGTGTATATCTTTACTGTGTTACTGATTTGATTATCAATATCAATTATCAGTGTGTTACTGATGTGGTCATTAATTTTGCAGGTCTCGTAAAACTCACCCAGGGCCTGTTGTTCACCTCAGCGACAACCCGGTGGATACAAACAAGGTAGGCAGGCAGCAGACACCTGCATGGGCATGGTCAACCTGTGAATCAGCTTATGAGCATGACTGTCAAGTTGGAGAACAGCTCTCTGAAGGGCAGGAGACAGCACATACATGTAATCATGCGTTTGCAGGAAAATGGGTGCATGCTCAAAATCTCAACCAGCTATCCATGATTCGGCAGAAAGAAAAAGCAACAGCTACTTACAAACAACAGCAAAGATGCCAACATCGAATGTTCACCATAAAATGGAACCTGCTGACTGATGAAGATAAGAAGACCCCCCCCCCCCCCCCCCCCCCCCACATCCCCCCTTGCCACCTCATTACTTCAAGACGCTGCATGGAAGCAGAGTGTGTATTATGCAGTAATGTTTACCAGAGAAAAGATCTTGTTTGAGGACTTATTTTATTGTGCTAGTAGCATGCATGCATCTTGCATGTAAGCAGATTAGTCGTTACAAATACCAGTAAATCGCTGACTTCAGTTGAGCTTAGTGCTATGCAAGTTGTTTGCTTTCAGCTTCTGATTGGGTTTGAATCCGGTGCCATCGTCATGTGGGATCTGAGGAATAAGTCTGCTGAGTGTCGGTACAACTCGCCAGAGGTGAGAAATACACGTAACACCCTGATGTATCGTCTCTAAATTCTGCTTGTCTTGCTTGCATGTATATGTTTTATATGTATACATGTGTGTTGAACCTTTTTTTTGAAAAATTAGATTTTTCAAATGGTTGTCTAAATCAGAATGTTTTCAGTAAGTGAACCCAGCTAACTCTAAACTCAAACTGCTGCATATTAGCTTCAGTTTAACATTTGCGTTTACTTAGTGACATTTTGATCTTTCCCCAGGAGCTCTGTATTCTTTACACCATTGGTGAAACAGACTGCAATGGAAAATACATCTGATTTTTCGCTGGTTGCTTTTCTTTTTTTTTATAAAGAAAGTGAACGCCCTGTGCACTGAAGGTATTTTTATATCTGAAACTGAAGCCTTTTAAAATTATTTTTGAGTGTGATATTTAATCTTCAGCTTTACTGCTGCCAGAACCCATCTGCTGCAATGGAGACAAACCTACTTGCATGATTCAAAAAGTTTCCTGACCAATGTCACTGAGTTAACCCCTTCACTGTCATGATGTCACTTAAAAACCACCAATAAAAGTGCAAAATCTGAAACCCTTAAGCCTTTTTTGTCTTTGTTTTCACACTGGCATACAAAAGGATTTTTATCAAGATGCATAATATTGAAAATAGATGTGTTATAGGACTGGAAAATATACTGTTTGCAGGCATGTCTGTACATCTTTCAGCCCAGAAATTTTACAGGCTGGGGCAGAGTGAAGGGGTTAAGAATTGCCTTGAACCAGTCTTTTGGTTTGGCTGAGAGATACATCCATGAAAATAATTGAGCAAGAAAGAACTCACTCAACCAAGGCCAAACATGGCAGTGCTGATTCAGCGAGAGATGGCGCATAAAAAAAAAGTTGCACATAAGACTTGTAGATATATAGGAACATGACTGATTAGTTTGAACTATCCTTTGATCTCTTGTTTTTGTTGATACTGCTGCTGCTGTTGTTGCGCTTCAGCAGAATGGATTGTACTTGAGCAGAATGGATGCTTAAAATACATCAAAAGATGCTTTTGTCACTATCACAATGTGATAATTATGAGCATATTTCTAATGTTGGTAAATAAATAAGCTTCAAACAAATAAAAGTTAAGAGGAATGCTTATTTGATATGACAATACAGATTGCCATATTAAATAAACTGTGTATTGTCATATTAAATAAGCAATCGTTTTAACCTTTTATGTGATTGGATCTTTTTTTTTAGAATGCTAACAGCCATCCTACTTTCATTTGTTTTTGGATAAATAATAAATATTGATGTAAACGTTGCAAAAGTACACAACCTAATTGGCACTACATGACTCTCTACCCCTTGCATCCCTCTCATTCTTGTCTCTCTCCCAGTAGAGAGTGGCTGTTGTGTAATGTGTATGGTCATGACTGGACAAGAAGCAGGGGTGAGAGGGGTGATTTGTGTATGGTCATTATGAACAAGAAGCAGGGGTGAGAGGGGTGATTTGTGTATGGTCATTATGGACAAGAAGCAGGGGTGAGAGGGGTGATTTGTGTATGGTCATTATGGAAAAGAAGTAGGGGTGAGAGGGGTGATTTGTGTATGGTCATTATAGACAAGAAGCAGGGGTGAGAGGGGTGATTTGTGTATGGTCATGACTGGAAAAGAAGTAGGGGTGAGAGGGGTGATTTGTGTATGGTCATGACTGGAAAAGAAATAGGGGTGATTTGTGTATGGTCATTATGAACAAGAAGCAGGGGTGAGAGGGGTGATTTGTGTATGGTCATGACTGGACAAGAAGCAGGGGTGAGAGGGGTGATTTGTGTATGGTTATTATGGACAAGAAGTAGGGGTGAGAGGGGTGATTTGTGTATGGTCATTATGAACAAGAAGCAGGGGTGAGAGGGGTGATTTGTGTATGGTCATTATGGACAAGAAGTAGGGGTGAGAGGGGTGATTTGTGTATGGTCATTATGGACAAGAAGTAGGGGTGAGAGGGGTGATTTGTGTATGGTCATGACTGGACAAGAAGTAGGGGTGATTTGTGTATGGTCATTATGAACAAGAAGCAGGGGTGAGAGGGGTGATTTGTGTATGGTCATTATGAACAAGAAGCAGGGGTGAGAGGGGTGATTTGTGTATGGTCATTATGGAAAAGAAGTAGGGTTGAGAGGGGTGATTTGTGTATGGTCATGGCTGGACAAGAAGTAGGGTTGAGAGGGGTGATTTGTGTATGGTCATTATGGAAAAGAAGTAGGGGTGAGAGGGGTGATTTGTGTATGGTCATGACTGGACAAGAAGTAGGGGTGAGAGGGGTGATTTGTGTATGGTCATGACTGGACAAGAAGTAGGGGTGAGAGGGGTGATTTGTGTATGGTCATTATGAACAAGAAGCAGGGGTGAGAGGGGTGATTTGTGTATGGTCATGACTGGACAAGAAGCAGGGGTGAGAGGGGTGATTTGTGTATGATCATGACTGGACAAGAAGCAGGGGTGAGAGGGGTGATTTGTGTATGGTCATTATGAACAAGAAGCAGGGGTGAGAGGGGTGATTTGTGTATGGTCATTATGGACAAGAAGTAGGGGTGAGAGGGGTGATTTGTGTATGGTCATTATGAACAAGAAGCAGGGGTGAGAGGGGTGATTTGTGTATGGTCATGACTGGACAAGAGGCAGGGGTGAGAGGGGTGATTTGTGTATGGTCATTATGGACAAGAAGTAGGGGTGAGAGGGGTGATTTGTGTATGGTCATTATGGACAAGAAGTAGGGGTGAGAGGGGTGATTTGTGTATGGTCATGACTGGACAAGAAGCAGGGGTGAGAGGGGTGATTTGTGTACGGTCATTATGGACAAGAAGTAGGGGTGAGAGGGGTGATTTGTGTATGGTCATTATGGACAAGAAGTAGGGGTGAGAGGGGTGATTTGTGTATGGTCATGACTGGACAAGAAGTAGGGGTGAGAGGGGTGATTTGTGTATGGTCATGGCTGGACAAGAAGTAGGGGTGAGAGGGGTGATTTGTGTATGGTCATGACTGGACAAGAAGTAGGGGTGAGAAGAGTGATTTGTACATGGTCATGACTGGAAAAGAAGAAGTGGTGAGAGGGGTCAGAATGGCTGGCGTGTATGTTCACTTACCAACATGCCTGTGATTGAATCTTCTGGTGATGAATGGCGGTGGCCATCCCCGTCCTGGTGGCAAGAGGCGGTGGCGGCGCGCTGCAATCAAAGAGCATGCATGGACACTGGTGCAGGGGGCGCCATTCCATTAAGGCCATGTTTCACGCTGTGTGACTGGGCTTGCTTTGTGCCCTTTATTACCATTCCCCTAATTGGGTGCAGGGTTCCAGGCTTTGGGTGCCGGCTACCCTCACTGAGTGCTGGCTGTTGCTGCATCTGACAGCCAAGGTCGCAGGCTGTGTGACATTCAAAGATGTATCTCCCCTTTTTGTGCAATGATCTCTTGCACATGTGATACATGGATAGATGGAATTTGGTATTTCAACGCAGATTGAAATCGTGAATGATTTACGCAACTTGCCGTGGACTACTGAAACAGATATTTCAATAATGATTTGAATGATAAATGATTTATGGGGCTTGCTAATGCTGCAGATGTGGACGGACTAGATGAATTTGGTATGTCAACAACATGGATTCAGAAAGAGAATGCAGCTGGCTTTAGATGTGGACAGATTAAATTTGGTATTTTGGCAGTAGTTATTGAACAGTAGTGATTTATCTGGCTTGTTTCACACAGGTTAAGTTTCAGATTGCAACATGTACAAGTTGGGCTGTGAATTATACATTTGCCGTACAAAATTACAATAGTTAAGGACAGATTAATATTATTCCAATAATATTCTGTTGAGCAGTTGTGACTTGAACACTGGGAAATAAAAAATTATTTCAGGCCTGGACTGTCAGCTTTTTCTTTGTTGGTTGATTAGTTGATCGGTTTTGTGGATCTTGTTTAGATGTGTAAGATTTGTGTGTGGTTTGATGACGAGCCTTTTGAATGAGTATGGAAACTACCACGCCACACTTTTTACAGTTTTAGCACATGTATGCTTGTTGTGATGATACTGCTAAGTGTTGCCAGCTTAATGATTGACTTGAATTTGAAAAAAAGAAGAAGTGGGGGGGGGGGGGGGGGGGGGAGAGAGAGGAGGTAATGGACTGGGTTACATTTAATTACGCATGTGTTTATGTATGTATTTGTGATGCTCAGCATTCTTCAGTCTCAGTCCATTGAGAAAGGTTTCAAGAAATCCAAAACATTTTTATTTACGCTAGAGGCGAAGGAAAAAAAGTCTCTCTCTCTCTCTCTCTCTTTCTCTCTCTCTCTCTTTCTCTCTCTCTCTCTCTCTCTCTCTCCCCCCCCCCCCCTAAAATATAATGACCTGTGAGTGTGAACATTTTCCCCCCATGGACATAATTACTATTAGTGTTGCCGTTGACGCTCCATGGTTTGCGTCAACGGTGTTTGAGCAGCGTTGCTAGCTTGGCTCGTGGGCTGATGATACAGGATCAGTGGGCACTGGTCAAGTGTGCAGAAGGAGGCTTTGTCTATTGATTATCTCATGGTCCCTGGTGGCCGAACCTTCTTTGGCTGCAGCTGGGGGACACTTGCTGTCTTGCCGGCCTGGCTGTCCGTGTACACAACGGATTACTGCTCGGGTCAAGAAAGTCTAAAAGGGAAGGGGTGCGGAATTGGGTTTGGGATTCTCAAAACTAATAAGTGTGAGGGGGGTGGGGGGGGGGTTCTGATTCTGAAAACTAACAGTGTGTGTGTGGTGGTGGAGGGTGGGGTTGGGGGGCATGACTGTATCTCCATGAATTTGTTATGTAAGAAAAAAAGGTCAAGGTGTGACCTTTGCATGGTACAGCATCAGGAACTGGACATAACTGGCAGAAACAGTTGGGTGTTCAGATGGATTACTTCAAATGTTCTGACATGGGAGAAAAGCAAGGTTGCCCTGTTTTGGGGATCCCACATTAGCAAGCCACTCACTGAATCAGAAGGCAGTTTTTCAGCCAGGTTTCTTGGGTGACAAAATAATGCTTTACACAGGGCAACAGACCTTGTTTAGTTTCACTTTCTTTCAGTCTGCTTCAGACAACAGTAATGTGAACAGTGAGTCAGACTTTTACTTGTGATTTATGTTTCGCTTGGATGTTCACTTGGCATTAAATATTAAGTTATTACTGTGCTTCACCTTGGTAAAATCTACACAATTGATTTGGAGTGAAAAGGATCTATCTTGGTTCAGTGTAACACTTCCTGCACTGTATGTCTTGAATAAAAGAAATCGACAGGGTTGGCAACACAAGTGGAACTGGAAGCCTGATCACTGTGACCTTTGCAGTAAGGGTCGTTTTGTCAGGTTATGAGCCTGACATTTCCAGTCATTTAACGTCACTGGGATAAGGTCTAGACGGCAGCAGCACCATTTGTAGCTGGTAATAGCGCGCTTGGCTTGTTTGCCTGATGCGCCTCTTCCGAATAAGCTCTGGCTGTTCAGGGAAGGTGATGGGGATGGTGTTGCGCCAATCTCCTGCCTTGACTGCCTGGTAGCTTCCCTGTTCTAATGAAGCTCTGGCTGTTCAGGGAAGGTGGTGGGGATGGTGTTGCGCCAATCTCCTGCCTTGACTGCCTGGTAGCTTCCCTGTTCTAATAAGCTCTGGCTGTTCTGGGAAGGTGGTGGGGATGGTGTTGCGCCAATCTCCTGCCATGACTGCCTGGTAGCTTCCCTGTTCTAATAAGCTCTGGCTGTTCTGGGAAGGTGGTGGGGATGGTGTTGCGCCAATCTCCTGCCTTGACTGCCTCTTAGCTTCCCTGTTCTAATAAGCTCTGGCTGTTCTGGGAAGGTGGTGGGGATGGTGTTGCGCCAATCTCCTGCCTTGACTGCCTCTTAGCTTCCCTGTTCTAATAAGCTCTGGCTGTTCAGGGAAGGTGGTGGGGATGGTGTTGCGCCAATCTCCTGCCTTGACTGCCTCTTAGCTTCCCTGTTCTAATAAGCTCTGGCTGTTCAGGGAAGGTGATGGGGATGGTGTTGCGCCAATCTCCTGCCTTGACTGCCTCTTAGCTTCCCTGTTCTAATAAGCTCTGGCTGTTCTGGGAAGGTGATGGGGATGGTGTTGCGCCAATCTCCTGCCTTGACTGCCTCTTAGCTTCCCTGTTCTAATAAGCTCTGGCTGTTCGGGAAGGTGATGGGGATGGTGTTGCGCCAATCTCCTGCCTTGACTGCCTCTTAGCTTCCCTGTTCTAATAGCTCTGGCTGTTCAGGGAAGGTGATGGGGATGGTGTTGCGCCAATCTCCTGCCTTGACTGCCTCTTAGCTTCCCTGTTCTAATAAGCTCTGGCTGTTCAGGGAAGGTGATGGGGATGGTGTTGCGCCAATCTCCTGCCTTGACTGCCTCTTAGCTTCCCTGTTCTAATAAGCTCTGGCTGTTCAGGGAAGGTGATGGGGATGGTGTTGCGCCAATCTCCTGCCTTGACTGCCTCTTAGCTTCCCTGTTCTAATAAGCTCTGGCTGTTCAGGGAAGGTGATGGGGATGGTGTTGCGCCAATCTCCTGCCTTGACTGCCTCTTAGCTTCCCTGTTCTAATAAGCTCTGGCTGTTCAGGGAAGGTGATGGGGATGGTGTTGCGCCAATCTCCTGCCTTGACTGCCTCTTAGCTTCCCTGTTCTAATAAGCTCTGGCTGTTCAGGGAAGGTGATGGGGATGGTGTTGCGCCAATCTCCTGCCTTGACTGCCTCTTAGCTTCCCTGTTCTAATAAGCTCTGGCTGTTCAGGGAAGGTGATGGGGATGGTGTTGCGCCAATCTCCTGCCTTGACTGCCTCTTAGCTTCCCTGTTCTAATAAGCTCTGGCTGTTCAGGGAAGGTGATGGGGATGGTGTTGCGCCAATCTCCTGCCTTGACTGCCTCTTAGCTTCCCTGTTCTAATAAGCTCTGGCTGTTCAGGGAAGGTGATGGGGATGGTGTTGCGCCAATCTCCTGCCTTGACTGCCTCTTAGCTTCCCTGTCCTCTTGCACCTCTTCCATCTTGGGGTGGGCCCACCTGACACAGCACGTGGCAGAGAGGATCCAGTGCCCTGCTGCTGTCACCGTTTGCATTTTTATTTACTTCTTTGCGGTTGTCGCCCCGATATAACAGTAAGGGTTGACTGGGCGTAAAACACCAAGTTACTTCCTTACTTACTGCGGTCATTTGATGCAAGAGTGCGGGCTGACCCGATTTTCAGGCATTTTTGACGCAGGCACAGCTGTTGGGACTGATTAAAATGTCCTTGTGAGACATTTAACCACATTTTCCATGACCCATTCATGAAGCAATGCTTGTTGGTGAGGCAAAATTGAGATTAAACAACTGCCGCGGAATTGAGTCACCCTGATATAACTGCGCTGGTTGACTGGGCATGAAACACAAAGTTACTTACTTATGAATTGAGGAGGAGGAAGAGGGAGGAGGAATGAAAGAAAGGGCAAAAAGTAGGCGGTAGGCTAGAGAGTGAGCTGTAAGTTTCATGTGCACTGTGAGCTTTTGGGTAGAAAGTGGAAGGTGGTCTTGAGTAGAAGCGTGTCTGTCCTGTCCTGCATCGACCGCGTGAAGTCTCATACATTGATATGCCACTGCACCGCTCCGCTCTCCTTTCCCACCTAACTGCGACGGCTCTTTTGATGGTTGTGGAAAAGAAGGGACATCAATATGCATGCCAGGCTTGCTGCAGGTTAAGCCCTTGAGGAACTCCAGAAAGCAGTTTCTCAGTGTTCTGGTTTTTCCTAACTTTTTGGGTGTGTGTGTGTTGTGGTTTCATGTCAGACAGGGGATTCCTGTGAATGCATGGAAATCCACACACTGTCCCTGACATAAATAATGTAATAAATCCGGCAAGCCGGCGTCATCAATGCAGGATCCAGTTTGGAGCTCTGCTGGGACTTTTGGGGCCAGCTCAGAATATATCTTCTATTTCTTATCTTGAACTCTGAAGAAACATAAGAGCAACTTTGATTTTCGTGTGAAATTCTTCAGTAGTCCAAGCAGAGACTTCAAAAATGGGCTCAAAATAAACCACCAAAGAAGGGAGTTAATTAGTGCTCAAGAGACATCATGCAAACACAACAACAGAGACTTGAGTAGCCCAGAATAACTCACCTGGCATGCAAGTATACAAGGAACATGAAATCCACTAGAGATACATAGGCTCAAAATGAATTTTTCTTCTTCCTCCCCAATGGCTTTGCTTCTGGGAACTGCCGCTGGGGTTCTGTTTGATGGCCTCAGATATGTGGTCCCTTGGATCCCTGGCGCGTTTTTAGTAAAAGCCACTTTTTACACAAGGACTGTGCTATTGCTGTTATATGTCTTAACACTACCCCCCAAAATCTGTCATTGTTGATCCCCCCCCGGCCCTTGATTTACATATTGAGTGTGAATCAGTGTGGGCACTCGCGTTTCTGAGCAGTGCTGTTTTGCATGTGTAGTTGCACAGCACTATGAAGGCAAGTGGTCAGGTGTAGCAGTGTTGTCAGTCCTGTGGTATTGTGTGTGCAGGCATAGGGAGCAATTGCACATGGCACCAGGAAGGAGGGCCGCTTGTTTGTCGCACGAATTCTGACCAAACAAATGTGGTTTGTGTGTGCAGGCATTGAGGGCAGTTGCGTGGCACCATGAAGGCAGACAGCTTGTGTGTCACATGATTTCTGACAAAAAAAGAGAAGATTTCTGACCAAAAAAATATGGTTTGTGTGTGCAGGCATTGAGGGCGGTTGCGTGGCCCCAAGAAGGCAGACAACTTGTGTGTCACATGATTTCTGACCAAAAGAATATGGTTTGTGTGTGCAGGCGTTGAGGGCGGTTGCGTGGCACCATGAAGGCAAGCAGTTCATGTGTAGCCACTCGGACGGCAGCCTCACAACGTGGAATACAAAGATGCCACACAAAGCCGCCAGTGTCTTGATGCCTCATGGTGAGCGCCGTTTCCTTGCCAACCCCTCCCCTCTGGCATCTTCTGTCTGTCATCTACTTCAGGGGTGCAGGGGGGTGTTGGGCAGTGCTTCAGAACCAAATGTCTGCCACCAGCTTTAGTCTGGTGCTGGACTATCCCTCCTAGTCTATTGCTAGACTATCCCTCCCAGTCTGCTGTTACACTATCCCTCCCTAGTGCTAGACTATCCCTCCCTACTGCTAGACTGTCCCTCCCAGTCTGCTAACAGACTATCCCTCCCAGTCTGCAGCTAGACTATCCCCCCTACTGCTAGACTGTCCCTCCCATTCTGCAGCTAGACTATCCCCCCTACAGCTAGACTATCCCTCCCAATCTACTGCTAGACTATCCCTCCCAATCTACTGCTAGAATATCCCTCCCAGTCTACTGTTACACTATCCCTCCCTAGTGCTAGACTATCCCTCCCTACTGCTAGACTATCCCTCTGAGTCTGCTAACAGACTATCCCTCCCAGTCTGCAGCTAGACTACCCCCTACTGCTAGACTATCCCTCTGAGTCTGCTAACAGACAATCCCTCCCAGTCTGCAGCTAGACTGCTCCCTCAGTCTACTGCTAGACTATCCCTCCCAGTCTACTGCTAGACTATCCCTCCCTACTGCTAGACTATCCCTCCCATTCTACTGTTACACTATCCCTCCCTACTGCTAGACTATCCCTCCCAGTCTGCTGCTAGACTATCCCTCCCAGTCTGCTGCTAGACTGCCCCCTCAGTCTACTGCTAAGACTATCCCTCCCAGTCTACTGCTAGACTATCCCCCCCAGTCTGCTGCTAGACTATCCCTCCCAGTCTGCTGCTAGACTATCCCTCCCAGTCTACTGCTAGACTATCCCTCCCAGTCTGCTGCTAGACTATCCCTCCCAGTCTGCTGCTAGACTATCCCTCCCTACTGCCAGATTATCCCTCCCAATCTACTCCTAGACTATCCCTCCCAATCTACTGTTTGACTATCCCTGCTGCTAGACTATCCATCCCAGTCTGCTGCTAGACTACCCACTGTTGTGCTGATAACAGTTTGAACACAGCATTTCAGGTGATGCAGACTATCCTGAAAAGAGACCACTGAACACTGCCAAAGCAACTTGGCAGCACTGCAGGGTCTTCTCTGTATGGTAGCTTGCCAGTAATTGGGTGTGTCTTCCCCATGAACTTTTTTATGGCAGCAGGGCTTCAGTGCAGAGTAGACTGGGATGTGACGGACAGCAGGGGTATCAGGTTGAGCTGCATGGGGTGTGACTGTATCAGGGTGAGCTGCCTGGGGTGTGACTGGTAGTAGGGATGTCAGGATGAGCTGCATGGGGTGTGACTGGCAGTAGGGGTGTCAGGATGAGCTGTATGGGGTGTGACTGACAGCAGGGATGTCAGGATGAGCTGCATGGGGTGTGACTGGCAGTAGGGTTGTCAGGATGAGCTGCATGGGGTGTGACTGGCAGTAGGGTTGTCAGGATGAGCTGCATGGGGTGTGACTGGTCAGTAGGGTGTCAGGATGAGCTGCATGGGGTGTGACTGGCAGTAGGGGTGTCAGGATGAGCTGCATGGGGTGTGACTGTAGGAGGGGTGTCAGGATGAGCTGCCTGGGGTGTGACTGGTAGGAGGGGTGTCAGGATGAGCTGCCTGGGGTGTGACTGGTAGGAGGGGTGTCAGGATGAGCTGCATGGGGTGTGACTGTGTCAGGATGAGCTGCCTGGGGTGTGACTGGTAGGAGGGGTGTCAGGATGAGCTGCCTGGGGTTGACTGTACAGGATGAGCTGCTGGTAGGAGGGGTGTCAGGATGAGCTGCCTGGGGTGTGACTGGGGGGTGCAGGATGAGCTGCCTGGGGTGTGACTGTAGGAGGGGTGTCAGGATGAGCTGCATGGGGTGTGACTGGCAGTAGGGGTGTCAGGATGAGCTGCATGGGGTGTGACTGGCAGTAGGGGTGTCAGGATGAGCTGCATGGGGTGTGACTGGCTAGGTAGGGGTGTCAGGATGAGCTGCCTGGGGTGTGACTGGCAGTAGGGGTGTCAGGATGATCTGCATGGGGTGTGACTGGCAGTAGGGGTGTCAGGATGAGCTGCATGGGGTGTGACTGGCAGTAGGGGTGTCAGGATGAGCTTCATGGGATCGGCACATCTGAAGCCAACTCAGGCCCCAAGAGGGCACACGCGAAGATGAAAATGAAAACAATCTGTGCAAAATCTTTTTATGAATGTGTAAAAGTGTAATGATTTTCTTTCTCTGTGTTTTCTCTCCACACAGCTAAAATTGGTGCTGAAGGAAAACCTGAGCCATGTAAACCCATTACAAAAGTTGCCTGGAAGTCTGTTCGGAATGGGTGAGTAGCAGATCTTTGCACATTACCTTCACCCTGAGAAAAATAATAATTTCACGTTCACCTGAATAGTGATGTGTTTTGTTAAATAGTAAACTGGTATTTCCGTGAAAAAAAAAGTTTACTGCAAAATTGTCACCTAGATTTGAGTTCGAAATGATCAGGAAAAAAGGCGAATACTGCTTAAACTCACATTATGACAATACAGATGTTTTTTAACTGGACAAATAGCAAATTGGTTTCAGATATCCTTACACACCAACATTCGGACTGTAACTTGTAAGGAGGAGTACATGTTAGTAAGTGAAAACATAAATATACAAACAAAAATGATCTGTTAAGAAAAACAGGCACAGTGCAAGTATTTTTTTCTCTCTCCGTATGATCTGGAGAGTATGCCAGAGAGATGCCTGTGAAAATACATTGTTTAACAATATGCATACTGTCAGTACATGTGCTATAAATCTGAATGTAATCTTCTTATCTCTCCATATGATCTGGAGTATGCCAAAGAGGTGCCTGTGAAAATACATTGTGTAATGATACGTGTACTGTCAATACATGTGCTATAAATCTGAACGTGGTTTTAAGGCTTGTTTTTAATAAATGTACTGTCACTACATGTGCTATAAATCTGAATGTGGTTTTAAGGCTTGTTTTTAATAAATGTACTGTCACTACATGTGCTATAAATCTGAACGTGGTTTTAAGGCTTGTTTTTAATAAATGTACTGTCATTACATGTGCTATAAATCTGAACGTGGTTTTAAGGCTTGTTTTTAATAAATGTACTGTCATTACATGTGCTGTAAATCTGAACGTGGTTTTAAGGCTTGTTTTTAATAAATGTACTGAATACATGTGCTGTAAATCTGAAGGTGGTTTTAAGGCTTGTTTTTAATAAATGTACTGCATACATGTGCTGTAAATCTGAACGTGGTTTTAAGGCTTGTTTTTGTTTGTTTTTAATAAAGGACAGATACCTTTTTGGGGGAATGCCGTATGACTGAGTAAATTTGAATGTTTGAATGCATCTAGTTTGGTGCTTTTGAGGAAAGGGATGTTTGAAAATGCATGCAGCTACATCATGGTTTGGATGTGGTTAGTCGTTTGGTGGTGGTGTTTTCAGGGAAGACATGGTGATATTCTCAGAGAGAAGTGTCATGACAGCACTACACAGTCATGGTTTGGATGTGGTGTGTAGTCTTGTTTGGTGGTGGTGTTTTCAGGAAAGACATGGTGATATTCACAGAGAGAAATGTCATGACAGCGCTACACAATCAGGGTCTGGATGTGGTGTTTAGTTTTGTTTTTGTTGTTGTTGTTGTTTAAGGGAAGACATGGTGGTATTCTCTGTGCTACACAGTCAAGGTCTGGATGTGGTGTTTAGTTTTGTTGTTGTTGTTGTTTCAGGGAAGACATGGTGGTATTCTCTGCGCTACACAGTCAAGGTCTGGATGTGGTGTTTAGTTTTGTTTTTGTTGTTGTTGTTGTTTCAGGGAAGACGTGATATTCTCTGGCTTCACAGTCAAGGTCTGGATGTGGTGTTTAGTTTTGTTTGGTGTTGTTTCAGGGAAGACATGGTGATATTCTCTGCGCTACACAGTCAAGGTCTGGATGTGGTGTTTAGTTTTGTTTGGTGTTGTTTCAGGGAAGACATGGTGATATTCTCTGCGCTTCACAGTCAAGGACTGGATGTGGTGTTTAGTTTTGTTTTTGTTGTTGTTGTTGTTTCAGGGAAGACATGGTGATATTCTCAGGGGGGATGTCCTACGACCGGGCAGGTCGCACACCCAGCATAACCGTGATGACTGGGAAAAGCACGACTGTTCTAGAGATGGAGCACAACGTCATGGACTTTGTTGTGCTCTGTGAGACACCCTGGAACCATGGTCAGTATGTGTGGGTAGTCAGTGTGGAGTGTGTGTGTATGCATCCCCCCTCCACCCCCCACCCCCTGATAGTGTGCTTGCTTGTCAGTTTTGAGTGAGTGTGGTCTGGGCATCTAAATTCTAACTTGCTATATTTTCCATGCCTTGGTTCAAGTTATTTTTCATCTTCTATATGGGTAAGGCTATATTGCGCTTGGGGTGGGTGGTCAGTGTTTTTTTGTTTGTTTGGGGGGGGGGGGGGGGGGAGTATTATGCATTGTTTAGTACTTGTGTACAAATATGTATTTTAAAACTGTTTTGAGTTCTAATACATATATATTTCTGCAGAATTAATGACCCACAAAGTGTGATTGGTTCTGCCATCTACAGCTTGCCATTCTCTGTTGCCAATAACCTTATGAAGTGAACACGCATGCTTTGCCTTGCAGATTTCCAAGATCCCTATGCGATTGTTGTGTTGCTGCAAAATGACCTGGTGGTTGTGGACCTGACTACTCCAGGGTGAGTGAACCGATGCCCTGACATTGCCAGCAGTGCTGTGGTACCTTTCTAACATAAGGGGTAGTTTGAGTTCTTTTACTTGGATGACTGCACTACCTTTATGGGTACCTGTGGCATGGTTTACACCTGGACTTTAGAACTCCTTGCTAATTGATAGTAATCACTGATGTCATCATGATGGCCCTTGCTGTTGCTGTTGTCGTCATTTATATCATCATTCTTGAAGTTACCATCTATATGCAGTTTGATTGCTGTTCCCACCTGTCTGTCAGTGTGTCCAGTTTGGACTCCTTCTGACCACTAGGAGCAGTGTGTAGGAGAGGGTTGCACTCATTATTTTGATGATTGGAGGTTTCAGAGAATCAGAGGTGAGGGGCTGTGTGAAAGTCCATGTGGCCGTCCTGGGCTTCCCCTCCCTAATAGCCCTTTTGGTGTCTGTGGACAAAAAGCAACGTGAAACTTGAACTCTTCAGAGCTCAGGAGCTGTGTGAAAGTCCACGTGGCCATCCTGGGCTTCCCTTCCCTAATAGTCCTTATGGTCTCTGTGGACAAAAAGCAACGTGAAACTTGAACTCTTCAGAGCTCAGGAGCTGTGTGAAAGTTGAGATAGCCATCCTTGGCTCCCCGTCCCTAATAGTCCGTAGGATCTCTGTGGACTTAAAGTTAAAGCAACATGAAACTTGAACTCTTCAGAGCTCAGGAGTTGTGTGAAAATTGAGGCAGCCATCCTGGGCTCCCCGTCCATAATAGCCTTTATGGTGTCTGTGGATGTAAAGCAACATTCAGAGAGGTCACTGTGTTCTGCAAAAAAAGAAGAAAAAGAAAAAAAGAGACAGCTGTTGCAAGGCTACAGACAAAAAAGGATGGGCAAGTAGCTAATTGTCGGCCGTGAATGGTACATGGTAGTGACGGGCTCACTGCCTGCTTAGTCACTGGTCCATGAACCAAGCACTTTGTAGTGGTTCCTGCAGCACGACCGTTTCAGCTCCCAGACTTGAAGTTGAAGTGGTGGCGGTGGTTGCGTTGCAGATACCCGTGTTTTGAAAACCCCTACCCCATGGACCTGCATGAATCTCCCGTCACCGCCTGTCAGTATTACGCCAACTGTCCCACGGACCTCATCCCAGCCTTCTACTCTGTCGGTTCCAAGCAGAAGAAAACCGGTTTCAGTGAAAAGGTAGCGTGGCGTTGGAATGAAAATGCGGACGAAATGAGAGTTGTTCTGTATCTGAGTTGTGCTGTGCCGCTTGAGGTGTGAGAGTGTTTTGTATTGGAGGCGTGGTGTGCTGTTGTAGGTGCGGGAGTGTTTTGTATCTGAGTTGTGCTGTGCTGTCTGAGGTGTGAGAGCGTTTTGTGTTAGAGTTGTGCTGTGCTGTTTGAGGTGTGAGAGTATTTTGTGTTAGAGTTGTGCTGTGCTGTTTGAGGTGTGAGAGTGTTTTGTATCTGAGTTGTGCTGTTTGAGGTGTGAGAGTGTTTTGTGTTGGAGTTGTGCTGTGCTGTTCTAGGTGTGAGAGTGTTTTGTATCTGAGTTGTGCTGTGCTGTTTGAGGTGTGAGAGTGTTTTGTGTTAGAGTTGTGCTGTGCTGTTCTAGGTGTGAGAGTGTTTTGTATCTGAGTTATGCTGTGCATTTTGAGGTGTGAGAGTGTTTTGTGTTGGAGTTGTGCTGTGCTGTTTGAGGTGTGAGAGTGTTTTGTATCGGAGTTGTGCTGTGCTGTGTTGTTTGAGGTGTGAGAGTGTTTTCTATTGGAGTTGCGCTGTGCTGTTTGAGGTGTGAGAGTGTTTTGTGTTGGAAGTGTGCTGCGCTGTTTTATGTGTGAGAGTTTTATAAAATGAGTTGTGCTGTACTGTTTCAGGTGTGAGAGTGTTTTGTGTTAGAGTTGTGCTGTGCTGTGCTGTTTGAGGTGTGAGAGTGTTTTGTATCAGAGTTGTGCTGTTTGAGGTGTGAGAGTGTTTTGTATCAGAGTTGTGCTGTTTTGAGGTGTGAGGGTGTTTTGTATCGGAGTTGTGCTGTGCTGTTTGAGGTGTGACTCACACCTCAAACAGCACAGCACAACTTCAATACAATTTTTTTGTATCGGAGTTGTGATGTGCTGTTTGAGGTGTGAGAGTGTTTTGATTTGGAGTTGCGCTGTGCTGTTTGAGGTGTGAGAGTGTTTTGTATCAGAGTTGTGCTGTGCTGTTTGAGGTGTGGGAGTGTTGTGTATCAGAGTTGTGCTGTGCTGTTTCAGGTGTGAAGGAGTTTTGTATCAGAGTTGTGCTGTGCTGTTTCAGGTGTGTGGGAGTGTTTTGTATCAGAGTTGTGCTGTGCTGTTTGTGGTGTGGGAGTGTGTGGGAGTGTTGTGTATCAGAGTTGTGCTGTGCTGTTTCAGGTGTGAGGGAGTTTTGTATCAGAATTGTGCTGTGCTGTTTCAGGTGTGAGGGTGTTGTGTATCAGAGTTGTGCTGTGCTGTTTCAGGTGTGGGAGTGTTGTGTATCAGAGTTGTGCTGTGCTGTTTCAGGTGTGAGGGTGTTTTGTATCAGAGTTGTGCTGTGCTGTTTCAGGTGTGAGGGTGTTGTGTATCAGAGTTGTGCTGTGCTGTTTCAGGTGTGAGGGTGTTGTGTATCAGAGTTGTGCTGTGCTGTTTCAGGTGTGAGGGTGTTGTGTATCAGAGTTGTGCTGTGCTGTTTCAGGTGTGAGGGTGTTGTGTATCAGAGTTGTGCTGTGCTGTTTCAGGTGTGGCCGATCAAAGGGGGCCAGTGGGGAACAACAGCAGTCAGCTACCCTGAGATTATGATTACAGGGTAAGTAAGGCTGCACCCCAGTCACAGCCACATGCCGACAGTGTGTGTGGAGCAATCAGGTGTGACAAGGAGTACCATTCTGTGGAGGGGACCTGACGCCTTAATGCTGTTACAGAATAATCGTCTCTGGTTTTATGTGTGAATCTCCGATTAAAGACTGATTTCAGGTGCTCTTGGGCCACAAATGGCTCACATTTTTTTAAATTGAAAAACAACAACCCACAAACAAAAGTATGCACCTAAATGATTTTAAATTCTTGAATTCTGAATCTGACAGTGGCCAGTTTGGGGAAAATATGTTAATATTGGCCATGAATGGGTTTAAGTGTTCTTTTCAATTGTTAGTTGCATAAATTTAGTGATCTCAAAAACAAATAAGTTCAGTTTCTTACAATTGGAAGAACATGAATCCTTAATAATATTAATCAGAAGAAGAATATGGACGGTTGTAGACCTAAAGAGTGTATGTGTGTGTAGCCATTTTGTTAAAGGCGAACTGCTGTTGTGAATCAGTTTTCATAAGAATATGATGAGGTGTTTTTGTCCTTGTGTTTCAGTCATGCTGATGGCTCACTCAAGTTCTGGGATGCATCATCAGGTACGTTGGATAATTGTTTCCTCTTTCTTATGCTGTTCTTGGTCAGCAGTGTGAGAAGGAATCTACCCTTAAGAATGCAAAGATTCTTTTGCCATCAGTCTGTTTTAATATTATGCTGTAAAGAATGAGAACAGGTACTTTTTTATATATATTGCTTATAGTTGTTTTGAGACTTTGCTTATTGGATCAGTGTGCCACATTGTTTACAGATCAGCTGCAGCGTCTCAGTTTCTGGACATGTTTTTTCCCCTTCTGTTTTCAGTTTCTCTTCAAATTTTGTACAAATTAAAAACTGCCAAAATATTCGACAAGCCGAAACGTTCGACAGACAGTCAGGACGACGACCCCTTTGCCATCCAGATCATCTTCTTGTGCCCCGAGTCCCGCATGCTGTGTGTGGCCGGTGCCACTCATGTTATGCTCTTCCGATTCTGCAAACAGGAACTCACCTTGGAAGTCTCGGTAATACTTGTGTGTGTGTGCACTGACATAGTGTCACTGTTTGTGTCTCAGTATGTGTGTGTATGTGTGTGTTGTCATCTGTGTTGATTTACTGATCTTTTGGTTCCGATTCTGCAAACAGGAACTCACCTTGGAAGTCTCGGTAATACTTGTGTGTGTGTGCGTGTGTGTGTGCACTGACATAGTGTCACTGTTTGTGTCTCAGTATGTGTGTGTACGTGTGTGTGTGTGTGTGTGTGTTGTCATCTGTGTTGATTTACTGATCTTTCGGTATAAGACCAAGTATCAGTTTCAGTGTCTTGATTTTCCTAACTCCTCACTCTCTCATATTTTTCCACTTCTCATACTGAAAACATTTTTGGGGTTCCACTTCAGCATACTTGTAATCCGTTTCTGTTGCTAGGGATGTTGAAATGATTTTGCTGACTTAGCTGTCCTCGGGTGGAAAAGCTTCAGTATCAGTACCAGTGCTGTGGGAGGGAAAGGGTGAAAACATTTTGCAATTTTCTTGCCTTCAGTACCAATAGTTTGTCAGGAAAAGGGGTGAAAACATCAGGTAATTTTGTTACCAGTGCTTCAGGAGGAAAAGGGAGAAAACGTGAAGCAATTTTGTTGCCAGAAGTAGGTCATCTGAAATCAGGTGGTTGATCATCGGTCTGTTTTCCGTGCTGATTATGGTGGTTTTGTGTGGTGTGTGACGGCAGAGTCTGGAGTTCTCCATAGTGTACGAGATCTTTGACGAGTTGGATTCTCCGCCGGAGTTTGAGTACCCCATGCTGCCCAAACCCAGCCTGGGGGTGGCCACCCAGCACAGCAGTAGCATGGGCTCCTACTCCTCCAACACCTCCGACAATGCAAAGGTGGGTAACAGGGTTATGATCCTACTCCTCCAACACCTCCGACAATGCAAAGGTGGGTAACAGGGTTATGATCCTACACCTCCAACACCTCCGACATTGCAAAGGTGGGTAGCAGGGTTATGATCCTACTCCTCCAACACCTCCGACAGTGCAAAGGTGGGTGATGGTTATGGTGCTACACCTCCAACACCTCTGACAATGCAAAGGTGGGTGACATGAGGATTATGGTCCTACTCCTCCAACACCTCTGACAATGCAAGGGTGGGTGACATGAGGATTATGATCCTACTCCTCCAACACCTCTGACATTGCAAAGGTGGGTGACATGAGGATTATGGTCCTACTCCTCCAACACCTCCAACAGTGCAAGGGTGGGTGACAGGATTATGATCCTACTCCTCCAACACCTCTGACAATGCAAAGGTGGATGACATGAGGATTATGATCCTACTCCTCCAACACCTCCAACAATGCAAGGGTGGGTGACATGAGGATTATGATCCTACTCCTTGAACACCTCCAACAGTGCAAAGGTGGTGACATGAGGAATATGATCCTACTTCTCCAACACCTCCGACAATGCAGTGGTGGGTGACATGAGGATTATATTCCTATTCCTCCAACACCTCTGACAATGCAAAGGTGGGTGACATGAGGATTATGATCCTACTCCTCCAACACCTCCGACAATGCAAGGGTGGGTGACACGAGGATTATGATCCTACTCCAACACCTCCGACAATGCAAGGGTGGGTGACATGAGGATTATGATCCTGCTCCTCCAACACCTCTGAGAATGCAAGGGTGGGTGACATGAGGATTATGATCCTGCTCCTCCAGCACCTCCGACAATGCAAAGGTAGGTGACATGAGGATTATGATCCTGCTCCTCCAACACCTCCGACAATGCAAAAGTGGGTGACATGAGGATTATGATCCTGCTCCTCCAACACCTCTGTCAATGCAAAGGTGGGTGACAGGGTCATGATCCTACTCCTCCAACACCTCTGACAATGCAAGGGTGGGTGACAGGAGAGGGTTTATTCTAAGCAGCACATGAGTGGGGTGGGTGGTGTTTTCCTGCCAGTAGCGATCAAAGCCCTGTTGTATTTCTTGTTGAACCATCTCAGAAAGGTTGCTTTCAGCATTGTTGTTGTTCTCCACTTGTGCTGTTTCAGCCTGGGTGTCAAACTGGCTTCAGCACAGCGCGCCAAGCTCTTATTTTAGGTTAGAGGTTTGTGCTTTGCCAGTTTTGGATTATCATCTTTACAACAGTACGTTTGGGCTGATGATTTTATGACGTGGAAAGAGGGCTGTCCCAGCTCAGGCTTGTGGTGCATATGAAGCAACATGCGTTCACACGGAGTCATCACATAGATGGCTTCGTGTGAACTTGCGTTGCTTCGTGTGATGGATGGATGTCACTGCTTGCTTTTGCATGCAGTGTAGTCTTCCTGACGTTCTTCTTGCCCTCTTTGTTTTTCTTTTGTTTCCTCGCCAGTGATGTGAGCGTAACTGATTTCAGACGGAGCAGATGACGGCGGTGAAGGTGCGGCCGGGAGCCAGGAAGTGGGCGGCAGGCTACCAGGCGGACCTAGTCTGCATCCTCTGCTACGTGGAAGGGGAGCCGCCCGGCAGCATCACAGTCATGTCCCTCAACTCGTCCTATGGCCTGTGAGTGGAACACGCAACAATACCTCTTAAGCTGTTGTTTTTAAAATATGGTGGGGTGAGGGGTGGAGGGGGCAGGGGGGTGCGAACGACCCAGGTAAGACAGGAAGGGGGAGGTTGGCTTTGCACCCCTCAGACCTGTGTTCCTTCTCTGCTGCTGTGTAGACAGGAGGTTGCCAGGCTGATTGCTGTTATTTGCCTTGATGCACAACACAGCAGCTGAGGTGGGGTGGGGGGGATAAGGGGAGAGAGCCCTTAGGATAAGGGGAGAGGGCCAGGTAAATTTGAGCAGTGTGCTGTGCTGTGTTGATGGGTGTGGGTCTTGCTGGAGTGCTGTCAGTAGGCAGTGTGGGAACACCATGTTACTACCTGGGAGGAAAAGATCTGCAGAGGGCCAGGTTAATTTCAGCAGTGTGCTGTGCTGTGTTGATGGGTGTGGGTCTTGCTGGAGTGCTGTCAATGGGCAGTGTGGGAACACCATGTTACTGCCCGGGAGGAAAAGATCTGCAGAGTAAGGGGCGAGGGCTGGGTTAATTTTAGCAGTGTGCTGTCTTTCTCCTGTTGCCTTTCTCTGCCCTGTTCTTCCATCACTTTCATCAGATGTGTGATCATGATGATCAGTCATGCATGTGTGTGTGTGTGTGTGAGTGTGAGTGTGATGGTGTGTGTGTGTGTGTGTGTGTGTGTGTGTGTGTGTGTGTGTGTGTGTGTGTGTGTGTGTGTGTGCAGGCACTGTTTTTAGCTGAGTGTTTTTTTATTGTAAGTATTGTAGTGAGAGGGCTGGTACATTGTAATGTTACGGTTTTCGGTTGGTGTGGAAGTCTGTTGTGTACCTTTGTATGATTATCTGGGGTGCTAGAACATGCACTTAGGGCATGGCGTTTACATTTAAGGTTGGGTGTATAACTGAAATTTGTTTTCAGTTTCCTTCATATTAATGCCAGTGTCATGCTTTACTCTGTTGTTGCAGGTTGGCTTTTGGCAATGAATCTGGTCTGGCCATTGTAGACTTTATACAGAAAACCTGTTTGTTGAATCTGGGTACACCGGACTTGTATGGTAAGTACACCCAGGTTTTTATACCATACCTGTCCACCTCCTCCCCACACACCCACAAGAAATTTGGCAGCAGTATATAAAGCCATGGCCACCCATCTATCTTTACAATACAGGAATAAGGTGTTTGGTTTTGGACTCATTAAAAAAAGAAATTGCGTGAGTTCAGGTACTGATGATTGTCCATCTGGCTGGCCAACCATGAGGTGGCTGTCTGTGGGCAAAACTGTCATGCTGGTTTTTTTCCAGAGACTAAGTGAGGAAGATACTTGAGAATCCACGATAGTGGTTATCATTGATTTTAACCATTTCTGGCCAGAGTTTTGGTGACTGACCATTTTTTAAGGTCAGAGAGGCGTTGGATGTGTAGACATTGTGGGTTGTATGTTTTACAGTGCAGTGTGTAACCAGGTCTTGGGAGACCACTTTTGGGAACCAGTTGCATAGCTGCTTTGGTCATGGTTTATCGAGCTTATTACTCCGGAGTGGACAGAACTGTGCTATCACACTCGCTCTGAAATCACCACACCAGACTGGCTATGAGAGACTGGCCATGCCAGACCTGCCTAGCGTTGGGCATTTGCGTAGCAACGACTAAAACTACTGAGGTGTGCAGACGTGTACAGAGATGAGGTGTTTTTCAGGCTCTATGGACCCCTACCAGAGAGCTCCTCGGTCCCCTCGCAGCAAGAAGTCCCAGTCGGAAGGTGTCACCCAGGGCTCAGAAGAGGGAAAGTCTCCGACGGCCGATCAGGTAAGATCACGCGCCCTTCTACATGCAAGGGACGTGCTGGGGTGTATGCTACTAACCTGGGGGCCTCGTGCGTCTTACGTGCTGGATGACACCTTTTGCAGACAGTACTCACGAGTCTCCTGTGCTCGTTTGAAGTGCTGTTTTGTTGAGAGACGCGGTGGCTAAATCCTGCATTGGTTTTGCGTCAGCATCGGGTAAATAGGGATTTTGTTAGTTTGTCTAAAAAGTATTGTACAGACTTTTGGGTAAATAGGGATTTTGTGAGGTTGTCTGAAAAGTATTGCACAGACTTTTGGGTAAATAGGGATTTTTTTGAGGTTTGTCTGAAAAGTATTGCACAGACTTTTGGGTAAATAGGGATTTTGTGAGGTTGTCTGAAAAGTATTGCACAGACAGTTTGGTGGGCATTTGGGTGTAGGGGTTTTGAAGTTGACGCAGAACATGGCTAATTATTCACCAAAAAAACACACACAAAAACAGCACCGTTTCTGTATGACCAAGACAATTACCATTTAATTAATACTCTTCTTTTTCAACCCCACCTGCCCCCTCTTTTCTTGGGACATCATGTGTTTGTTTGCTCT
Organism: Alviniconcha marisindica; assembly: GCA_018857735.1. Lineage (NCBI taxonomy): Eukaryota > Metazoa > Mollusca > Gastropoda > Provannidae > Alviniconcha > Alviniconcha marisindica. Next base: position 459,731 of record JABMCL010001052.1, read on the forward strand.
TGGGAGTGCAATTGTTTCAGCTGAGTGCATTGAAGAAATCAGAAAATGGGATCTGCGGTGCTTGCCAGGAATCTGTGGTTGTGCTGATTGTTGTCTTTTATAAAACGGGTTTTCTGACAGCATGTTTTAGCGGTTGCCCTTGTGTGTGCATTTGTGCTGAAGTTGTTGCTGTGTGCTTTTTATGTTCAGTAGGAATTAATGTGAAAAGCAGTAACCCACCCTCAGTTCAGACAAAACAAAAGCATTAACTAATAATCATAGTAATGGTTAGGTCTTATAGAGTGCAGATCTTTTTTTCAAAATGAAAATAAATGCGCTAGCACACACCATTCATGCGCATATATACATGTAGACATACACATCCTCTGTTGTCATAGAAATGGTCTGCCAAGGTTTGTGAAAAGGCCTGTCTAAAAAGGGAAGGTCTTGAGCTGGGTTTTGAACTCGCGTGCGCGCACACACACACACACACATGCGCACACACACACACACACACTGCAAAACACTTAGACACAACAAACAACTTTGGAAAAGAGCAATTCTTGAATTTAAACAGGAAGTTTACCTTAAAAATGGTCACACCAAAGGGGCATAAAAATCCAAAGTGGCCGTTTTAATATTTTGAAATGGCCAAGATTTAGAGTCTGGTGTGCCTGAAGATTGCCAAATCCAGGCTTTTGTGATATTTCAACAACAGACAGAAATAGGAAAAGAAGTTCCAAATCCAGGCCTTATGTTGTATTTCAACATCTTGCAGAGGTAGGCTAAGAAGTTCCAAATCCAGGCTTTTGTCATATTTCAACAACAGACAGAAGTAGGAAAAGAAGTTCCAAATCCAGGCTTTATGTCATGTTTCAACAACAGACAGAAGTAGGAAAAGAAGTTCCAAATCCAGGCTTTATGTCATATTTCAACAACAGACAGAAGTAGGAAAAGAAGTTCCAAATCCAGGCTTTATGTCATATTTCAACAACAGACAGAAGTAGGAAAAGAAGTTCCAAATCCAGGCTTTATGTCATATTTCAACAACAGACAGAAGTAGGAAAAGAAGTTCCAAGTCCAGGCTTTATGTCGTATTTCAACAACAGACTTTGTGTCATATTTCAGCAACAGACAAGTAGGAAAAGAAGTTCCAAATCCAGGCTTTATGTCATATTTCAACAACTGACAGAAGTAGGAAAAGAAGTTCCAAATCCAGGCTTTATGTCGTATTTCAACAACTGACAGAAGTAGGAAAAGAAGGGCCAAAGTGAACAGTCTTTGAGAAGGTTGCTGGTTACAATAACAACTGTAATGATTTATTTTAACAAACAATGATTGCAAGTTTTGTTGCTGTTCATCACGGTCATCAAAATGCACGTTAGGCAGATGGTGCTGCGTGAAAAACAACAACAAAAATGACAGACATGCTGTCTAGACGCAGGAAGGGACACTGGCCTAAAAGAAGCAGCAGTCGTTGACAGCAGTGAAGTGATTCGAACAAAGTGGTTGATGTGATCGTTTCACACCTCCCCCCTCGCACTTCCTCACTCCCCCCCCTTCCCCCACTAAGTGGTCACATAACCCCATCTCCACATGCCGCCCAGTATGATGTGCAGTTGCAACAGTCTCGTTATGATGCCACATGCAGTCACACGGTCACGGTTTGTTTGTACACTTCCATAGAGTAGTTGGTTCTGCTAATCATGAGAGTGTGTTCCTTTTCCGTACATGTAGACAAAAGTTGACTCCAGGCAGGACTGGAACCAGCTTTTGTGTGTGTATATATATCTTGTGTATGTGTAATTGTGTTTGTTGCACACCAGGCTGTTTGTTTCTCTTTTGTTGGTGGTAGTGACCAGTCACAGTTGTTTTGCTCTCTGTCCACCAGTCGCTGTCCTAGCATTTATTATGCTGTTTACGAACGTTGGCGTGCACTTACATAGTGCGCTCACCCGTTGCTTAAGCAAACATTCAGGGACTGTGCGTCCTGTATCTATATTAATTACTTCGAAAACCGCAACCACCCCTTAAAAGGAAATGGAAGTAACATTACTATTCTCCCCTCTGCCCTGTCCAACCAGAAATGGACGTCTGGAAGTGTTGGTTGTTAGACATACCTGTGATAATGGAGGTGCTGCTTTGCTCTTGGCCACCAAGATTTCGCACTTTCTGCAGTGATATATCCCCCCCCCCCCCCCCCCCCCCCCCCCCCCCCCCCCCCGCCCTCACCCCAATTTCTGTTCCCACACACCTGCCTGGTGTAAGTGAAGCATAAAGGCGTTTCTTGAGTTCAGCTTGCATGGATTTGTATATGACGTGATTAGTTGTCTTTGATTTTCAGGCATTTTTGACCAAATTAATTAAATGAGAATTCAGGCAAGTGTTGGCTGACTGTGCAGTCAGACTCGGTACAGACTTTAACGCTGGCCTTCTCTCACACGCTACAACAAGGCTGTGCACAGTCAGGAATGCTTTCATTCCAGTTTTGTTCAGCTGGGCCTGATTTTGAGGGAAAAGTAGTTGAAAGGGGAAAGTGCTTTTCACATTTTCTCTGGAATTGTCCGGGTCACATCAGTGTCAGAAAGATCCGACTTAAAAGTTTGGCTTTTTTTGACATGCCCTTTCCAAACTGAGTTTGGACGTTGTATGGTTATTAAGCATAGGGATTTTGTAATGAATATTTTATAGTGCCTTGTAGTCATGTTTGCAAGGGAAACCACTAGCGTGTTTCCTGCCTCAGCAGATGGCATTTTGTCAGATGCTGTTTAAATTTCAGCGAATTATTTAAAATTGTGAAAGCGACCCTTACTTGAGCTCTTCACGTTTATTCTGCTTTTTGATCACCTTGACCTGCATTCATGGTCGGAGAAGAAATGAAAATAAAGCGATAGTTTCCCATTTTGAATGTGAGTCGATTTACTCAGTTATTGTTTGGCCTTCTTGTTCAGTGCAGTTTTGGACCAAATGGCATTCATCAGTTGGAACTGTTCTGCTCTGCAAAGGATATGGCTTGCCCTGCCTTGTGCATTTTGTTGAACAGCATGGTTTATGTGGACACGTAGACTTCTCTATGTTGCTTCATGTTTTCTCTTTTCTTTCCTGTTAAACTTACGTTGTGCGTGTTTTTGTTGGCTCTGGTTCATGTGTTTGGGTTTTCTTCTCTCTTCCCCCCCTCCCCCCTTTTCTTTCTTTCTTTCTGTTTGTGCACAATTGAGTATTTAGTTGATTTTATTTCTGTTTTGATTTAGCAGTGGAACCTTTATTTAGACCCCACCTTTATGAAAAAACAGTGACTGCAGAAGTGGTTTTCTGTTGAAAGAAACCTTTTGAAGGGGCTGTTGCCACCACTTCAGTTTAAAAACAGCTGGCTTGTGTAGTCATGAATGCAGGACTTTTACCTGCACTAGGTTCCTCTCCAGACACAGATGCGGTCAGCAGTGAAAATGCTGAGATGACCTCTAACCTGTCTGTGTACAGTCTTCTGAAAATGGCAAGGTGCCATCTACAGGTATTGATACTGCAGTTGGCAGATTGTTGGAGAAGTCAGAATGGCCTGGGAATGTATTATGATACAGGTTGTTGAGGTTTTTGTTTCTAAACAAATCACAGTAATAGGCAAGTGTCAGGTGGCTTCGACATGGCAGCTTTGTAAAAACAATTGTTTGCACCAGTGCTGGTCTCTGTAATGCAACCCCAAAAAAGGAAGCTTATCCGTGTGCTTTTACACTAACGCAAGCGCTACATGCTCGCTGTGTGCTACTCATCGTAGAAGACCATGACACACTTCAGTACTGGGCTGTTGCTGGTGCAGCATGCGGTACAAACTGCAGGCAAATCCGGTTCTTAACATTCAGCTTGGGGGCTGTGCTTTGAGGAGTACTACCAGAGTCTTGTCATCTGTTAGCACATTTTATTTGTTTTGATTTGCAACACTGCATGGAGAGGGAAAAACATGCTTGTGGACCGTTCAGTCGTGGTAGGCTGGAGCAAGATGGAGCAGCCATGAGAGAATGTCCGCTTCAGTATTCTCTGTCCCTGAAGCTAAATCACGTCTGTCTGTGCCCCCCCCCCCCCCCCCCACCCCATCCAACCCCCAACCTCCTTGCTCTGGAGTTTTGTCTTGGTAGGGTCTTGCAGTTAGATGCAGGAGAGGTTCCACTGTCTTTGTTTATTTACTCCCACCCTACCCCCTTGCTTTGTGCTGATGGTGGTTTGTGTTTTTGCTTTCTGGATGTTTTCAGTTGCCCTGTGTTCAAAGTACCGTCTCAAAGGCCCCACCTCCCCCCATCCCACCACCACGGCCCAAACACAAACGTGCCAAACGGCTCACATCCATCGAAGAGACAAAAAGGCCTGGCAGCACAGATGGCTCAGGTCCGGAAACCAGTGACCTGGTGCCGGTGCCACCTGTTGAGGAGAAAGAGGAGGATGTGCTCCTCGGTGCGGGCGACGAGGGGTCAGAGACGCCTGCGGTAGAAGACGGCAGCAACAGCCCCTCAGTTCAGAGTCTGACGGTAGTGGATTCCAAAGGGGTTGGCGCCCAGCCGGAGGGGCGCCCCCCCACTCCTCTGTTCTTGACGCCCGCTAGCTGTGTGTCAGCCACGCAGAAAAGCGTCAGCACTGGCAGTGTCAACCTGGAAGGGTTGGAGGCCAAAGGGCCGCTGGGCAAAACTTTGTCCGACCAAGGGTCGGAGAGCAAGCCCGAACAGGGGCTGGACAAGTCCACTTTGAGACGTTCCCTTTCGGACCCAGACTTGAAAAACAGAGATCGCAGCCACCCCTTAAAGTCCTCCTCCGTCATGTCGCGTTTTCGCAAGACGTCGGGTCAGAAGAAGCACAAGCAGGAGCTGGGTGAAGCGTGTGAGGTGAGCTCACAGGCAAGTTGGACTGCGGAGCCCCAAGAACAGGCTGGTGAGGTGGAAGTAGGGGAGGAAGCTGGCGTGCTGGATGAGGCCGAGGTGCAGGCCCCGTCTCAGCAAGCCGCCGTAGCGGATGCCCTGCAAGGGGACGGCAAAGCCTCGGAGGTCTCAGGGGGCCACGCACCTCACAGCAAGAATTTCTTCCGCCGAGTCAGCGTCAAGCTCCGACTCTCTTTTGCCGGGAGGTCCAAGATGGACTGCGAGGAAGATGCAGAGACAAAGTTGTATCGTGAGAGGGTGAAAAATATGAAGGAGAGGAGGGTGGAAGTGTTAGATCTGACGGAAGACAGCGGCAGAAAGCCCAGCGTTCGCAAAATGAGCGTGGTAGAGATGTGCAGCACTCGCAGGGCTGGTAGGTATGGTTTATTGGCTGTGTGCACATCCTGACTAAGTCTGTGGTACACCACGTGCATCCTGCAGTTTGTTTCTTTTTGTGTGTATGCCTTGTTCTGTGTGTGTTCTGCCCTGCAAGTGCATTGCTCGCCCTCCTAACCCAACCCTCTTGTCTTGCCTTTGATTTATGCCGGTCTTGAGACGTGACCTCACCTCCACTTACCTGCCAGTGCCAGTCTTTCACTTCGTTCACCAGCATTGTCTTGGATGCCTGTTGGACTTGCATTGTTTGGTGATACAATTATGCATGGTGATTGAATTTTAAATCAAGAACTCATAAGAGCAGAACAGCTGACTGGCCTGCAACAATATGACTTTAATTTTTATATATTAAAAAAGTTATAAAGGAAGGTAGTTAGAGGGTAACGTGGTGGGAGAGTTGAGATGAAATGAGTTTCAAGTTTTGTCAAATTGGAATGCATCTGGAAGTGTCCGTGGAAAAATGTTCCACGTGGCCCTGAGTAAGCAAACAAACCCAAACCACCACCACCAGCGACAAAAATAGCCTGTCAGTGTCATCTGTTCTGCTCTTTCAGACTTTTTGCTGTTGCTAACACATTCATTCATATCTTAATCAACTTCCATCTCTTGCAGGGTGAGTGCCTTCAACACACTAAAATTTTGCAATCTGATCAGCGTGAGATTTTTCAATCTGTGTACGATGCCATTGCTTGCTTCCGAACACTGTCCCTTTTCTGGTCAGGGGCACTAACTCTGGTCACTGTAGGTTAGCGGGGCTTTGGTATGTGGTTGAAACTGGGTTGGTATGTGATTGAAAATTGGGATACAGTGTATGACCCCCAGACCTAGGAAATCCTGGACAGGTGGGAATTGTGCCTATTCGTATTAAGAGAACTTCATATTTTGCTTGATGTGTACCAGAATAAACTAGTATTGTCTGCTGAGACACCTTTTATTTATTTGTGCACATAGTAATAATAATAAGAAAATCACTGGGGTAAATAATGTTTCTTACACTGCTATCTGTACTTAAAGATTAATGATTTTTTTAAATGGGAAAATGTCTTTTACTTATCAAAATAAGTATTTTACTGGAACTGATTTATTCAGCATGCTTTGGAATTGGCATTTGATCCGGAAGAAGATGCTGTTCGCATCAAGCACACAGTGGCATCATTTTTTAATTTTTTTTTTTTTGAGTAGTGAGTACAGTAGCATTGGTGTGACATTGTGTGGGTGATGTAGTAGACTCCAAGGTTCCCTTCCTGTTTTTGTTTTTGTTTTTTTACATTTTTTAAATATTTTTCTCTGTTCCCTTTGTAGTGTTTTTTTGCTAGCTGTCTCTGGCACGGGAAACTGTTGATGTATTGTTTCTACAACATGACTGCTTCATGACTTGTACTGAAGGTTACAGCATGGTGTTTTGTTTATTTACTCATTTTGACTAATTTCTTTCCAGTTGGACCTCGATCACTAGTGTTTGCAGACCCTCAGCTCTCACTGGTGTCTGTTCCTTTCTGCATTTGTTTTTTTTCCTCCCCTCTTGCATTCTTCTGTCTAGATAAACGGACTGTGTTTGAGTCCAAGCCCAACAAGCGCTTTGAGTCCCACAAGCTTAAGGTCCAAGAAACAGGCTGAGTTGAAACGGACAAAGTCGCAAGGTACCTCGCAAAAAGTGTACAAGATTCAGAGTCTGGCGTCCATGGAGGATTGGAACGGTGGAGGTGCAGGCTGATTACAATACGCTGTTTTGTAACATCACTGTCGTGTCTTGGGGGGTCCTGCCTAACTGTCAACCCTTTTTGTATGCAGGCTGATGAAGCATGTGCCATAGTTGTGCGGTTCCTCCCCTTCCCCCGCCCCGCCCCTGCACTCTCTCTCCAAAATTATGGACTGCGTGTGTATGACAGTTTAGTTACTTCATGCACGTGTGTTTTTAGAGAGAGTCTGGCCAGAAACATTCGTTATTTTGTCGGGAAGAGCCGTTCGGGTTTCAGTTACAAATTCCCTTCTCTCTGCTCAGCTGCCTAGTATCGCCCCGATAATGATACGACCTTTGCGGTTCTCTGGATGTCTCATGCCCAGAATCAAGCGCTGTGCCTGCTCCTGTGTTTGATTTAAGCTGTGCACATGATACAGAAAGTGTTGACAAGTATGGCGACCCTTAACTGGATCTGTTTATTTTCTCTGGGAGTAACGTACTTTCATTGTGAAACTATACGGTGCTGTGTTTCTGTGCGACCGTTGCTAAGGCAGAAACAGAAAGCTGGATGTATCGGTGTCTGGTGGTTACATGTTAACATTGGACAGTGACTGTTGTACAGCTGGAGTCCATGTGCATTCTAATCGCTTAGTCCAGGCAGTCATTTTTTCTTTCTCTATTCTGTGTGGGTATGTGGGGAGGGGGGGGGGGGGGCACGAGTATTTTGTTTTGTTTTGTGGGGGGTGGGGTTGGGGGTGCGTGCTTCTGTTAACAAAAACCCAAACTGATTGTGTAAACAGTAAAATAGTTGCAATAGTGATTGTGTGAACAATAAAAATAGTTGCAGTAATGAACCTTGATAAAAGTGCCATATCTTGTACTTTACTGTAACTAAGTACCTACTTAGGCGTATTTGTATGTAATGATTCACAGTGGCAATAGGCCCGAAGTACCTACATAGGCGTATTTGTACATAATGATTCACAGTGACAGTAGGCCCTAAATACCTACATAGGCGTATTTGTACATAACGATTCACAGTGGCAGTAGGCCCTAAATACCTACATAGATGTCTTTGTGCATAATGAATCAAAGTGGGGATAAGTCTTTGACACTTACTTTGGCGTATTTGTGCGTAATGATCCTACAGAGGTGTAGTTGTGCATAACAATGAACAAGAACGGAATGGAAGTATGGCAAGTAAAATTGATAATACTTTGTTACACAAGAGTAAAGATTTCAGTGTGAGTGTCTAGAAGCAGGCCAAAACAACGTGCGTGATGCATTCATTGATGTGCTTTTGTGTACTAGGCTCAGTGGAAAAGGGTTATCCGGTTATGGACAGCTCATTCTGAGTGTGTCAGACATACTTTGACAGAACCTTCCGGTCAGTTGTCCCCAGCTGCTGCTGGTGTCCGTTGATGCAGTCGCTCTGCAGTCGCTCTGCTCACTTGCAGTGTGCGCAACCCTGCGTTAAAACAAGGGGCACTGAAATGGAGCTGCATGTAGGGTCATAATCTGAAACAGAAAGAGGCAAGCGCTGAAATGGAGCTGCATGTAGGGTCGTAATCTGAAACAGAAAGAGGCAAACACTGAAATGGAGCTGCATGTAAGGCCATAATCTGAAACAGAAAGAGGCAAACACTGAAATGGAGCGCATGTAAGGCCATAATCTGAAACAAAGAGGCAAACACTGAAATGGAGCTGCATGTAGGGTTGTAATTTGAAACAGAAAGAGGCAGAGAATACTTGTGTAAAATTGGCAGACAAAGGGAGGTGATTAATGCTCAAAAGACGTCACCGGAGCACAACAACAAAGACCTGAATTGACTGTGGTAACTTACCTGGCATGTGAGTAAAATTAAAAGGCAAGGCACATAAATTCCACCCAAGGTACATCCTCAGTGTAATCTTTCGCTTAGATGCTGATGTATTTGTGTCTTTGCTTAAAGTAAAAGTCCAAGGTTTTTAAGTATGCCAAATGACCATCGAAATGATTGACAAATGAGTCACTAGTTTCAGATTTAATGAAATAAAAAAAATAAAAAAATGTTTAATTGGGTTTTTAATCGATTTTATTTTCTGTAGACTTTCCTGGAAGTGACATCAGTCTGGGGAGTCAGTGCGGTTGCCATCTTAGATTCTTCAGTAAACTGTGTATGCGTGTAGTTGACAAAAAAGTTAACTATGCCGGCCTACTGTGTTGCCGCGAACTGTAACAATTTGCAGACGACCCCAGTATAACAATGCATGAGCTCCTGTGCAATCGACCCGCAGTGAGGCGAAAGTGGATTAAATTTATACAATTTAAACGAGCTGACTTTCTTGCTGCGCCGCAGATTTCGCAAACTCATGCCCATTTGTGTTGCGAGCACTTCAGTGAGGAGATTTCGCAAACTCCATGGAATACCGCATGGGGTTTGCTGACACGATGTTCCGGTACTCTTTCAAAATCCTGCCCGACAGGCTCAAACTAATACGGCTGTATCCTTGTGGGTCTCTCGGGCAAAGTATCAGTTTCGTCTTTGGAGCTCGAGTTGGCCATTTTGCAGCAACTCCCAGAGTGACGTAGTAGGCATATGGTCACGTGATTTGGGTGTCATGGCGACACTTTCTGTACGACAGAAAATACCTTTTTTCGTGCATTTATAACCCTCAGATCACAGTTTCACCTACATCATTGTTCTCAGCGAGCTTTAACGGAAATCGTGTCAAAAATCACCCCTAACCTTGGACTTGTCCTTGAAAGTTCTCTCTCACTTTGCCCTTCTGCTCAGACTGTACGAGGAGTTCTAGTTCAGCATTGCTTTACGTCCACTGAGATGGTATGGACTACTAGGGCCACCGAGTCCAGGATGGCCACCTCCACTTTCCCACAGCTCCTGAGCTCTGACCTGTACAAGGATGTACCTCGGGAGTTTACATGCCTTGTGTGGTTTACTCACATGCCATTTGAGAGTTACCATGGGCCATTCAGGTCCTTGTTGTGTTGCACTCATGTGATGTCTTTCGGGTGCTAACCAACTCCCTTTGTTTGTTATGTTGCATCGTAATCATTGAGTTACTAGACTGATGCATTTGGTTTTTGGCAATTGTGAAAGTAGTCTTTGGCAGTAGTGCTGCCTAAACTAAATAAATTTTATTGATCAAATTTAATAAATTCCTGTATAAATCTGTTGATGATCATACCTGCAGCATTTGTGAAGCTCAAATCCTAACTTTCACTCATAGCGAGTAATAAGTTGTTTTCTTGCAGCCTGTGTCTTCAGTAAAGCTGCCATTAAAAAGAGTAAACAAGGAGAAATAACATTCATGTTGTGGCAAGCAGGCGTCTGTGTGAGATTGGTTGCTTTGTGTGTGTGTGTGTGTGGGGGGGGGGGGGGGGGGGGGGTGGTAGAATGCACATGTAGACTTTGCTGTCGTGAGCTGGGTTTCAGCTGCCTATTGTGTCCGTATAATGTGTTTCATTCTACAGCCGAACTTTGTTCTTCTCCTGCACCTTCACGGCTCAGTGTTCTCTGGCACAGTTGTTGTACCAACTGTTGTACCGCAAGCAAGCTGTCTCCGTCTGGACAGGCTGCCGATACCTCTGTGTCTTCTCCCCAACTTCCAGCCCTCTGCTTCAGCTGAACAGCTGTATCATTGTTCAGTGCAGCCCCCGTCTCCTCTCTCACTTTAGTTTAGTGCTTGTTTCTGGAGCAAAACTTCAAAAGCGTTCGTTTTTTTCTTCTTCCCTCTCTCGCCTTGACCGACTTAGCGACAACTCCGTGCAGTGACTTCCTTAGAGAGACTTCTTTGGCAAAATTATGACAGGGCTCAGTGGTCTGAGATGACTGCACTGTGATCAGCTTTTGACGGGTTTATTTCCTTGTTTACTTATTGACTGTTTGACGGTGTTATTGATTGAAGTATTCGTTCCTTGGTGGTAGTTGTGTATGACTGACTTCTTTGCTTGTTTGGTTGTGTATTTTTTTGGTGTCTTTGAATTATTGTAATACCTCATTTTATGGCCTGTGGGGAAAAAACTTAATTTTTAAAATATTGTATTTGGTTATTTATTAAATCTGAAAATATTTCTTCTCTTTGGGTTTTACTCATCTTTTTTTTGACAAGCAACTAAGCATAGGTTATTATCAATATTATTATTTAAAAAATAAATAAATAAAAAAATCTTTTATGTAACCCCCAAATTATTATGAAAAAAAGTCAACTTCTCCGGGCATAAAACAGCAGTAGTAGTCAATTTTGATTTTGTTTGTAATTTGGCGGATCTGTGGTGAATTTGAAGTTCACAACACTTGTATGCTACACTACAACTGACTCTTTCTTGACATTAATGGTCCCTTTCTATTAAAAAGAAAAGAAAAAAGATCTAATGGAGACATTTTAATTACCGCATTAATTATTTTTGTTTTTTTGTTTTGTTTCCAGCATGATCTTTTGATTAAAATCACTGGGTTCTTTTTTCTTTTTTTCATTATTCTTTCTTTCTTATTCATAAAACTGAAGGTTTCATTACTACTGCTCCTCGGTTTGATTTTGTGCTTGATGCATGCAGTTGTCCGTTGCTGTCTCCCTTTCTACTGTAGGTGTGCTCTGTCCAGTTGCCCATGCCACCTCCCCCTCCCCCCTCCCCCTCCCCCCTCCCCCCTTCCCCTCCCACCCCCCACCCCACTTGCTGTGGTCTTGTATGTAGCCTGTCATAGGCGGGACTGCCACAAGTATCATTTTTGTCATGACAAAAGTTTTGTCATGACAAACATGCGTTTGTTGCAACAAACGTGTTTGACGCGACAAAAGTATGCTTGCTGCGACAAAAGTTTTGTTGCAACAAAATATTTTTGTCGTGACAAAAGTTGTTACAACAAACATGTGTTTGTCGCAACAAGCATACTTTCGTCACTACAGATGACACATTTTGTCATGACAAACGCGTGTTTGTCGTAACAAACATATTTTTGTCCCTGTAAAACTTGTCACCACAACAAAAGTTTTGTTGCAACAAAAGTTTTGTTGCGACAAACATATGTTTGTCGCAACAAAGGTTTTGTCGTGACAAAACTTTTGTAGCGACAAAAATGGTAGTTGTGGCAGCTCCCACCAGTGACAGTAGCCAGCAGTACGTTGGGCCAGCAGAAGAGGCCCCTTCCCTGCAGGCCTCCCTTTGGCTGTTGTAACCAGGTTTTAAACACGTCTTCCCCCCTTCTTCTGTTGCCTTTTGGTCACCTCATTGTGTACCACTCCTGTGCATGGTTTCACACTGCATGATTATTGTAGCTTTGTGCATGGGGTGTGTTCACAAACAATGTGTGTGCGTGTGTGTGTGTGTGTGTGTGTGTGTGTGTGTGAGTGTGTGTGTGTGTGTGTGTGAGTGTGTGTGTGTGTGTGGTGTGTGTGTGTGTGTGTGTGTGTGTGTGTGTGTGTGTGTGAGAGTGAGATCTGCATTATTTGGTGATGACACCGATTTCATTTTTTTTTCTCTCCCCCCACATGTGCAAGTTTCCTTTTTGATGAGATATGCTATATGTGGGAAAGCAGTTAACCCCTTTAAAGGTGTGTTTTGAAGTTGAAGCCAGCTTTAGCCATAACGCTATGTAAAGGCTGGTGATGAGTAGAGCAACCAGTATTTTATTATGTCATGGGTAGCTTGCCAGAAGTTGTTATCAAACTTCCTTGACTCAGTAGCTTCAGTGTAGACAGAGATACCAGCTTAAACACACCCTTGTTATTGTTGTTAAATATCTGTGAGCTGTTACAGAGATTGTTTCAGGTTGGCAGATGTCCATTAAAGTTCATTGAAAAACCGCCGCCTCTGTATTGAGTGTAAATGAGGTCGGATTAAACTTGTCTGAATGAAGTACTGGTGATACATGCAGATACATCTGATCAGTCACTAGATGAATTATGAAGTAGTGCAATTTGTCTTGGTTCAACAGTTTTCTTTTTGTGTTGGTTAGTGCCAGGAAATAGCTAGTGACCCAGAGTCGTTATTTTGGCCCTCTAGTTTTACATCATTATCTGTAGTGCACTTTAGGGCTAGGGGTGCCCGGTGCAAATGCACCTTGAATGAAATATTTTGACCCTCCCCCAACCCCACCCCCAGCATAGTTTGAGTTTTGATTTATATGAATTTAAGTGTTTTATGTGAATATAAGTATGTGTGTGTGTGTGCACTCTTGCTTCATATGCTTACATTTGTAAAATACATGCACTTACATACATGTACTTGTTCTTGAAATGAAACGTTTTATACAATGTTACAGTGTTTAAGTTCCTTTGATATGTAGTACTAAGTAGTATGAAGGTAACTTTGCACAGGTCCATTTTAATTTTGTATTTGAATCCCAGAATTACATTTGAATTGGTCAAACTTGAGTCCCGTAATTGCCTCTAGTGACTGTATGTAGACTGGATGACATGCAGTAGTCTAGTATGTTGTGAAGATGCATGTTCGATCAAGTGGACTGGGTCCCTGGTTTACACATGTACCATAAAGGAGATGTGATGGTGTAACATTTTCTTTTGAATCTAAAAGATGTATGTCCAGGATGGATCCCTGGTTTACACTTGTACCATAAAGGACATGTACATGGGGGTGCAAGTTCGTAGACAATTTATAGTCCATGTTTTTACTGCATAACATTTTAATCGCCCTCAAAAACAGTTCTCAGTTTGGTTACAGAAATGTTCTACATCTGTCGTTTAGATTGAAAATTGCATTAAAAAATGTGGAAGTTGGAGGAAACAAATTAATGCAGTTGTCCCAAGTGCATTTTAAGAATACTTCGACTGTTCCTGGATCTTTGAGCTTGGATGCTTTGACTTTGTTTAAATACAGTTCTCTGTTTACAACAGTGCTGTTCCTGTGTTTTGTAACTTACTGTTGTTCTGCTGTCTGGCTGCCAGGAACGGACCGGAATGACGGCTCATCGTTCTCACGGTCACGTAGCTCCAGCATCTCCAGTCTGGACAACGTCACCAAAGAGGCAATCCAGTGTCTCGTCTTTGCTGATTCCTATACCAGGAAGACTGGTGGGTAGATTGATGTAGTTGGGTCAGGACTGGTTAACTGTACAGGTGTTTTGTTCTGTGTGCTTGGGGACTGATAAACTGTACAGGTGTTTTGTTCTGTAGGGTTGGGGACTGATAAACTGTACAGATGTTTTGTTCTGTAGGGTTGGGGACTGATAAACTGTACAGGTGTTTTGTTCCGTAGGGTTGGGGACTGATAAACTGTACAGGTGTTTTGTTCCATAGGGTTGGGGACTGATAAACTGTACAGCTGTTTTGTTCCATAGGGTTGGGGACTGATAAACTGTACAGGTGTTTTGTTCTGTAGGGTTGGGGACTGATAAACTGTACAGGTGTTTTGTTCTGTAGAGTTGGGGACTGATAAACTGTACAGGTATTTTGTTCTGTAGGGTTGGGGACTGATAAACTGTACAGGTGTTTTGTTCTGTAGGGTTGGGGACTGATAAACTGTACAGATGTTTTGTTCCATAGGGTTGGGGACTGATAAACTGTACAGGTGTTTTGTTCTGTAGGGTTGGGGACTGATAAACTGTACAGGTGTTTTGTTCTGTAGGGTTGGGGACTGATAAACTGTACAGGTGTTTTGTTCTGTGGAGTGGTTGCCCTGTCAGGAAATGCTGAAAGAAAGATGATGCTAGCTGGGGTAATGATTATTTGTGGAAATGAGCAATCTTAATTGTTATGTTGAGAAATGTACCACTGGAAAGAAGACATGCAGAAGGGGTGGGGTGGCAGGGAGGGGGGTATCACCCGTGTGATGCGACTGATTGCTGGCTTCTTGGCTGTTAGTTAATCTGCTGACTGAAGAGCAGGGCCCACAGTCAGCAGTTGATTGTTGAAATGGACATTTTAAGGTCAGCAACTCAGAAAACATTGTCCCCCCTCAGCCCCCCCCGCCTGGACATTTTAAGGTCAGCAACTCAGAAAACATTGTCCCCCCTCAGCCCCCCCCCGCCTGGACATTTTAAGGTCAGCAACTCAGAAAACATTGTCCCCCCTCAGCCCCCCCGCCTACACACACACACACACACACACACACTCACACACAGAGTTGACATATTGGTGGCTGTTCAGTAAATTAATGTCTGTTTCATAGCTGTTACTGGTAGTAATCGTTTAGCCGGTGTGATGAACGTTGCCGCTTGGATGCTTGCAGACAACCTGACCTGCCCATGCCTGTGGGTGGGCACCAGCCTGGGCTCTGTGATCGTCATCAACCTCAACCTGCCGGGACTCAGCGGTGACCAGCGCCAGCAGCAGCCGGTGATTGTGTCTCCCAGTGGTCAGTATTCTCCGCAGCGCAGCAAGCCTGGCTTGGTGAAATTTGGCCTCTGAATCATGCCTGCTTCAGTGTTATGTTGCTTCCGCAGTCTTAATACTCAAATTGTCTACACATTTGGCCACAAAATCATTTGAATCCAGTTGGAACTCATTTAATTTGCTTGGGACAGATGTACCCAATGTTTACATGCATGCTAATCCAGATGGAACTCATTTTTTTGTGTGCTTGGGGCAGACATACCTTATGTTTACATGCATGCTTCACATCCCATGCATGTCAGCATTGGGTACGTCTGCCCCAAGCATGCTTCATGCATGTAAACATTGGTATGTTTACATGCATGCTTCATGCATGTAAACACTGGTTACGTCTGCGGCAAGCAAAAAAAATGAGTTCCATCTGGATTCAAATGATTTTACGGCCAAATTTGTCGAAAGTCTGAGTGTTAAGACTGTGGAAGCAGCAAAACATTGAAGCATGCATGCGAACATCGGGCGCTTCCTCATGAGTGAAAAAAATGAGTTCCATCTGGATTCAGATGATTTTGGCTTTATTTGAGCTGGCCTAAGCATTATGAGCTGCTATAAGAGAAATGTGCCCTGATATAATTTGAGTTAAAGCTGGACAGGTTTTGTCTTGCTTTTTCCTTCGGACATTTGCACTAGTGATCAGGCGGAGGGAGTGGGTGTGTGAAAGAGAGGTGGAAAGATACTGTGTCTGTGAATGTGTGTGTGTGTGTGTGAAAGAGAGAGAGAGAGAGAGAGAGAGAGAGAGAGAGAGAGAGAGAGAGAGATGTAATGCAAATAGGATTGTGTATTTTTGTAATTTTTACCATTGTTTGGGCTATACCCCCTGTCTTTGCAGTGTGCTAGAAACATTTTTGTTTTTAACCCCTTCATGGCCATGATGCCAGAAGAAAATGACCGACAAAAGTGCGAAACTTAAACCCTTGGAGCATTTTTGTTTTCTTTTTCACTCTGGCATGTCAAAGGAGTTTCATAAAATGCATAGCATTGAAAGTAGATGTGTTACAGGACCCGAAAGTATGCTGGTTGCAGGCGCATCCATGCATCTTTCAGCCTGGAAATTTTACAGGCTGGGGCAGTGAAGGGGTTAATATTACCACACATGAAGGTAATGTATTCCAAAGAAAAGAATTAACAACATTTGAAATAGGTGTATGGACCACTTAATTCCAGTGAGAATGCATCTGTCCTAGGATGTGACACTTCGGCTGTGGAAGGAAACCAGTGTCTGTATGCCAGCCTCCTCTAACCATCGCTTCTCATAGTGTTTTGTTTGCCTGTGGCAGGTACAATATTTCGACTGAAAGGTGCCATTGTGGGTATGTCCTTTCTGGACTGCAATGGCATTCTCATTCAGAGCGTGTATGACCAGTGGAAAGACAGCATGGGCAGCAGTGGTAGCAGCAACACCAACCTGGTCAGTTACGGCAAAGAGAAAGACAACCGTGATGTCCGAGATGATAAAGCTCTGAAAACACCCAGTAAGTATTCTCTCGTAATGAAAACAGTAAGTACATTCTCCCAATGAAAACACACTGGTATATACTTTCTCCCGATGAAAATGCCCAGTCCAATCTTCAGATGAAAACAGGCCGTAAGTGCATTCTCCCGATATAAACACCCAATAGGTCCATTCTCCTGATAAAAACACCCAATAGGTCCATTCTCCTGATAAAAACACCCAATAGGTCTATTCTCCTGATGAAAACACCCCAGTAGGTACTTTCTCCTAATGAAAACACCAAGTAGGTCCATTCCCCTGATGAAAATACCCCGTGGGTCCATTCTCCTGAAGAAAACACCCTGGTAGGTCCATTCTGATGGAAACGCCCCAGTAGGTACTTACTCCTGATGAAAACACCCTGGTAGGTCCATTCTCCTGATGGAAACGCCCCAGTAGGTACTTTCTCCTGATGAAAACACCCTGGTAGGTCCATTCTCCTGATGGAAACGCCCCAGTAGGTACTTTCTCCTGATGAAAACACCCTGGTAGCTACTTCCTCCTGATGAAAACACCAAGTAGGTCCATTCTCCTCACTAAAATGCCCAGTAAGTCAATACTGATGAAAACACGCACTAGGTACATTCTCCTGATGAACACACCGTTTCTGAAGGGCATGTTTTGTGTTGCTGGGTGCTGGACTGTAAGACTCTTTGTTCTGTCCTTCCCAGAAAAGGAAGCATGAGTGGAAGAAATCAAATGACTGATTTGGTAGAAGAAAACAGATGATTGAAGTGGTAGAAGAAAACAGATGATTGAAGGGATAGAAGAAGACAGATGATTGAAGGGATAGAAGAAGACGGATGATTGAAGGGGTAGATAAAAACAGATGATTGAAGTGGTAGAAGAAAACAGGTGATTGAAGTGTGGTAGAAGAAAACAGATGATTGAACTGGTAGAAGAAAACTGATGATTGAAGGGGTAGAAGTACACAGATGATTGAAGGGGTAGATAAAAAGGGATGAAGAAAACAGAAACAAAAAATAAAAAACAGATTTGAAGGGGTCGAAGAAAACAGATGACTGAAGTGGGAGAAGAAAAGAGAAAGACAGCTGTAAGATTCAGGAAGATATGAGACATGCACAGAATAGACAAAAACCAGAGATGGCTGTTGACAGTAGAAGTTGTTTTTGTGGCATAGGCTTACAGAGCTCTGAGGCGAGATTTGTTACAGTGACTCATTCAGAATCACAGGTGACATGGGCAGTGAGTCTGCTCGAGAGCAGAGAATATTGCTATATAAAAGCTGTGAATAATAATTTGTTTTGGTGGTACTGATTGATTGTTTGATTAAACTTTATTTCTCAATGGTGAAGATATTAGCACAAAGGCTGACTTACATATCTGCCTTTGCTACAATACTACTAATAACAAAGTGGAGAGAAGAGGTATGGCATGGCACTACAGCACATGTGTAGCAAAGATCCTGTGTGTGTGTGTGTATGTGTGTGTGCGTGCATATGTGTGTGTGTTTGGTGTGGCATGTGTGGCTGTTACCCACCAGTATGTGCGTATCTGCTCTTGTGTATGTGTGTAATAACTAGAGTTTCCATCTGTGTTGGGTGAATGACGTACACACTGTAAATGTCCGTTTTCAGGACAGATGTCGGTGGCAAAGCCGAAGATCTCGCCGACGTCATCGCAGGAGCTGACAGACCGGCAGTTTGTCATCATCTGCTCAGAAAAACAAGCACGGGTATGCAGTGCCTTTTAAAGCCTTCAGTGCCCCAGTTAAAGAGTGTAATGCAGTTGAATGGGCTTATGTGTGGACTGGAAAAAATGCATGTTTATTAGCTGGAGATCTTTCTAACTGGAGATGCTATTTCTGAGTGGAGATGTCATGTTTCAGTGGAGGTGTTATTTCGGAATGGAGATGTCATTTCTCATGGGAGGTGTTATTTCTCAGTGGTAAAAGATTTGATGTGATTGCGGACAACAAGGAGTGTTGTCAAGCACTCGGGTGCCAAGTTAACTGTGGAACAACAAACACTTTGCATCAACAAAGCAAAGAATTAGTGCTCACTTGGACACCATGCACATAGGGCCAATGCATGCCTGCATAACCTGCATTCAGTCCCATGAGCTGGGCAAGGAAAAACAAATGCAAACAAAATGTGCACAGTAGATGAAATGCAGGGTAGATAGAAAAACGTTCTTCTGCGTCACCTTCTGATCTATTCAGAAAATGTTCTTCTGTGTCACCTCCTGATGTCATTCAGAAAACGTTCTTCTGTGTCACCTCCTGATGTCATTCAGAAAACGTTCTTCTGCGTCACCTCCTGATGTCATTCAGAAAACGTTCTTCTGCGTCACCTCCTGATGTCATTCAGAAAATGTTCTTCTGTGTCACCTCCTGATGTCATTCAGAAAACGTTCTTCTGCGTCACCTTCTGATGTCATTCAGAAAATGTTCTTCTGTGTCACCTTCTGATGTCATTCAGAAAACATTCTTCTGTGTCACCTCCTGATTTATTCAGAAAATTTTCTTCTGTGTCAACTCCTGATGTCATTCAGAAAACGTTCTTCTGCGTCACCTCCTGATGTCATTCAGAAAATGTTCTTCTGTGTCACCTTCTGATGTCATTCAGAAAACATTCTTCTGTGTCACCTCCTGATTTATTCAGAAATTTTTCTTCTGTGTCAACTCCTGATGTCATTCAGAAAATGTTCTTCTGTGTCACCTTCTGATGTCATTCAGAAAACATTCTTCTGTGTCACCTCCTGATGTCATTCAGAAAATGTTCTTCTGTGTCACCTCCTGATGTCATTCAGAAAATGTTCTTCTGTGTCACCTCCTGATGTCATTCAGAAAATGTTCTTCTGCGTCACCTTCTGATATCATTCAGAAAATGTTCTTCTGTGTCACCTTCTGATGTCATTCAGAAAACATTCTTCTGTGTCACCTCCTGATTTATTCAGAAAATGTTCTTCTGTGTCAACTCCTGATGTCATTCAGAAAACGTTCTTGTGTCACATCCAGATGTCATTTCAGAATGACAAAGATTTAGTTCAGTTGCAAGCAGAATGGTGTGAGGCTGTGTTTGTGGCTGGTCCGGTGAGAGTTGTCGTAGGTGGAGTTGTCGTAGGTGGCTCAGATGCCTGTTAGTGTGGTCCGTACTGCACGTGGCCCAGCGTATGTGTGACTTTAACTGAGCTCGAGTATTTCACAGCGCTGGAGCTGTGTAAATGGTGAGGTGGCCGTCCTGGCCTCCCCGTCCCAAATGAGCCTGATGGTTTCTGTGAATGTAACATACCACTGAAACAAACTGGTATTTCCTGTTGGTCGTTGATGCTGCACACAAGCACCCCAGGCCTGTGTGTGAGTTGCCACCCTGCTGGATTGTGTTGTACATTGCTAAGGATAGATAGACATAAGGCACGGTGCACCCAGCTCCCTAGTGTTTTACACAGGTGGCATCCTTTGTTTGTTGGTCTGCAGGTCATGTCACTTCCTTCACAGACCTGTGCCTACAAGGTGAAAATCACAGAGACCTCCTTTGTGGTGCGAGCAGAAATTGTCGCACTGCGAGGTAAGCTCGGATTTTTTCTCTTTACGGTTCACTGCTTGTCCATTATTTTCAGCAGCTTCACAGCTGTGTTAAACTTCTATTCTGTGAGTGGGTGTGTGTTTGCGTGTGTGTGTGTGTGTGTGTGTGTGTGTGTGTGTGTGTGCGTGTGTGTGTTGTGTGTATGTGTGTGTGTGTGTGTGTATCTGTTATGTGTTGTGTGTGAGTGTGAGTGTGTGTGTTGGGGGTGTGAGTGTGTGTGTGTGCGTGCGTGTGTGTGTGTGTGTGTGTGTATGCACATGCAAGTGTTCATACTTATTACTGACCTGGTGATTGAGACCCCTGTGTAAAGCTTGCTTGCATTTCAGTGTACCTGCATGCATTAGTTAAGGATCAGTTTCACTTTCAAGGAACTTCATAAAAAACACACAAGTGATCATCTTAAGAGAGTGGAAGTCCTTGGCAAGAGTTTTGTCTGGAAAAAAATACCCACCAAAAGTCTGGGGTTGTATTTGGAGGGAAAGTTGTCTTTAATCAGGGGGTTGACTATGCTTGTGTGTATAAAGTCTGAACAACGTACAGACAGTCTTGCCCCTTTTCTGTGGCCTCCATGCTAACAGAAACAATGAGGCATGTGGAAAAATGTCTTCTTCTTTTTTCTTGTTCATTTTGAATGGTTGTTCCTGGCTGGACTGTTTTTAGGTGTCTGTAGACGTCGTCAAATGCTTCATCCCTCAACCCAGCCCCAGCCCCCAGTTCAGCAAGAGTCCTGTTTCAAGCTTTGTCTTTTGATGTGCATGCTGGTCTGTGTGTGCAGACAGTGTATGCTTGATGTGCTACATTGCCTGTTGGTTTGTGTGTGCAGACAGTGTTTGCTTGATGTGCTACATTGCCTGTTGGTCTGTGTGTGCAGACAGTGTATGCTTGATGTGCTACATTGCCAACGGACACATCATCTCCTTCAGCCTGCCCAGCTTGAAACCCCTGTACGACGAGGACTTCCTGCCTCTCACCGACTACAGGTATGGCATACCTGCCCTGTGGAACACCTTGCCGCTGATGCTGTCCTCACTCAGAACACTTACCTGCGGTCATTTGCCTCGACTGCTGTCTCTTCTGCTGCAGCAGTGTAGAATGGGGGGAGGGGTGGTGGGGGGGGGGGGAACTGTTTGAGAACTGGTTGGAGGGTGTCGAAAGTCTTCCAACCCTGCTGGTTATGTTCTGTAAGAAGGAAATTGTGTAGTATCTCAGGCTGTTTTGTAGACTGCAGTCTCATGCGTGTTGAATGTGCCGCCATCTCCGGGATTGTCTGCCACAACCTGGCACAAAATCTCACTGAGCTCAGTGGCAGGTTGACGAGAGCTGCGGCCTGACTGCAGATGTTGGCCGGGAGTGTTAGGGTATGCAGAGGTGGGGTGTGCAGGCACAGAGGTCTGGAATGTCAGCACCAACCTCCCACACACGCTCTTCACTGACATCATTTTCAGGTTGATCAGAACAATGGCTTGACAGTAGATTCTCGGATGTCGGCCTCCGCTGGCCAGAGGCAATAATGTGATGGTATGTTGTCGTGTGCAGGTACTGAGAATTGTGGACAGGTTGTTGTTGATCACTTTTATATAGCGTTGTTTTCTGCTCTTGAGCAGACTCACTGCGCTCTTAGTGCGTGTGGTTCTAAATGAGTGACTATTGCTTTTTTATAGCGCGTTTTGAATCTCCACCAAAGCGGCATATTTACAGAGCTGTTGTAAGGCAATGAGGGTTTGCTGTGTTGACAGGGTGGCACGGACATTCTGCTTCAGCAACAACGGCCATGCACTCTACCTCTGTTCTCCCACAGAGGTGCAGAAAATCACTTACTCTGCTGATATCGCGTAAGTAAACACGGTTTCTCATGTTGATGCAAGTATATCAGACATTGTCTCTTGCAATTGATGCACAAGAAAAAGAAACTGAAGATTTTTTTCTTTCTAAAAAAGCAACTTATTTTTTAAAGAACGAAATGTCATGAAAATAAAAATGTAATACTGATATTCGTTGGAAAGCAGTTCAGCAAGATGTTCAGATTTTTCTGTCTGTGTGCCTTAGATGTAGAGCACAAGTTTATTTTCTTGTCTCTGAATGCTTTCGGTCTGGCTTGTGCATTGCAGTGAGAATCTCAATGAGATGCTCGGGGACTTGTTTCTTCCATGTGATACTCCGGAGGCCCCAAAGCAGGGCTTCTTCAAGAACCTGTTTGGTGGTGGGACTTGCAACCTGGACCGTGAGGAACTCTGTGAGTCGCATACAAATTCTCCTTGAAGAACTTGGTTTGAACCCCCCCACTACCCCCCCACCCCCAATTTAACTCATGTTTTTTTAATCACTGTAACTTTTGTAATCAGAATTTCATCTTGAAAGATTAGTGGATTGAATGTAGTGGACTGTCTACCCACCACTCGTGTGAGAATTTATTTAAAAAAAGAAGAAGTTTAAATGCCACACATTAAAGCTTTAGTTCAGTGCCGTTTTTCAGTAACTATTTAGACATTGATAAATGTCACATTCATGATAGGAGTTTAAAAATGTAAATCACTGTGGAATGTTACATAAAATAAAAGCTACAGCAAAAGAAGAAAAGTAGAAAAAAGAGAAGAAAGAAAAAGAAACCACAAGGAAGCAAGGTGTGTGATAACATGTGGTTTACCTGTAGGTGTGGTATTCTTCAGTCTTGTGATAACGTGTTGTTTACCAGTAGGTGTGGTATTCTTCAGTCTTGTGATAACATGTTGTTTACCAGTAGGTGTGGTATTCTTCAGTCTTGTGATAACGTGTGGTTTACCAGTAGGTGTGGTGTTCTTCAGAAGTTTTTTCCTACTGTAAAAGGGGGGGAAAAAAACCTGCTACATTCTTTTAATGTGTTTGGTTAGAAAGAAGTCTTGGATGAATGTTGTATTCAGTGTAAATGCCACCCACCCAGAGCAGTGTTGTTCATACAATATTGTTTGTGTGTGTGTGTGTGTGTGTGCATGTATGTGTGTGTGCACGGTGTGCGTGCGCATGTGTGCATGCGTGTGTGCATGCGTGTGTGTGGGCGTGTGTTGTGTGTGTGTGGGTGCGTGTATGGTGTGTGTGGGTGCGTGTGTGTGTGGACAGTTGGTGAGTCAAGCGGCAAGGCGTCCAAAGGGCTGGCCAAACACATACCGGGCGCTGGAGGCTTGCAGCACTTGCAGCAACAGGCGGGGGCCAGTGGCGGAGAGTTTGCACGCGCAAGATTGGTACGAGGCTCTCAAGACACTCTTTGCTTGCTTGTCTGCTTGCCACCCTTTCAGGACATTCTGTAGTCAGATTTGCCCTGATATAACTCTACTGGTTGACTGGGCGTAAAGCATCAAATTATCTACCAACCTGCAGTCTGAAATCTGGTCACCAGTCGTGAAACTGGTTTTTGATTTTGCATGAAAAAAAAGTGAATCTATGTGACTCCTGCGTCATTAGGTGGATTGAGTATCCAGGTGTGTCAAAAGTGTTGGCCGTGTGATTTTGTGTTTTGGACACCATGAATGTGATAGATATCAAACTTTGCATGGAGGTCCTGTTCATTGAGTTTTACCTGTTCATATCACTTTCTGTGACCTTGACCCTACTTCAAACATGACCAAACAGTTTTAACTGAAAATTGTTTAGCATGACTAATAGAAAAACAAAAACAAACCAACACATTAATTTGGTTATGCAGTGCTGCATGCTAAGCAGGAACTACTTCACATACAAATGCAAGCACATGCGTACAGTTCAGCACAACACACATGTACACCTGCATGCTGATTTATCCAGGTAACACGGCCCTGCTGTTGAGCATGAGTCGGTGAGTGCAGCCTGACAATGCTGAGCTTTCTGTGGAGCTGGATGTTCCGGTGATTGTTTATATAGGTATATACTAAAAAAGCTGAATCGCCACTGGCTGGTGAGTGTGCCCAGACATGGTGACAACTGACCGTTTGCCGGGTTTCTCTTTCAGCTGGTGCAAGAGCGGGGTGAGAAGATTGGCGAGCTGGACGACTCGTCGGCGCGGATGATGAACCAGGCAGAGAACTTTGCCCAAGCGGCACACCAAGTGATGCTCAAGTACAAGGACAAGAAGTGGTACCAGTTCTAGGCCCTGCCCCCCCGCACCCCCCACCCCCCCTCCCCTCCACCCCTCCAACCCCTGGCCTGGCCTGGCCCAGTCGGCCCCGTCGACAGCTTTCCTTCTCTTGTGGTCTGTCTCCTCAGCCCCGCCGCCACCACGCCTTCTCCTCTCCTGGAGTGGGGCATACTGGCACCAGGAAGAGTGGGCAAGGTCTACCCTGCGAAAGAATAGACCCGTGTTTCCACCTGTGGAGGGTTGAAAGATCGCGCGCATCCGTTTTGACCGAGGAGGGCATTGTAGGTTCCAGAGAACTGAAGAAGGTTGAAAGATTGTGCGCGTCAGCTTTGACCGAGGAGGGCATTGTAGGTTCCAGAGAACTGAAGAAGGTTGAAAGATTGTGCGCGTCAGTTTTGACCGAGGAGGGCATTGTAGGTTCCAGAGACTGGGCCTGTGCTTTGGCCAAGGAGAGAACTGTGGAGGGTTAAAAGATGGCGCGCAGGGTCTGACCACGGAGAGACTTGTGCTGAGTTGACAGGTTGTGTACATGGTTTTGCCAAGTGAGGAATATGGAGAGGGTTGAAAGAGTGGTAACGTGACTTAACAAAGGAGAGGCTTGTGGAAGGTTGAATGATTGTAGCCATGGTGTGACCAAGGAGAGAATAGTTGAAAGTTAAATGAATTTTTTTTGGATGCGGTTTCGCCATGGAGAGAATTGTGGAGAGTTGAGAAACAGAGAGAATTGTGGTTTAATGAAGAAGAGAACTGTGGATGGTTGAAAGGTTGTAGACATGGTTGGACCAAAAAAGAAAAATATTATTGTGGGCGGTTGATTAAGGAAAAGGTTGTGGAGGGGCTTTGATAAGGGAATTTGGGACACTTGACTGCCTGAAATGTTTAGCAATTTTGCTAAGTGAAAATTGAAGCGAAAAGTTTGCCATGGAGGGGCGAGATGATTAGTAGAAGCCCCAAAAAGGAATGATTGTGACTGGTTGACAAAAACGAATGTGATATGGAAAAAAGGTGATACGACGTCCTGTGTATAGTGTGAAGGAATGGTTGTTAGAAGGGCTGTGGAACCAACCACCAGACTGGTAACCAGCAGGCTGGGTGGTCACCCGGAAGGGAGAGTCTGAATGGTCAGCCAGCGCAAAAGCTGGGACGGACGCACAAACTGAAAATGATGAAGTGGTCAGCCAGTGGAAAGGTTGCAGAGGATGTGCTGATGTACACCCCCTTTTGTATCCCCATTCTCCAACCTCAGCCGTTTAGATGAGCGCTGTAGTTGTGGTCTCTGTGCGGAGCACTGCAGTTGTGGTCTCTGTGCGGAGCGCTGTAGTTGTGGTCTCTGTGCGGAGCGCTGCTGCTGTGGTCTGTGCGGAGCACTGTAGTTGTGGTCTCTGTGTAGAGCACTGCAGTTGTGGTCTCTGTGCGGAACGCTGTAGTTGTGGTCTCTGTGCGGAGCGCTGCTGCTGTGGTCTGTGCGGAGCACTGTGGTTGTGGTCTCTGTGCAGAGCACTGCAGTTGTGGTCTCTGTGCGGAACGCTCTAGTTGTGGTCTCTGTGCGGAACGCTGTAGTTGTCTCGGTGCGGAACGCTGTAGTTGTGGTCTCTGTGCAGAGCGCTGCTGCTGTGGTCTGTGCGGAGCACTCTAGTTGTGGTCTCTGTGCGGAGCACTGCAGTTGTGGTCTCTGTGCGGAGCACTGCAGTTGTGGTCTCTATGTGGAGCGCTGCTGCTGTGGTCTTTGTGCGGAACGCTGTAGTTGTGGTCTCTGTGCGGAGCACTCTAGTTGTGGGCTCTGTGCGGAGCACTGCAGTTGTGGTCTCTGTGCGGGGTGCTGCTGCTGTGGTCTCTGTGCGGAACGCTGTAGTTGTGGTCTGTGCGGAGCGCTGCTGCTGTGGTCTGTGCGGAACGCTGTAGTTGTGGTCTCTGTGCGGAGCGCTGTAGTTGTGGTCTCTGTGCGGAGTGCTGTAGTTGTGGTCTCTGTGCGGAGAACTCAGCAGTAACGTCTGCAGTGAAAGCTGTGGAGTTGATGTGTGAAACGTGAGAAGCCAGGGAAACAGGAAGTGGCTTACTTTACTTTCACCACCCTGAACAGTTGTGATGTTTGTGGGTCACCGGCCACATGCAGAGAGGTTCAGGTCCTTTGAACGAGGAACCAGCTGGCACGGAATAGACCCGGGGAACTGACAGAGTGTGAACATGACTACGTCCTTGGTTGGTTGTGTTCTTGTGATTTCAGTGGACAGGATGCATGTGTGTGTTTGGGTTTTTAAGACTTGCTGTTGACACAGGCCTGAAGCGGCTCCAGTCAGCACCGCTCAGTGGGAACAGAGTGCTTGGCTTGGTTTTAAACAACAGGAGCGGCCCTTGCCCTGTACTGTCCACCTTGCTTTGCTTCCAGACTGAGCCCTTTGTTTACCTTGGAAGCGCTGCTGGAAGCTGACGGAGGTTTGTGAAAGGGACGGTGCCATCTTTGATGTTCATGGAAGTGTAGTGCTTGTAGCCACCTGCGGAATCTTTGTGCTGGGGCTGCTTGCTCCCAGTTGGACCAGATCCAGCCGGCGTTACCGACAGCTTGCGGTCCTGTGTGACGGTGACGTCCACCATACGCAGGAGCAGAGACTGGGACTTGGCTACGGTGTTTCATTGGCGGTGGTTGTCTGTCTGCGACGGAGAACGTGTTTTGCCATTGGTAGCGCGCGCCTACAAAAAGAGAATGGGCTGAAAACAGTCTGTGATGTTTTTAACCTGAGGTTAACCTTGGTTACCCCTTTCATCATGCAAATTATCACTTGTTTCTTCACCAAGCTCCACCCCTTTCTACGTCCACGTTCATCCAGTCTCTCACCTGTGAAATGTCGCTGTCAGGATATTATGGTTTGTAATGTAGCCAGAGCTGTACTTTTAGCATTTTGTTACTGTTTTCGGTGTTTCCCTCAACTTTAGCGGTTACCTTCGTTTTACGCAACATGAGTTCAGGGCTTATTAGTAGATGTGTAAATTTGAGGATTGGGAAATTAAGGAACACGCCCGTTGAAACTTTGTTTATCATTCTCTGGAATGGAGGAGCGTTAGAAGTAGCTGTGAGAGAGGATGGAAAAACAGCTTGTTATCAGTGTGGTGTAATAGAGGAGTTTGTTGCATGTGTTTTGTGTTAGATTAGAAACTAATGTTCATGTGTTCTACAGATCTGTTGATATTTTTGTTTTGTTATTTGGTTGGTGAAAACACTTTGTTTGATATTTTTCTTTTTTGATTTTTTTTATATGCTAATGTGGAGTGGCATGGTATTGGGCCAGACATGGAAACTGCAGGGGTGTGTGCATTAATAATAATAATAATAATGGAAATTTTTAAAACACCTACCCCGCAGCTCAAAGCACTGAACAAGCATAATATAACGCACATAATGTACATCGAGATGGAAAACGTTACCAGAAATTTAACAAAAAGCAAACACATAATGTAGACATCAACATGGGTTGAAGCATAACTATGTTCAGCTCCATACTGCTCAAAAACCACACGATTTTAAAGTTCAAAGTAAATTGCATGTTCACAATGTGATGTCCGAGAAGACAATCTTGAGTTTAGCACTTAGTTTCTCTTGGTATATGATTTTTGTGCTTTTTTCTCTGACGATGATGTGGGAAGATATCACTGGAGATGAGGACTCAGACGATGGGTCAATTTCAAGGGGCGTAGCACAAAAACAAATGAAAGCACTTGTCAAAACAGAGTGTTTGCTGCTAGCGTAAGAGTGAAAGAACCAATAATTAAGCATATTTTTTACTTCTTATGCCGTCACGTTTTTTACAGCAAACCAGTTAAAATGGTTTCTTTTTCGTTACCATTGTTGTCTGACACCATCCTGATCTTTGGTCCTTGTCATCGACACCACAATACACCAGTTACACCAAATTTCATGTTTGAAAACATTTATTCGCTGTCTTTTTTCAAGTAAATTGAACAAAATGGCATCTTGTAACTTACATCACCAGTTACATCTGTTTGAATTTGACATCCCACTATGGTCAAGTGAATAAACATTCGCCAGTGCCATCAGTTTGAATTTGACATCCCACTATATTCAAGTAAATAAACATCGCCTATTGCATCTGTTTGAATTTGACATCCCACTATATAGTCAAGTGAATAAACAAAATGCCATTTTTCTTTCGTGTTAGCTGGAGACAAGTCTCCCCCTAATATCTGAACTAGTTTTTTACTCATTTTTGGAATTTTAGCACTTTTTATGTTTAATGCGTTTGTCCCCATTTCTTGGCCCAGTATTCTGCCTCTCCACTTACACTTCAGCGCAGAGGGTATATCATTGTTCTCTTCTCATCTTTGATCTCCCCATGCCCCCTCCCCCCCCCCCCCCCCCCCCCCCCCTTCCCCCTCCAAGAGACGTAAACTGCCATAATGTTCTCATCATTGTTTTGTCATGTTTCCAGATTCAGTGCAATATCTGACAGTTTCAGTTTCCACGTGTGCATCTGTGAGTGCGGTAAGAGATTTTAGCTTACGGTACAGAGTTTGCAAGCTTCCTACCAGCAGTATGTGTCTAACAAATACAAGAAGTCTTATTGTAAATCTATGTTATTACTTCATACTTTTGTCTAAAGCCTACTGGTTTCTTGTGAAACGTGTTGGACTTTTATGCCATTTTTATTTCAATGCCCCTGTGATCTTGGACGTTTCCACTCTGATTTATTCGTCGACAACATTGTACATAATTATGCATGCATATATATATACATATATATATATATTATTACCATTTGTTCCAACAGATTCATGTACATGTCTATGTTGTAGATCTTTATATGTATGCTCTGTAAATACTCTCCAAATAGTCCAGTTCTGCCCTGAGCTGCATTTATCTGTCTGTTAAACCTAGGAGTTAGAACAGTTCTGGCATGCTTGGTGGTCATTTTGTTGTGGTTACAACCTCTTGTCTGGAACAGTTTTATTTATGTATGTACTTTTTTGTTGTTGTTGTTGTTGTTAAGGCTGCCTCAGTGTCAAAAGCACAAGGTGGTACTTGCTTGGCGAGAGTGCTGCAGTATTTGCACTGAAACGTCTACTTTGTAACTGCTGAATTTCAGTACTTTTAGTTCTGGTGTGTGTGTGTGTGTGTGTGTGTGTGTGTGTGTGTGTGTGTGTGTGTGTGTGCGCAGGTGTGTGTGTGTGTGTGTGTGTGTGTGTGTTGTGTGTGTTAGACCTAAACCATGAAGGAAAAAAGTACCCCCCACCCCTTCCATGATCAAAGATTTGCTTCTTGATAGTGGGAGTGGATGGTATTAAATTTGTCCATGTAATATGGTATGACAGTGAGCCCCCTACTGAGGAACAGCCCTCACAACTATTGAGCTTCTACCCTTTTGCTTGTGCAATTTAAAAAAAGAAAAAAGATCAGTGATCTCTCTGCTTGGAACCTGAAATACCCGACTTGGGGTGTTGCACATAATACGGCAGTTTGTTGTCTGGGTGATTCCCCCCCACTCCACCCGGACTCCACCTCTCAAGCATGAATCTCATTTAAGCCCTGGGGCTGCTTGCTGACTCCACTGTTGGGAAAGGTGAAGCTTTCACCTGTGCTCGTGTATGTGTAGCGTAGAGTCTTGCCACAAGACCTCTCACCCGGTCAGCCGCTCCTGCATTTGGTGCCACGTCAGGTGGTTTGTTGCTTCCATTCTCGCTGGCTTTTACAACACCCCAGCTATATTACATATACACATACAGGAGGAAAATTGAAAAGCAGCAATAGGACAAGTCAAAGTTGCTTTGTGCAGTGTGACTTTTTCTTGTCGTTGCAAACTGGGATTGTTTTGTATAGGCTTAGTTGTTTTGTTGTTGTTCTTCCTCCCTTCCCCAGCGCTGTGGGCGTGTTCTGTGAATGTGGGAAGCATTTGCGCGCTTTACGGATTGACTTTCCTCTCATTCTTTTCTGTTGCTGGTTTAGTTCCAATGGGTTGCAGTTAGTTTTTTAAAACTTGTGTCTGGAGCAGAGGATGTAGTTTTGTTTCAAAAAGTGTATCTAGGACCAAGAATGGGCATCTTGAGTTATACACCTGGCACTTTTGGTGAGCAGCCCCTTGCCAACTGCTCTGCGTTGATGTGACGTGTCCCAGATTCCTCTGTAAATCATGTGTAGCAGGGTTCCTGAGACGGCGCCGGAAACGTGCACCAAGTCCTCACGCTTGTTCACCGGTAATGGCTGAAACCTTTACCACGCGCTGGTGATTTGAGAAAGAACCTTGAGCTGCACATGGGTTCCCTGCACAGAGGCCTTGCTGGCTGGCATCCTGGTCTCCCTCCTGTCCTGGGGGGGGGTGGATCCGCATGTTACCGCGCAGTTGAGCGCATCACAAAGTGATCCAGTAACCGCCTGGTTGCACTGTAGAAACTGGCTGTGCAAGGGGTACACCGACCCAGTTGGCAGGCATGCAGGCATGTACCCAAAGAGTTACCCACAGACCCAGCTTTCTGTACAGCTTTGGGCAACTGCTTGCATGCACTCATGCATGCGCTGATGCTCGCACCTAAATACACACTCGCTCACTTGCTCTCTCTCTCTCTGTGCATGCACCCATGAACTGGCACGCATGGTCTCACACACTTGCACACATGGAATCGCATACATGCACGTGTACACATGGACTCGCACTCATGCACGCATGGACTCACACACATGGACTCACACACATGCATACATGGACTCGCACACATGCACACATGGACTTGCAACATGCACACATAGACTCGCACACGTCTGAATTGTGTTTTTCAGGACATCCTCAGCAGTGTGCATGCAGCACAGTGTGATAGTTTGTTGTGACGCGTCGCATTGGAGCGTTAGCTCATGGCTTTGAAATCACCAGACTTTTTTGTGCCACTGATAATTTTGATACCAAGCCCAGGTTACGAACCATTCAAGAAAAGAGAAGAAGAGTGTTGACTGTCCTTTTTAGAAAGGAGAAAGCATCTGTTGACTGTCCCTTTTGAAGAGAAGGGTGTTGACAGTCCTTTTTAAAGAGGAGAAGAGTGTTGTTTGTCCTTTTGAAAGAGAAGAGTGTGTTGACTGTCCTTTTTAAAGAGAAGGGCTTCTTTTGACTGTCCCTTTTAAACTAAAAGAGGAGAGTGTCTGTTGATGGTCCTTTTTAGAGAGGAGAAGACTTTTGACAGTCCTTTTTAAAGAGCAGAAGAGTGTTGACAGTCCTTTCTAAAGGTGAGGGGGCAGGGAGGGAGAGAACCATGAGACAACATGTCTTGCCCTTGTCGTGTACTACAAATTCTGAGCACAGCTTCTTTTCCTTTGGTCTTTGTAAACATTCTGGCTTTTGTATGTTTTGCATTGTTTGGCTTGTTTTGAACTGGCTTTGCCCGTGACTCTTTTTTGTTGTTGTTGATGATACAACTGGCAACTTCAGCATTTCATTTCCATAATTATGTCTTGTCCGGTAGTTCTGATGTTCTGGTTTGCCATTCCACATTTGCTCAAGTGTGTCAGACATTCCTGCTAATGGTAAACAAAACCTTTGAATACGTTGGGACCAGTCTGTGCAATTTTATTTATCAGTCTCTACCCATTCCCTCTTCATTCCAGTTCAGTGCCGAGTGGACACGGCAGAAAGCCTCTGGCAGCAAGACGTTTTGCTGCAGCGTGGTGGTGCTGGTGGAAAATATGAGTTGGTGCATGTGAATCACAGTATGATATATACTGTTATAGGCGTCAGTGAGAAGACCGAAAGAGGACTGCTTATGATCAGCATTGTGTCAGTCCGTGAAGTTTTCTTCAGTGCTGAATTCAGTGCTGTTGAATACGGGCCAGCACGTTCATGCTAAGGATTTTCAGGTCATGCGCAGTGAGGTAGGCTAGTTGAACTTGGTGGGCAGAGAGAGAGAGAGAGAGAGCAGATACAGTCACGTTGCTATCATTTTGGGAGGGGTATGTGGGGGTGGGGGTTAGATGTTCTTCATAGGTGTGGCGTAAATTAACACACAACTCTTTGAAACACTTGTTCCCTGCTCTGTCCTCTTCTTCTGACCATGGAGCTCCAGTGAGATCACCACCGCAGGCAGTTTAAAACCGGTAGATTTACAGACTGGGGTTGCCATCTCATCTCATCATCATTTGGTGTAGGAGAAGTGAACTGAAGAACATTCAAATGTAAATCTGTAGCCATTAAACTGCATCCTAACGGATGTGAGTTTCTACGAGTCAGTTTTTCCCAAGATGACCTTGTGCAGTTTGTGAGGCATCAGAATCCAGGAACTAGCGATGAGTTTGTTGTCTAACCTCGAGCAAGATGCTGAAGGACATTTTGAACGGAAAACGAAGAGCTCTGCCAAATTTGCTCCACACAAGTTTGCTTTGACACTTCCATTTTGGGTTTTGTTTTCAGGATGACGTATTTGCTGCAAAATGTTAAGGAGGTGCAGAGCAGAGCATTACTAGATCTGTGCACAAGGACTGTGCTGAAGGAAATGACTGCAGTTCTGCTTAGATCCTTTTTTGTGTGACTTTCCCTTCTGCGGCACTGGGTAAGTGAAGGAAGCTTCCTCTCCGAGTTCTCAGTCACGTGGGATCAGGAAAAAGGTCTCGATTTACATCCGCATGCCAGAGATCATTTTGTTGATGTGCAGATGAGAGTCCAGAGGTTTTGTGGTTGTGCACGGAGTTGGTATTATTCAGAAATTTGGAAAACCGGCTCTTTCCTGTAGCCAGTGGTACCTGTGCAAGTCTTGCAGTTCCATATGAGAGGTTTTGAAGCGTGCATTTGCTTTTGACTGGAGTTTGACTGTCCTGAGGTGACTGAGCGGTTGACAGGATGTTTAAATACAATTACGAAGTAACTAACTAGCTGCGTGCAAGATCCATTCAGTGTCGTGCGTTGTTGAGAGAGGGAAATTCCTGTCGCTGTTCTGTTGTGATGTACGCTTGCAGATAAGATATTTTTCCTACTTCACTGGCATTGTTACAAATGTGGGCTCCTGACTTGCCAACTGAAACGTCCCCCATGCATACATGTGCATTTTATCACAGCGTTCTGTTTGAACTAGTTTCTAGGAATTTTTTCTTTTCTTTTTTTAGGTTAAGTGGGTGCTTGTGAAAACAGGAAATTTGTTTATCAGGCTTATTAGTGTTTTTTGTTTTTGAAAGACTTACGTGCGTTAAATAAAATGACTAACTTAGCTTGGAAAAGGACAACTGTACATTTTTTTTATTACTGAGATTTTTTTGTAATTGTTGCGGTTTGATTTTTCATTGTCATCACTACATGCTGGATATTCTTATTTATAATGAAATGGCGTATGACTGTAGACCAATCATCGTTTTGTGATTAGCATCGGTAGAATAGTACTGTGGGAAACTACAGGTTTGCAGAAGTGATCAATAGAAATATTTTGGTGACACAGCTTGAGCGACGTTATATTATACGTTGTCCCCCCTTCCCCCCCCCCCTTCTTGTGATGGCATAGTAAGCACAGGCACTTGTTAAACTGCTGATCTCATGTGAAGCATGTTGTAGACTTCTTGTCCAGTTGTGTTCTGTGTCTCCTCACTGTGTAAGTTGTAGGAAACTGTATTATACATTCATGTAGAATGTAAGTAATCGGTGTGTCAGTAAAACTTGTTTGTCAGCCAGCATAAGACCTATTACCTTGTGTTGTGGATGATGACGAGCCAGGTCTTGTTTAGTCTAAATGAAATTTCTTTTTCTAATTTTATACTTGCACTCTTTGTTGTGTTGTGTTTGTGAACAAGTAGAACAACTTGGAAATGTGATAACTTTTTGTTCCCTCTCATCTACACCTTGCTGCATTTTGCATTTGTCCCTCTCATGTCGTCGTGCCGTGACTGCTATTTATTTTTTACCTTTGGGGTGATATTGGAACTGTTCCATTTATTTGGAAGACTTGCTGTGAGGTTTTGTGGATAGCATAATGTGAAAGTGTACATAACGAACTAATGAGATAGGTCCATGGTGTGAGTACATGCAAGAGTGTTTGCAAGGATCTGTGGCTAATAGACATGCCTGCGTAAGTTTGACAAATTTCTCCGTATGGAAGTGGGAAGATTGGTCTTGCAGTGCTTTTCAAACCCAAACGGCCCCTCCTCCAAATGTGTGTGTTGTTTAGTGGCAGTCCTGATTTTGGTCCCTTTGGAGATGCTGGTGATGCTGCAAGTTGAGATGCGTTGCAGTGAAGATCAGCTACTTCGGTATTGCCGTGGACAGAGCGGGAAAAGGCTGGGCATCGTTTTTTCCTTAATAATGTTGCTTTGGACGAGGGAGGCAGTTTGGGGTGCTTAGTTTTTGTCATGGATTTAGTGGACTGGCTAGCCTTCATTGCTCTGAGGAGAGACTGCATTCGTTTGGGATCACTTCATGGAAGAAAATGGACCCTAGGCATGCGTTTGGGATCACTTCATGGAAGAAAAAGGATCCTGTGCATTTGTTTGGGATCACTTTATGGAAGAAAAGGACCCCTTTGAAAGTGAAATTGCTGTGAACTACAAGTTGCCAACTGAAGCGATGATGTAGGCTCCTTATTATCGGGGAGAGGGTGGGCATGTGTTGACAGAAGAGCAAGCAGAGTTGTGGGAGCAAAACTCAGAGATACAGACATGGAGTACTCGACTTTTGGGCTGTGTCCATTCTGCGTGCACCTCAAATGCAGACTCTCTGTGTGCAGAATGCTTCAGGTTTTGTTGTTGTTGTTCCTGGCGCTAGTAGCGAAAGGTCTGCCCTCTGTTGGAACCTTCGCCCAACGCTGCCCTGTGTTTGCGTCCCACAGCACGGCTGGAACGCAGGACACACCACGTAGCCATCAACAGTCATGATACTGCTGTTCGCAGACAAGTCAGAGTTGGATTCTTCGTCTATATATAATACATGCGTACAAGCATGTGTGTGTGTAGCGGTAGCATTAGTATGTGTGTGCGAACAGTTGTCCGGAAGAGTGCAAGTCCTAGCTGTACTGGTGAGCTCTGTAATAAGCCTCTCTATGAGGGGGTGTGCACAGGCACACACTCTTAATATTAATTCCAATTTGTTTTTTCTTGGAGTATGTACTCGTGTATTAAAAAATAAAAAATAAAAAATGATGAACATTTCACGTAAAATTTTAGCAGTGGCTATACATTTGCCGTATGGTCTGCTGGCTCATGTGAATCAAACTTGCTGTAAAACCTTGTCTGGTATTTATTTTTTTATGGTAGAGGCGGAGGGGTGTGGGTTTTCCCCCTACGTTGTGTAAGGTGGGTACGTGGGATGAAAGCAAAAACTACATGTTTATTAGGATAGATATAGAGAGAGAAAACAACTAATTTCCCAGGCTATTACTTTTACTAAAAGAGGGTTTATGTTGTCACTCTGTTATTTTTGTGCTCACATATTAAATTGATCACTGTTAAATGGAACTGATCGGCAAAATTTCTATTTTGAAGTTACACCCTTTCAGTTTTTGCAACTGACTGTTGAAATTTTCTGCTTGAACTGCCATTTTATTCCAACTGTGTGAGACTATATTCATAGAAAAGATTCACTGTTTCCTAACCTTTTGGTAGTGAGTACAGTTGATTCATCATGCACAGTCAATTATGTGTGCACATAGTACATTTAGATCACCAAGTAGATTGAATAGGTTTGCCATATGAACAGCAAAGCAAACCAGTATTTTCTTGTCCATTTTTTCCATGGCAACGGTAAAACAGATGCCCTCCTGTAGTCATCTCACTCTCTTACCTTCATACAAATTACAATGTAGTTGCCAAATATGATTGAGATGCAATGTATTTGTCACCCGTTTTGTTGGTGTGATGTCATTTTTTTTTTTTTTTTTCAAATAGTCATTCCGGCATTCAAACTGTTTATTTCTGCAAGATGGAAAATTAATTTCCTTGTTATTATGATTTTCATTGTTCCTTTGTCATGTCAAAGTTTAATGTTTGTGCAATAAACAGTCCGGAGGTGGGGATTGAAGGCTTTTTTGTTGGTGTGTTTCCTTAAACCTGGTGGTTTGGGCCCAGATGGTATGCCCTGGTTGCTCAGGCTTTCTCTCTGAATGGACTGCATTGATCCTGGCATAAGCACTTTCATTTTTTGTCTTCATATCGATGGTTTGAGCAGGACCTACTCAACCATCATGCTTGTGATTATTAACTCATTCACGTTGCGGTCAAAATAGGCACGCTGACTCCTGAAATCGCGGCGTTTTGAAAAAAAATCCCCAAAATAACCACAAACAGTACAAACTTCAAACAAACAGTTTTGAAAAGATTACAGTGTGAACTGTAAGAACAATATCTTACTTTAGGAAGGAGGGGGACAGATGTTTGTTGACTTGTGACCAAAGAGGTATGCAAAGGGGGGTAAAAATCCAGTTTTGGTGCCCATAGTCACTACATAAACCCGCTGAGATTAAGTTTTACAACAGAACTGTTTTCAATGAAGATAAACCAGAGCCTATGCACTCAATCTAGTAATTTTACACTCTCTGTGTGCTAATGAAGTTCAGATTGCACCTTCGCCTGGATGCTGTCATTTTGTTTTGAAGAAAGTGTGCCAGTCACATATGTGATGGAAAAAATGCCACAAAACTGGCCCAAATCGTTGCATCATTAATTCAAGGAAGGGAACACAAAAGAAAATGGACAAGCTTCTATTTACTGCCTGATTTGTGTCCCTTGTATTTCTCATGTTGTCACGTAAAATCGCAAACGTCTGTCAGAAGGCCGCTTCTGACAGCTCCAACAGAGTGTCGGAAACCGGCGTCTGACACAGTTTGAATGAGTTAAGCAGGACCTACTCAACCACCGTGCTGTTGATTAGACCTGCTTGTGTCCAGTCTGACACCAGTTGAAAGGCTGGCAATATCCACTTCTAGCCCTGTTGGTTCGCTATCCTCACATGGTTTGAGGATGCGCGTGTGCTTGTGTCCAATAGCACTGGCATAGTATGGAATGATGTGGATATGCCAACATAGTGCATACTTCAGGTTCATTCCATCCGTACACACACACACATTCTCGTACCATTTGAGAACCACAAACTGACAGGGCTAAAGGTGGACATTGCCGAAAGGTTGTTGAGGGAGAGAGAGAGAGAGAGAGGGAGGAGAAACAAAAGAGTAACAGCTTAGTCCAGAACTGCATCAATTACCTCTTTTAAATGTATTTTATATGCCACTTGAACAGTCCAGAACTGCATCAATTACCCCTTTTAAATGCGTTTTATATGCCACTTGAACAGTCCAGGACTGCATCAATTACCCCTTTTAAATGCGTATTTCATATGCCACTTGAACAGTCCAGGACTGCATCAATTACCCCTTTTAAATGTATTTTATATGCCACTTGAACAGTCCAGGACTGCATCAATTACCCCTTTTAAATGTATTTCATATGCCACTTGAACAGTCCAGGACTGCATCAATTACCCCTTTTAAATGTATTTTATATGCCACTTGAACATGCTCTGCACATCCTGGGGGGGGGGGGGCTCTGTGATGAACCTCTGTAGTTGACAGGACACTTAAATCAAAGAACTGACCCTCTGCTGTGATGATGAGTTCATGAAGCAAGTACTGTATGGTTTCAATTAAAACAACCCACATCACTGGTAAAAGCAAGCAGCTAGACTTCAGACTTTACATGAAAAGAGTACAGAAAACTAATGCAAATATTAAACGACCCTACACACCCAATGAGACACTACTTTGATAGCAGACGTAGCAACGGGAGTGGAAGATTTTTACTTCCGAGAACAAATACAAACTGTTATAAAGCCTTGTTTTTACCCTCGGCTATGTCAGTTTTTAATTAAAATTATACCAGTCATTAACTGAGTGCACATGCGTCAAGACGTCTGTTGAGGATGATCTTACATAACTTTCTAACAGAGGGCTGGGGATCTGTGAACCTAATGATTTTTATTTAATTTGCGAGTTTTTACATTTTGGTCTGACACAGAGAAAGCATTATTCCAGGTAATTTTGGGTTTGCTATAACTAAGTATTAGTGCATGCAGATTGAGAGAAAGGGGCGTATGTCTAAGAGTTTGTATGTGCGTGTGGTTCATGACTTAGAATTATTGAGATATGTTCTTCATTGTGCGATCGAATGACATCTTTAATTTCCCACTGGGATTAATAAAGTATATTGTTATTGTTAGATTGCATATTAAAAAATAAATAAATCTGTAAGCAAAAATGTACAATTAGTAATTAGATATTTTAACATCCTGTCAATGGCACGGGGTCACCTCAGGGCCATCAACTTGGTCATAAGCAAATGCACTCTTTAAACCTCTCATATATATATATATATATATATATATATATATATATATATATATATATATATAAAACCCTTTTCAGAACCAGTCCTTACGCAAACACAAAACCAGTCCTTACACAAACATAACACATACATGTATACACAAACACACAGTTTTGAAGAGTTAGTCCCTTCAATCTTATAAAAAGAGGACATAAAGTTAGGACATGCTGGTATCAACCATTTCATCAGATTTATCAATACCAGATTAAAGAAAAATATAAAAAGGAATGGACAGCAACAAATGAAAAAAAGAAAAAACAACATTGTAAATGCATAATGGCAAACACCAGTGCCATATGGCAGCAAGCTGCACATACCACCTGTCAACTATTATCTAGTTGCTCAACAAGCGCCACACAAAAACGTCCAACTCTTAATGAAAATGTTTGAGAATTTTCCAGGAAAAAAAGTCGGGAGAGTGGATCATTAGCAGAAAAATGCTGAGACCGGAAGAGTAAGAGGATGCAGCAGAAAAATGAGCGAGAAGATGGGAAAGAGGAATTAAATGGCAGCCCGGGGGTGGGGGGGGGTGGGTGGAGGAGGACATCTGACATCCCCAGCCTCCCTTCCGGAGCAACACTGTACAAGTGAAACAGAGTAGCACAAAACACACACACCAGCATTGCTGTCAAAGCCCAAAACATGTGAATGACCCCCTGAAACACATGCTGAAGACGCCTACGACATGGATATAACCAGGTAATATAATGCACAAACTGCGTCCATCAACTCCTATGTATGCAAAAATTGTCCTCTCTTTGAAAAGCCTGTGTAACAATCGCTTGCATCAGAACAGCAACATTCAGTTTCATTTAAACTACTTAAATTTTAAACTGTTGATTATTTGTTTTGATCCCTAAACAGATTCCATGAAAAAGCCACCAATGAAGTCTTTTTTTGCTGAGTCCAAAAACACACCAACTGGCTCTATAAATGCATGCAAAAGTCGTTAAAAAACAGAAATAACCAACAACATTATGTGTATGATGAGATGCAGGGGGGGGGGGGGGGGGGGGGGGGGGGGGCGGCGGCGGCGGCTAATGAGGAGTACCTGGAGAAACCCCCCACCAACAGCCAGCCTGAAAATCAGCATGACATATTAAGAGGTGAAAACTGGCCACTCCATACGAGGACCGAACCCTCGCCATCCAACACTGGTGCTGTGGTTAAGTCTGGTCAGAAGGTACTGGCTCTACCCAGCTGAGCTACTTAGCTGGCCTCCACCACACTGCTTTGACCACATAAGAAATTATGTTCCGTAATGCTCGGTTACCTTCAAAAAAAAAAGAGAAAGAAATTACATTTTGTAATGCTCAGATACCTTAAAAACAACAACACATTTTGTAATGCTTGGTTACCTTAAAAAAAAGAGGAAAAATTACATTTTGTAATGCTCGGTTAACTTCAAAAAGAGAAATGACATTTTGTAATGCTTGGTTACCTTCAAAAAAAGAAATTGCGTTTCGTAATGCTCAGTTACCTTCAGAAACAGAAAAAAAGAAAGAAATGTTTTGTAATGCTCAGTCACCTTTAGAAGAAGAGATTACATTTTGTAATGCCCAGTTACCTTCAAAAAAAGAAAATGTGTTTTGTAAATGTAATGCTCAGTAATCTCCAAAAAAATCAGATGTGATACTCCATTAAATTGATAACACAGTTGTATCATACGCAAATTTACAAAACCACAGTGGCAGGTTAGTCAGTCATTGCCAACTGTACATCATCTCAGGACGATAAAACTCTGCTATAAGGCAAATTATGCGCATTTTCCTGTATGTAAACCTTTTCTCAAGTCAAATCTACTAATCAATCACTTTGCAAACATAAAACAAAACATACACACATAAACATCAAACACAAAATTTTCAAAGAATTAGTCCCTTCAATATTACCATTGTTAAAAGAGCACATAAGGCTAGGACATGCTGGTATCATCGACCATTCCATCTAATTTATTGATACCAGATCAAAGAAAAATATAAAAAAGGAATGGCCACACACAATACAAAATTTTAAAACTTTATATAAATGCATAAAGGCAAATATCAATGCCATATGGCAGCAAGCTGCACATACCACCCACCAACTATCATCTCCTAGCTGCTCAACAAGAGCCATACAAACAAAGCCTAACTGAATGAAAAATATTTGAGTATTTCCTGGAAAAAAAAGTAAGGAGAATGGACCATTAGGGGAAAAAAATGACAAGATTAAAAGAGCAAGAGGACTAGGCAGAAAAATGAGAGAGGAGAGGGTACCCAAGGTGCTTTAATTTCACACGCACTGTGTTGCAGTTCATCGCATAAGCTTACTAAGTTTACCACAGCCTGGTCATTTGTGCCAGAGGGGGGTACCCATGGCAGGAAACCTGAAGAACTGTGCCTTTTTCTCTCTTCTTTTTTAAATTATGCAAAGGTGATGTTGCAATAACCATTTCAAGGTATGCAATAATATCTGACACAAATAATCAACTCACATACATGGGAATATATTATGTACATTGATCTTAATTCAAGGATTGCATTTTGCAGGAGATGTGAAAACTCAGCTTTTTTGTTTAACAGGGAAATATTTTAACACACATTAAGAAAATATGTTTTTAGTGCATGTGAAATGTCAAGTTTAACTGGCATTCTCAAAAACAGATAGTCCAAGTTGTTTCAGGCAAATGCGGCAAAAGCATATTCTCTCATCCTCTCCACATAGGAACAAATTTTCAGATCCATAAGTTTGCAAGAAACCAACATGGCAAAGAGGGCTAAATGTACTTGAGACTTGAGATGCATTAATACTACATGAACATGAATTAACTTTGGGTGCTGTTCACATCCCGACTTCCACCACAGGAAAAGGGAGAGAATGCTACAAACACGTCATCAACTTATGTCCCCTGTAACTGGAACCTGAAATGCAAGCATTCCAGCAGACTGGGGAAAGTTGTGTCTAATGGGCGTACCAGCCAAGCTGTTCCATGAAATAATTAGTCTAGCGCTGCTAAACATACAAACACAATGGCAAAACAATATTACCCCACTGCACAACTATCATTCTTCTGAAGCTGACGTCCCAAAAGCATCCTTCTGCACTTTAGCTGAGAATTTTGTGGATGAAGGACTGGTTGTAGAGGCTACAAGTTGCCATAGCCACCCAACAATGCCCTTGCTATGGCTATGTGCTGTGATAGCCACCCAGCAATGCCCTTGCTATGGCTACATGCTGTGATAGCCACCCAGCAATGCCTTTGCTATGGCTACATGCCTGTGATAGCCACCCAGCAATGCCTTTGCTATGGCTACATGCCGTGATAGCCACCCAGCAATGCTCTGCTACATGCTGTAATAGCCACCCACCAATGCCTTTGCTGAGGCTACATGCCATGATAGCCACCCAGCAATGCTCTGCTACATGCTGTAATAGCCACCCACCAATGCTCTGCTACATGCTGTGATAGCCACCCAGCAATGCTCTGCTACATGCTGTGATAGCCACCCAGCAAGGCTCTGCTACAGGCTGTGATAGCCACCCAGCAATGCCTTTGTAGAGGATACATGCTGTAATAGCCACCCAGCAATGCCCTTGCAGAGGCTACATGCTGTGACAGCCACCGAGAAATGCCCTTGCTAAGGCTACATGCTGTCGTTCACCCAGCAATGCCCTTGCTGAGGCTACATGCTGTCGTTCACCCAGCAATGCCCTTGCTGAGGCTACATGCTGTGATAGCTGCCCTCTGTTTTAGAGAGGGGGAGGTGGGAGGGGGAGGTCAGATCACTGCTTTGCAAGTTTTACATTGACGCAAAAATGATTGACCCATATGTATGAGGTATGAAGTTTAAAACCCCCCACCTAGCATGATCCCTGATTATGCACAGGCACACACATGCGCACACATGCGCACAAACAATAAAACATGCAGCTTTGTCTCACTCCTGACCCAAACTGTCACTCTAGAACCCTCAAGTAGTCTGTACACCTCCTCCAACAAGTATTCAGCCAAAGTCAAACCTTTTCATCACATTGGTTTTAATACCACTCGGTATGTGTCATTGTCTGCTGCATATCTATTTTTAGAACCACCACCACCACCTCTGGCCTTCCCTTTTCTTCTCCGCTGTCGTTCACTCCTTGTTTGCGGCGCTGAAGCGGTGTCCTTTGCATGTCCATCTAAGTGTGCCTCCCACTTCCTGGCCAGTTTGAAAGTGGCGCCACAAAGATGGCACGAATAGAACACTTTCTTCGCATGCAGCCTCAGATGTACTTTCAAACTCTTGGCCTGCTTGAAGGAAGCACGGCATTCGTGGCAGAGATGTTTGTGACTAGCATCATGTGCTCCAGGCACTGAACGGTTCCTGTCACAAGTGTTGCTATCTGTGCTTTTGGAAACACCAGACTTGGGCTTGCGCTCGTCACCGGGGTTACTGTCAGCACTCTGTGACGCTCTGAACTTGCGCTTGTCAGCGCTCTGTGACACTCTGAACTTGGACTTGCGCTTGTCACTGGTGTCAGTGCTCTGTGACACTCTGAACTTGGACTTGCGCTTGTCACTGGTGTCAGTGCTCTGTGACACTCTGAACTTGGACTTGCGCTTGTCACTGGTGTCAGTGCTCTGTGACACTCTGAACTTGGACTTGCGCTTGTCACTGGTGTCAGCGCTCTGTGCCACTCTGAACTTGGACTTGCGTTTGTCACTAGTGTTACTGTTAGCATTCAGTGACACTCTGCACTTGGATTTTAGTTTGCGACCAGTGTCAGCAATCTGTGCCACCCTCAGCTTAGACTTGTGCTTGTCGCTAGTGTCAGCGCTCCGTGACACTCTGAACTTGGACTTGTGCTTGTCACTAGTGTCAGCGCTCTGTGACACTCCAGACCTTGACCTGCGTTTGTGGCTAGTGTCAGCACTTGGTGGTTTGGGGTCAGGCTTGTGCTTGTGTTTTCTGTGCCAAACCAAGCTGCCCTTCTGGGCAAAAATGGCTGAGCAGTCCCAGCAGGAAAACATTTCCTTGTTTTTATGCGTGTCCTCATGACTTTTCAAGCTGTTCTGCTGGAAGAAGATGGCATCGCAGGAGTCACATGGAAAATGCTTGTCACCCGGATGCTCTCTCGTGAAATGCAATGTCAGGTCCTTGGACGTAGCAAACGCATCCCCACATTTCTCGCAAAAATACTTTGCCCCATGCCTTTTCATGTGTTCTTTCAGCTCACTGTGGGATGAAAATGCCGCAGGACATTTCCTGCAAGTGAACGGTTCTTCCTCAGAGTGCTCCACAGACATATGTGCGATTAGGTCACCGTACTGTGCGAAAATGGCATCACATCTGGTGCAGAAATATGCAGGAACACCCTCCGTTTGCACGTGAGTGTGAATATATTCTGTCAGACAGCTAATCCGTTCTGCAGTGCAGTCATCAGACGTGCAAAAGACTAACCTCACTTCCTCCTCATTCCCTGTCACGGTTCTAGATTTAGAATCAGAAAGTCTGAAAGGAGAAGGCACAGCAGTCTTTCCTGTTACAGCGCCATGTTCAGGAGACTTGCTGGAAGCTGAAAATGCAGCAGAGCTACCAGTGCCAGACAGCAAGATTGCTTGCGAATGCTGGGACACAAACTGGGGCTGTGACAAATCATTCAACTGGGGCAACACAGTTTCCGAGTGAGCATGCATCAAAGCATCGCAGTCTTTGCACTCAAACAGTCTGACTCCTGGGTTTTTCAACAAAAATTTGGTCAGGTAGGAGTTGCCGAAGATGGTGTCCTGACACTTCT
Organism: Alviniconcha marisindica; assembly: GCA_018857735.1. Classification (NCBI taxonomy): domain Eukaryota; kingdom Metazoa; phylum Mollusca; class Gastropoda; family Provannidae; genus Alviniconcha; species Alviniconcha marisindica. The sequence goes on from JABMCL010001052.1 coordinate 504,256, forward strand.
GACAGCGCCATGTGGGCAGCTCCGTATGAAACTTCTTGTGCTCTCGCAGCGCGTTTCTGGAGCCGAAGGTGGCTGAGCACTTGTTGCAGGCAAACGCCTTCAGCGACCTGGAGTAGGCAAGCGGCTTCTTCGTGTGAGTTTTACTATCCCTGACGGTTTCAAACATGGCCGCACACTTGTCACAGGGAAACTGCTTGACGTCCACCTCGGGGTGCTCCGTCAACTTCATGTGCCACTTGAGGGTGGTCAGCTCCGAGAAGCTGGCGGGGCACCCCCGACAGTAGAAAGGCCCCGGTCCTGCGTGTGTAACTCTGTGCTGTTTCAAATCAGCCACCGACAAAAAGCAGGCCTTGCAGCTCCCACACCGCAACTGCACTGCGTCACCAGCATGGCTCACCAAGTGCGTCCTCAAATCCTCGTACTGACTGAAGGACACTTCACATCTGTCGCAGGGAAACTCCATCTTCGTGGACAGACAGCTGCGCTCAATGACGCGCACGATGTTGATGATGATGTCACATTTGTCGCATGAGTAAGGCCGCTCGCTAGAGTTATCATGCTCTCGCAGATGTTCGGACAACTTCTGGGGGAAATCGAACACTAGGGCACAGGTTGGGCAAAAAAACGTCTGGGACAACCCCGTTACAGCGCTGGAACTGGACGGGTCTGCAGCAACCTGGTTGTCTGGGCTCTGAGTTTGGGATGACTCCACCACAGTTTCAGAGCTTCCAGAGGATGCCACATCCTGCATACCTGGACTCTGACTCGGCGCTGGCGGTAACTCCTCTGTGACATCCGAAGCGAAAACAGTTGCCGTACTCTGGGTGCCCGGACTCTGATCTTGCAACGACCCCAGATCGACGTCAGAAATGCAGTGGGCTGCTGTGTCCCTCAAGCCCTGACTCTGACTTTGCGATGACACCAGAGTGATGCGAGGGCTGCCATAAACTGCCATGTCCTGCACACCTGGACTTTCACTTCCACCTGCAGGAGATGCTGAAAACAAAACAGACTATATTAATAAATGACGCAATTTGTGCAAACATTAACCCACTTCACCCCAGACCGCCCGCTCTTTTTCCTTATCATGCAAACCCAGACCGCCCAGTAGTGGCTGGCTAGCAGACACTCAATACTAGCATCCCGGCTTATGCAAACAGGAATGGGATTCTCACGAGACTTGTAGCCTCGTTTCTGCTATTGTTTACTACTTCCGGCGATGTCCTTTGTTCAAAGTTTGGTGGAGTTTGAGAGACGCTGTGAATTTTTGAAGTTGCAAGATGGGCACATGATAGATGCATGAAAATAAACAAGAGGCCTACTGTTAGCAATGGCGTTGGAGCTTCATCCTTTGAGATTTGAACTCCAAATTTGGCTCAGATGCTTACCATGGGCACCCTAACAAACTCATGGAGCTTCATCTTTGGAGATTCAAACTGGAAATTTTGCAAAGTCGGTTACCCCATAGGCACCCTAAAAACCTGACATTCAGATGCAGACATTTCTGACTTGGGATTTTTTTTTTTATGCTTTTATTTTTGAGCGAAAAAAATTAAAACCTGTTGGATATATTATATATAACAACACTGTATTAGGAAACTGGGAAAAATATTAAATGAGCTGAAACTTTTGTTTGGTGTTTATTATTGATTTCTGAAGTTGTATACGGGGACCATTTGACACAGTTACTTCCCTTTGCATGGGATTTTGTAGCTCTAGAAAGGGCAGCAGCTGGTCTGGGGCCAAGTGGGTTAATATCCACGTACTGCTATCAATATATATTTCTATAGTCTATTGGTTTCTGTTACATGTGTTAACCCCCTCCAACTCCCCCCCCCCCCCCCCCACCCCCGCCCCGAAAACAAAATTGACATCCAATTAGGCTTTATTTATTGTGCTTCGGGCTCAAGTGAGGTATTAGCGCCTTACAAATACTCTTTTACATTACATTACAAGTGAATAATTTTCTTGATTTCTTTCTGGGTTCCCACAGGCTTTAAGTGTCAAAATTACAGACTTTTTCTAGACCAGACTGAAAAATTCCCAAGCCAGATTGAAACCTTTACTCAAGCTTATAAGCACCTTCCTCAAAGAAATCTCACTATCATTGTATCAACGCAATTACAAAAATTCGGTCTACTCACTGCTGACCGACAGATGGTGGTTTCCAACCTGTTCTGATCTGTTTCTGATGTTAACATTTGTCTGATTTTAAAACAAAATTTAAGAAGTATTCATTCCTTTGATTCTCAAAAATCCATTCTTCTTTCAGACCCAGACAAGGTTGCCCATTTTCCCACACTTTTTCCAGACCCAAACAAGGTTGCCCATTTTCCCACACTTTTTCCAGACCCAGACAAGGTTGCCCATTTTCCCACACTTTTTCCAGACCCAGACAAGGTTGCCCATTTTCCCACACTTTTTCCAGACCCAGACAAGGTTGCCCATTTTCCCACACTTTTTCCAGACCCAGACAAGGTTGCCCATTTTCCCACACTTTTTCCAGACCCAGACATGGTTGCCCATTTTCCCACACTTTTTCCAGACCCAGACAAGGTTGCTCATTTTCCCACACTTTTTCCAGACTCAGGCAAAAGTTGCCCATTTTCCCCACACTTTTTCAAGACCCAGACCCAGGCAAGCACTGCCCATTTTCCCCATGTTTTTTCCAGACCCAGACAAGGTTGCCCATTTCCCCCCACTTTTTCCAGACCCAGGCAAAAGTTGCCCATTTTCCCCACACTTTTTCAAGACCCAGGCAAGCACTGCCCATTTTCCCCATGCTTTTTCCAGACCCAGACATGGGCTGCCCATTTTTTCCAGACCCAGACAAGGGTTGCCCATTTTTCCACACCCAGACAAGGGTTGCCCATTTTTCCACACTTTTTCCGGACCCAGACAAGGGTTGCCCATTTTTCAAGACCCAGACAAGGACTGCCCATCTGTTTCCATGCTTTTTTTTCAAACCTGCAATAGGAAAAGACATTAAAGGCCTTTCAGAATTTGTCCAGATTTTCAGAACTCTGTGGGAACCGTGAGCACTGTTTCCAACGTGTCTGCAGCACAAACCTTTGTTGTCTCCCTTCATCAGCAGCTGGTCCAGCATGTCCTCGGCCACATCAATCTCAATCTTCACCTCTGACACATCCGTCCCATCTTCATCAACACCATGCTCAGTCTTCACCTTTGACAATGACAATGGCATCTGTCCAAGCTCTGCTGAATCTCCACCATCCTCGAAGCTTTCGACTGAACTATGTTGTGATGAGGGGTCTCTGAGGCCAGCTACTTCTGCTGTTGTTGATCCAAACTGTACTTGTTCTGGAAGAAGTGGCAGACCTCCAGCATCTGACTGAAAGTGGACCGGGAGTTGCAGAAGGTCCTCAGGATCATCAGTCTCTGACTGGGCCCCTGACATCATGTGTTCTGCAGTTTCTGGGGCATCACTGATGCCAGCATCTTTCTTGACGCGCACAGACAATGCCAGGCGTGTGACCTTGCTGATGTCCCGACGACCGACGCGTTTTGAATCTGATGACACTTTGTGCACCGCAATGTAAGAAGCCCCTCTCCTCACCGGCTTCACCCACCATTCTGAACTGTCACAAGTAACATCACGATTGGCGATACATGCCGAACCCGCAGAGGCGAGGGTACCACCCACCCCTCCGCTCGTTGCTTCCACCCAGTCTTCGGGGCCGTCATCACTGACATCAACAACTTCTCTCTTAATCTCTGAAGGCAAACGCATGGCATCTGACGCCACTTGACCGACAGGATCCACCTCTCTCTGTGCACTGCAGTCTCTCTCAGTGGGGTTGCTATTTTCTGCCAGCTCAGCAGCAGGGAACCTGTTCTTGGCAAAGTGGGCTGGATGCTGTGATGAGCCTTGCGCTGCGTCTGCAAGGACCTGTGAACCAGAATTCTCAGAATTTCCCTCTGCTGGTTTCATTTTTTGGCTCTTCGTCTGGGAGACGTGCAGCATTTCTCCTGGCTGGTCCGCTGTAAAAGCAGGTTCATCTGCTGGCACCTGTAACATGAACAACGATACTTTATAAAATTGAATATGTCGCAGATGAAATATAAACTATATAAATTATAATACACGACAAATTACAAACAATATAACTTTATTACAAATCTGTTGGGGTGTGCCCAAATTTGCCGTCTGGCCCATTAGTCACATGTCACCATGTGTGAGTTTTTTTTAATAAACGTATTTTAAAATATACCATCCATTGATTTTTCAACAAAAAAATTCATGTGCACGTAAAAACATGTTTCAAATGCAGCAGACAGTACTTTATCATCCATAAATATGTGTGTGCTTACACACACACACACACACACACACATACACAGATATGCACACACACACACATACAAACACAGACTGGCAAACACACACACACACACACACAAACAGAGTTTACCTGTGCAACGGCTAGGTCTCGGTCTTGCAGGGTTTTCTTCCTCCTGCTGTAGGTACCAACCGCTTGAACCGGGTCAGGGTTTTCTTCAGTTGGTGTTCCATCCACAAAATGCTGAAATCAATACCACAGCACAGTCAGCATCACTGGATCTCAGTCTGTGAACGACCATAACTGTTAGTAATCTTATTCACTTAAGTACTGAAACAGTGAAAGCTGTTTCAGTTTTCATGTACTGGGACAGTGGTAGGACTTGTAAGGAACACAAGTGGAGGCTGGCATTGTCCATGGACTAGAAATTTGAAATCTTTGACTCTTAATGAAGTTAATTTTTCTTTAAATTTGTTATATATATATATATTTAAAAAAATCTGAAACAAGAATGACTGCTAGCATTCTAAAACAAGATCCAAACACATGTATAAAGTTTCAAAAGAATGCTATTTATTAGGGCAAAAACAATTATTATCCTTATTTTTATGTCTTAACACTATAAATTATAATACAGTACATTTTTCTCATCCATCATCTGTCATTCCAGGCACTGAATCAATAATAATAAAAATCATGTACATTTATCATGCGCTCATGAATGTCCTGAACACTCACATGATATATATTAATTAACCTAAATATGCCATTCTATACACATGTAAAGCAGAGTCCTACCAAAACAATTTACATAAAGCAAAAAAACAAAACAAAAACTAAATCTGAAACAGAATGACTGCTAGCATTCTAAAACAAGATCCAAACACAAAAAGGTTCAAATGAATGCTTATTTACTTTAACACGGACACACAGTGAATAAATACTGTGTGTCCGTGTTAAAATAAATAAGCGTTTGTTTGAGCCTTTTTGTGTTTGGTGCTTACATAAAGTAAATTACTGTCAAAGCCCATCTTGACTGCAAATCTTGAGTCATTGCCTTTCATGTAATTCGACCTGATAACCATCATGGTTGACTGGGTGTAAAAAAGCATGTTACTCCGAAAGCTTACCTTTGACATAAATGTTAAAATAAAAATAGTACACATACATGTATGTATGTATGACATGATGCAGGGTAGTTTTTCTGCTCTGACATCTCTGCAATATTGACTGTGTAGAAACATTACTGCACTCCTGATACATGCAAACAACTGGCTTTACCAACCAGTCAACAAATTCTTCCTTTGTTTAATATTAGTTAATTTTGATCTTCCATACTTTTTTTCTTTTTTTTTCTTTCTTTCACACAAGGGAGGTAACTTCAGGTTTTACCCAGACTATGACATTGACAGTATGACTAATACAGTAATAGTAATACTAATTA
>JABMCL010001052.1:515000-520000 GCA_018857735.1 Alviniconcha marisindica
CAACCTGCCATCATTTTCACGGATATTCTACACCGCGTGAGAAACGTGCCCGATGTGTGTAAAGTTACCAGTTTTATGGGTGTCAGGTATGAGCGAAAACAGTTTAGGCTCAGGAGTCATTGAACTGATGCCAAAGGACGAGAAAAGCCTTGGCTTAGTTCAGCGTGCAGTTGATAGATAGTTTCTCCAATATCACCTTGCTGTCAACACTGACAGAAAATAAAACACTGAACAGTTTCAAATATCAGCTTGCAGTCAGCAGGCTTTGCCAATAATAATAATATGGGTTTATTTATCCAAACAGCTAGAAAAAGTGAAAGATGTGATCGTCCACTGTGTCAATGATTCGGGAAATCGTCATCGATTTTTTGAAATCATTATCTGGCTTATTTTAATTTTAAATTTTTATGAGACTATGAAACCCCTCAGTTACTTCTTAAAGTTGCTTAACCTTTGGGCTTGAGTAGAGATTGTTTTGATAATGAGGATGTACACGATGTTCTCAGGAACGTGTAATTAACCTCTTAACTGGAATCTAATTATCTTTCCTTCTGTGCTTTAATTGTTGTTTTTGTTTTTGTTTGCCCTTCTCTCTCTCTTGATATCGTCGCCTCATGTCTTCTTTCCACTTGTCGAGAGTGTAGATAAAAGATCCCCCCCCCCCCCCTCCCTCTCTCACCCCTCCGCTTCCCGGTTCATCCCTCTCTGGTCGTAGTAACTTTGTTTGTAAGACCGGAACTGAAATCAGACTGGTTTTTCATGTGCAACATTTCGTCTTTTTAAAACATTTTTGTTTGTTTGTTTTAAACAATTATTTATATTATTCGTTTCGTTGTGTTCCGAGTTGCCTTTTTGCTCCTTGTTTTTCATTTACCCATTTCATGTCACAGAAACACACACACACACACACACCACACACACACACACACACACAGAGCAAACACACACACACTGACACAGTCATACTGATACACAGTGCGCCGCTGTAAGGCACACACACACACACACACACACACACACACACACACACACACACACTACCACACACACACACACACACACACACACACACACACACACACACACACACACACACACACACACACACACACACACACACACACAGCAAACAGACACACACGACACACGCGCGCGCCGCCTGAAGGCCACACACACACACACACAGAAAACACACACACACACACAAACACACACACACACAGAAACACACACACACTGACACAGTCATACTGATACACGCGTGCGCGCGCCTGTAAGGCACACACACACACACACACACACACACACACACACACACACACACACACACACACACACACACACACACACACACACAGCAAACACACACACACACTGACACACGCGCGCGCGCGCCTGTAAGGCACACACACACACACACCAACACACACACACACACACACACACACACACACACACACACACACACACACACGCACGCACACACGCACGCACGCACGCACGCACGCACACACACACGCACGCACAAGGTAACACACATAGTATAGGCCCATATATAACACCTTTCTGCGATGACACGCAGTCACTGAGACCAGGTGCTGGTGAAACACGGTTGACACGGGAACGTCTTCAGTTGGTTTGTTACGTCCACCTCCACAGGCACCTGTAGCCATTGTGTTAAGGCTGCAAGAGGGGTCGGCAGTCTTTGTTGGTGTGTTGTGCTAAAATTGCTTTTATTTCTCCGATTGAATATCTTCCAGGATCACATCATCACTATCATCATCAAAAAGACGAAGAAATAAAAAGGTAAAAAACAACAACAAAAAACAAGAACAAAAAACAAAACTACAAACAAACAAAAACAACAACAAAAACAAAACAACACAAACTAGAACAGCAACGACAACAGCAAACAAAACAAAAAACAAATCAAGAAACAAAAACAAAAACAAAAACCACCACCACCAAACAATCAATCAAAAACAACACAACAGCAGAATCGCAGCTTTCAATCAAGACCGTAAAACGTGCAAGTTATATACAAAACGTTGACTTTTATTACAATATCTCTGAGAGAGAGAGAGAGAGAGAGAGAGAGAGAGAGAGAGAGAGAGAGAGAGAGAGAGAGAGAGAGAGAGAGAGAGAGAGAGAGAGAGAGAGAGAGAGAGAGAGAGAGAGAGAGAGAAGCAGGGCTACATGCGCAAGAAAAAGAGATTAACTTGGTGATAAGATGAGGCTAATCAGTTATATGTCAGCGGAAGCAACAACTGAACAAAACAGCAAGATGAATAAAAGATGTCATACATCAAAATAATCCTTTTCGCAGTGAATCATCCTGCCTGTCATTTCTGTAAATGATAATTCCACCCAAAGGCAGCGAACGCGTGGGCTTTCTAACTGCGTATTTATGTACTAGACAATGTGCAGGGGACAGAATCTAGGAGAGCTGTCGTTCGTTGTATTCATTCGGTAATTACCACGTGTAAAATGGCACATGCTTTTTTCGTTCTTTCTCGGTATCACGTCATTGAAACCGACGTAAAACCAGAATCAGCAATGACTAGCAAGAACAACTACTCTGCTTTGATTCCGTTCTGTCCATCCACATATTGTTACACCCTCTGTGCTTAGGACCCGAGCGAAAGTTGTGTCCAAGACTTGTTGTGAAAACTTATTACTTTGTTTTGTGGTTTTTGTTGTGCATCCCCTCCCCTGTCCTCTCCTCCCTCCCCCCCATTTTTTTAAAACAACCACAACAACAACAAAGAACAAACAACCTGCAACAAAAAAGGGTTACTTGGCCATTTCAGTTTTTACTGTCACTATAATCAGTATAATCAAACACACGTTTGCCTAAAGCAGAGAGAGAGAGAGAGAGAGAGAGAGAGAGAGAGAGAGAGAGAGAGAGAGAGAGAGAGAGAGAGAGAGAGAGAGAGAGAGAGAGAGAGAGAGGTGGTGCGCGCGCGCGCGTGTGTGTGTGTGTGTGTGTGTGTGTGTGTGTGTGTGTGTGTGTGTGTGTGTGTGTGTGTGTGTGTGTGTAAGAGAGAAGAGAGAGAGAGAGACGGGGGAGGGGGGATGCGTGACAGAGACAGAGACAAGAAAGAGAGACAGACACAGTCAGACAGAAGTACATGGTGGTGGTGGTGGTGGTGGTGGTGGTGGGAAGAGAACCAAAGACACAGCGAACAAGAAACATAGCAAACTTCTGAAGACGTTGTCCGGGAACAAGTCCTTGCTTCATTTGCAGAGCACTAGAGGGCGAATAGCGCCAGTCGACTAGGACATGTCCACGTCGAAGGGCAGCTGGTCGTGTAGGACATGTCCAAGTCGAGGGGCAGCTGGTCGTGTAGGACATGTTCACATCGAAGGGCAGCTGGTCGTGTAGGACATGTCCACATCGAAGGGCAGCTGGTCGTCTAGGACATGTCCATATCGAAGGGCAGCTGGTCGTCTAGGACATGTTCACATCGAAGGGCAGCTGGTCGTCTAGGACATGTCCACATCGAAGGGCAGCTGGTCGTCTAGGACATGTTTACATCGAAGGGCAGCTGGTCGTCTAGGACATGTCCACATCGAAGGGCAGCTGGTCGTCTAGGACATGTCCACATCGAAGGGCAGCTGGCAGATGCAGGGCTCCAGACCGTGCATGCAGAACCCTTTGCCGAAGTTGGTACACGACATCTTGTCGCAGCAGTTGTTCTCCCAGGGCTTGCACATCTCCATGTAGTTCAGACACTGCACAATAAGGCAGGACTTTCAATACGATGCAATGGGATACAGTACAACTTATGACTGCTGGCAGCTGTCCTCTCAGGGCTTGTACATCTCCATGTAGTTCAAACAGTGCACGGAAAGGCAGTTGGTTCAATAGGATACACTATAGGATACAATATAGGATACAATGGGATACGATATCACAGACCACAGCAGGCTGTTGCATTTGTTCTCTTAAGGCTTGCACACCACTGCAAGGCAATTCAGGAGGTTAATTCGGTACAATGGGATACGGTACAACAGGTGACAGAGGCTACTGCAGTTGTCCTGTCAAGGCTTTCACATCTCTACGTAGTTCAGACACTACAAGGCAAGACACGGTTCAGTACGATACAATGGGATACAACACACCACAGCAGGTTACTGCGGCTGCTTTCTCAGAGCTTGCATATTTCCATGATTCTTCCAAGCACTGGACAGGAAAACAACATAGCTCAACCCAAACAGATAAGTGATTTAGCTTTCCATCAATTAAAAAAAAGAATTTTTTTTTACCGTTTAACTGTTGTTTAAGTGTCGTTTTGTAGCTTGATACAGGGGATTAGCCCGAAAATTGGCGGATTTTTATTTTCCCCCCTAATAGATAGCGTTCTTTTGACCCTTTTATGAGTTTGGATCTTGTTTTAGAGAATGCTATCAGTCATTCTCGTTTCATTTGTTTCTTTTTTTAAAATTTTATCTCCATGTAGTTCAGACACTGCAAGGCAATGCAGGACGTTCAGTACGATACACTGGGATACGGTACGAAAGGTGACAGCTGTTTCCACGGCTTGCACATCTCCATGCAGTCCAAACATTGCGTGCCAAGACAGAGGATGTAATACGGTACGACATGGTGCAACACAACAGGACTCAGCACAATGCAGTCATGCTACAGTTGGTCTCTCAGGGCTGGCATATCTCCATGTACTTCAGGCACTGCAAGGCAAGGCGAGTCAGAGTATTCAGTACGATACAATGGGGTACAGTACAACAGACCACATCGTCATGTACTTCAGGCATTGCAAGGCATTGCAAGGCAAGGCGAGTCAGAGAATTCAGTACGATACAACGGGGTACAGTACAACAGACCACAGCAGGCGACTGCAGTTCTTTCAGGGCTTGCACCTCTCCATGTATTTCAGACGCTGCAAGACAAAGCAATCCAGAGGATTTAGTTCGATACAAAGGGGTACAGTGCAACACACCACAGCAGGCAGTTGTTCTTCAAGGGCTTGGACATCTTC
>JABMCL010001052.1:530000-540000 GCA_018857735.1 Alviniconcha marisindica
AGCCTCTTCCTTAAACTCTTCATTGGTTACCGGTTCAAGCAAGAATGGACCACAAATGTTCAACTGTATGTCACAACTTCTTCCCTGACTCGTCTCCTGCAAATATCTCCGACCCTCTCATTGTGTACACTCCTTCTAGGCAGTGCTGTTCTTCTGCCGCCCAGCTGTCCACTGACGCTGTCAGCGCCCTTCGACAGGCTTGAGTACTAATAAGACTTTGGAAGCAACATAGCGTCCGAGCACGCACGTAAACATGAGGCGCGTCCGCCCCGGGCAAAAAAGAAAGAAAAAAAAGAAAAAAAAGAAAGAAAAGATCGGTTTGGATTTAAACGATTTTGGTTTTATCTGTGCTGACGTAAGCAACGTGGGCGGTTATAAAAGAAGACGCCTGATAGATTTTGAGTTATCAGTTACAAACTCAGCGCCATCTGAGCACCAAAGAAAAACTGTCCGTTAGCTGACAGTTTTTCGAGACCCATGGCAGAATCAATCATGGCAGAGTTTGGAGAAAGGATGTCGTAACCAGTGCTTGGGGTTTGCAACCGAAGATGACTTCAATGGAGTTGTAAGTAAACGTGGTGCTTAACGTCCTGAAAACCATAAGCCGGGTTTATTGGGACGGGGAGAAGGGGGAGGGGAGGGGGGGAGGGTGGGGGGGAGGGGGAGAAGAGGGAGAATATATACCTGTCGCTACACTGTCACCACCAAAAATGACTCCCGCATTAACATGGGCAGTGATGAGAGCCATTTTAATGTTTCCTTAATTGGGAGGGACAAAGTCACAAGTGTCCACAAACCACAACCTTTTTGAACAGAAAGGAGAGCCGAAGCGGAATCGAACCGAGGTCCTCCTGCTTACCAGCCTTACCGCTAGGCCAAACTGGCTCACGACTGGAGCTGTCCACCCGCCTCGCCTCACACCACGCTACGGCCAGCCACGTCCAGGGTCCATTCCGATTCACAGCTCTGCCGCTAGAAGTCCACAGGGACTGGCTCGGTGTCTTGTGGCCAATTGCGTCCATTACATTATTTCTCTTCACTTGCTTCCCCGCGAGGGCTGACGAGCGCAGCAGGAATTTCAAACTGTCAGGGTGTCGTGGTTGATCTTCGTTGCGGGAGTTTTCTCTGGGGAGTTTTTCGTTTTTGTTCGGGTCTCCTTGTGAAAGAGTTATAATTAAGAATAAAAAATTACAAAAAAATCCTTCTTATTTTTGTTTGTTTCGCCGCTCTTGCGAGGGTGTAATCTGGCATCAGGGCCGGCTTGTATAATGATGATAATAATAAAAACAGGATTTCTAAAACGCCCACGTACCGGCACAAGGTTGGAGTGCAGGGCGCGTTACAATAACACTAACAACACACATTCACACCCACACCTACCCACGCACACCCACCCACCCACACCTACCCACCCTCCCACCCACCTACACACACACACACACACACACGTCGGACTGAGGGATAGGCACAACATTGGGGGGAAAAAAGACAGTTTAAAAATAGCTATTGAACAGGTGCGTCTTGAGGGCGGTTCTAAAACAGGAGGCTGAATCAATGGCGGAGAGTTTGAGGCAAATTGTTCCAAACAGATGGGCCGGCGTAAGAAAACGATCTTTCACCAAATGTTTTTGTGTTTACACGAGGAGTGACAAAGGTTCGTGTGTCAAATGCGGATCGTAATTGTCTTGCTGGCTGGTAAGGTTGAAGGAGATCGGACAGATATTGAAGAGATGTTCCAGAGATGGAATTGAAGCAGAGAGTTGATTCGGTTTGCGTGCCGTCCTACAAACATTTACAGACGTAATGACCACAAATGACCGTAGGAAGAGCCGTCCTTGATGTACATAAGGTGAGCATGCAAAGGAATGAAAAAGGAAAGGAAAGAAGACAGCTCACCGTAGAAGATGATCGTGAGACTGAATCTCACTGTACGAGCAACAAGAAATGTTCTTTCGGGACTTAGCTGACCACAAACTCCAAGCACTGGAGGACTGACTAAACACGTTTGTTTTCGAAAGCGTTTGTGTACTGTTGTTTCCTTGTGTTTCGTCGCATCGGTGAGTACATTTTCCTAGATCTGTTCTCTCCAAGCACTGGTTTACGACATCCTTCCTTCAACCACTGCCATAACTGATTACGCCATAGGTCTCGGAAAATGGTCAGCTAACAGACAATTTTTCGTCGGTGCTCAAATGGCAGTACATCTGCAACATACCACTCAAATAATATCAGGCATTTCTTTTATAACTGTCAACATTACTTACGCCAGCACAAGGAAACCCAAAATCGTTTTAATCGAGACGGAACTCTTTTTTTCTTTTCTTCCGGGGCGGACGCGCCTCGTGTTTACTTGCGTGCCTCAATGCTATGCTGCTTCCACAGTCTTATTAGTACCCAGGCCTTTCGGAAGGCGCTGACAGCGTCGGTGGACAGCTGCGCGGAGATAAAGAGTGTCCCTTCAGTGGCGTAACCACTTCTGGCAGAATCTGGAGAAATGTGTCGGAAAGCGATGCCCGGAGTGTGAGTTGACCAGTGGTTCCAGCCCAAGTGACGCCACGCCAACTGGCACCAGCACGTGACCAGCAGAGTCGGTGCCATTGGCTAGTTCTTAGTCCCGCACAGCGCCCCTGTTGGGACGTTACGACACTGCTGTCCCTCATAAAGGTTGCCATGGGAACCGTGGCTTTGTTTAAAATATATTCCCTCTTTTTTTCTTTTTTCTTTTTTTCTTTTCTTTTTGTTTCGTTGCCCTTGCGATTTGAAAAACAAATTGCCTTTTGAAATTTGTGCCCCCTTTAATTAATTCTTGGGGGGTGGGGGTTGGGGGGGTTGGGGGGAGGGGGGGGGGAGCATTTTTATTTTTATATTTTTTATTTCCCTCCTCTTCTGTCTGTCTGTTTGGGTGTTTCTCTCCTCCCCTTTCCTACCTCTTTCTTTGTTTTGTATCTTAATTACCTTTTTCATTTTGCTTTTGGTTTGGCACCGAAGCCATGAATTAAAATGCATTATGATTCTGTAGGCGGGTTCAACGGGATACTCTGTGAACTGATCATGTAGCATATCGAACTGTCCCCTCAAAAGAGGTTCACACTTATCTACAAATTCGATTGTCCTGCGGGGACTTCGCAAAAATGCCATTGTAACGAAACTGAACAAAAATGTCCTCTGCGGACTTTTTTGTTTTATATATAAAAAACACACACACTCTCTTCTCCGTTGCTGTGACTCGGGTCCCAGAAGGGAGGCCGGTGATGTCTGATGTTTCCTCCATTGTCTGGAATCTCAGAACTGTCATTTGACTCTCCCTCCCCATCTCCTCTCTTGTTCTTCTGCCTGGTCCTGCTGGTTTTTCTGTCTTGTTCTTTCTTTCCTTCTGATGATGGCCCATGCATTATCTTGAGCCCCCCCCCCTCCCCCCCCATCACCCCCCCTTTATTTTTATGCAAAACATTCGTCAATAATTGAGAGATAGTTTTTTTGGGTGTGGCTCTCGTTGATTAGCTAGCAGATGATTGTCAATGGTATGTGCATCATGCTGCCATATATCCATTTCCTTTTTTATAATCGTTAAAAATATCTTTTAAGTAGTTGTTTTAATTAGCTGGTGTTAATAAGTCAGAAGGAATGGTCGATGCTGACAGCAGGTCCTAACCCTATTTGATGTTTTTAATTTCTAACAAGGGAAATGTCGAAGGATCTATAATATATACCTGTTCGAATTTTTATATTTGTACTTTGAGTACGGATTTACATAATTATGAGAAGAGTTTAAAGTGTGTACTCAGTTTGAGTACGGTAATTATGAGAAGAGTTTAAAGTGTGTACTTACTTTGAGTACGGATTTACATAATTACGAGAAGGTTTTATGTATTTGTTTACTTTGAGTAGGGATATACATCATTATGTGAAAAGTTTAATGTGTGTATTTACTTTGAGTACGGATTTACACACAAACACAGCAACAAATACCTGAGTCACCTAAGCTAACTCTCATCTGGCATACGTGCAAATACAAGGTACAAGCTCCACCAGAGGTACCTCCTAAGATGAGTGTAATCTCAGTACTTCGAGAAGACTTTAAACAGAAGAAACAAGAAGAATACCGACGACAAAGCAAAACTGCCGGGAGGCAATCCGTTTCCAGTTTTTATCGCTGCCAGCAGGCTGTTCGTGTTGGCGGAGGAGTCAGTGATGCAGGCCGACACTGAGAACTTTATGGAGACAGATGATGCGACAAGCGGGCAGTCGGTTTGTATGGTGGCTCATTGGCGTCAAAAGACAACATTACTAATTATGAGCACATTGTTACAATTATGAGCACAAAATGAGTAATTTTGTCTCCATATAATTGTAATTATGGACTTTTAGACGCACGTAAGACCTTGGAAGCAGCACGAAAGGCTCATAATTACCGTAATGTGCTCATAATTACCGTAATGTGCTCATAATGACCGTAATGTGCGCATAATTAGTAATGTTGTGCTTTTGACGCATTTAAGCCGTTGGAACCAAGTGTGGAAATACCTGTCTACTCATATGTAGAGATAATTAGTAATTATGTTGAGATAATTAGTCATTATGTTGAAATATTCTGTCGGCTCGATGCCGTCGGCAACCGCCATTGCTGCAAAGAAAACGGGAAGTGTTGACAAGCCCGCACATGCGCACCTACGCCGTTTCAACATAATTAATAATTGTGTAAACATAATTGAAATTATGTACTCTTGACGCAAGTAAGCCACTGGAAGCAGCACGAAATCCACACGACTACTATTAGTAATTATGTGCTTTTGACGCAAGCAAGCCGTTAACTGTGAGTCAAAAGACAGAATTGGTAATTATGTGCAGATAATTAATAATTTTGTCTTTTGACGCTAGTAGGCCGCCATAGGTTTGGCCCATTGGTCTAGCTGTTCTAAAGAACTCCGCACACGTTCAGTCTTCCAGGGTACAAACATTGCGTTCAGCGGGCTTTCATTTCGCGGAAAGCATTGCGGGATGCGTTTCGCATGTACCTCTGGTGGAGTTATTATATCTTGTATTTACTCGCATGCCAGGTGAGAGTTACCGTAGGCGACTCATGTCTTTGTTGTTGTGTTTGTGTGACGTCTTTTGGGCGCCAGTTAACTCCCTTGTGTGCTGGTTTCGCAACATAGTTAGGAACATTCACGTCTTCTATTTGTTTCCCTTGCCTGTCCCTCTGGTGCCACATAGTTCAGGAGCTGTGTGAAGTCGAGGTGGCCGTCCTGGGTTGGCCGTCCTAACGAGCCTTCTGGCTTCCGTGGACGTAAAGAATTATTGAACCGTGCTTCGGTATCGGTCTCAGCTTGTCCCTGATATGTCAGCCGACATCCAAAGACATTAAGCGTCACTTCATCATCACCGCTAGTGTGTGGGGCCAGCCAATCAGGAGCGAGCTTGCATTGTCAAAACGGCGATCTGCTAGAACTGTCTAGTCCGTGGACACACTCCGAGCATCGCTTTCCGGCACCTTCCTCCAAACTCTGCCAGATTTAGTTACGTCACTGAAGGGGCACTCTTTATCTCCGCGCAGCTGTCCAGCGACGCGGTCAGCGCCCTCCGAAAGGTTCGGGTACTGGTAGGACTGTAGAAGCAACTAGCGCCAAAGCACGCACGTAACATGAGGCGCATCCACCCCGGGTAAAAAAAGAGTTCTGTCTCGATTCAAACCATTGTGGTTTTATTTGTGCTGGTGTAAACTTTGTTGGCGGCTATAAATGAACGCCTTGTTTCTATTTGAGTCGTTTGTAACAAACTTACTACTGTCTGAGCGCCAACAAAAAACTGCTCGTTAGCTGACAGTTTTCTGGACCCTGTGGCGTAACTAAATACGGCAGTGGTTGAAGGAAGGATGTCGTAAACCAGTGCTTGGAGTTTGGTCCGTGGAGCGAGGATGAAAGGAATGTGGGTCCCGTGTGCTTCGGTTCAAGCATGTAGACGATCTCTGGGCCGTTGAAAATGGAAGATAAACAGAGGGAATGTTTTCTCGCTTTCCCAGAGGAACGCGTGGAGGAGGAGGAGGGTGTCAGTCCAAATTCGTCACACAAAGCTTCACAAGTAAACGCAGTCAGTGATAACATAGCGCAAAGGTAGCGCTGCTCTTTATTTGCTCTCTTTGCCCTAAAGGCAAAATAAATTGTACAGTATGCATTTTTTTTAAAGTTGTGTGAAAAGGATGAAAGATAGAGAGACAGAGACAGAGAGACAGAGACAGTGACAGACAGAGAGAGACAGACGGAGGTACAGACAGACAGACCGGCAGGCAGGCAGGAAGACAGACAGACAGACAGATAGACAGACAGACAGACAGACAGACAGACAGACAGACAGACAGACAGACAGACAGACAGACAGACAGAGCATTAGCTTTGAACTGCGAGAAGCTCAGTACTGCGTTTAGCGCAAAACACAGTCGTCACTGGAAAGAGCAAACCGACATCCGGTCCACCAATTATTATGGAGGCAATTAATGAAAACCTCAGAGCTCCTGGGGAGAAAACCTATTAGTCAGACCCAACCAGCGCATCACACGACGCTTTCTGTGACTGGGCTTCACATATCGGCAGGGAAGATATTTTAGTATCACATAAAAACGCAGCTAAGAGCTCCTACCTTTGCTTAGTCTGCACACTACGACCACAGTCCTCTTCCAGTCTCTGCCCTCCACCCCGTTCTTTCTCCTTCTGAATGTCTGTCTTCGCCGGTTTACCTTTCTCTCTCTTTCTCTCTCGAGTTCGAGTTCGAGCTCGAGTTCGAGTTCTCTGTCTCTCTCAGACAGAGAGAGAGACTGAGGTTTTCGAGTGATTGCCATTGCAATGACTGGTCATTTGAGGCCTATTTTATACACCCATACAACTCCGCCCAGTCCTTCCGACTGCTTGTGAGAGTGCCCCCCCCCCCCCCCCCCCTTCTTCTTCTACCTCTCCCTTACTGTTCTTTATAAGATAAGCATTGACTGCCTCTGTTTTCTTTTCCGATACTAGTCATATGAACTGATCAGATGTTCTGCTGCTTTATTTGCTGGTTGTTTGCAATGTGTAATATGCAATGTTTGCATATGTAACTGAATGATGTATGGCATGTGTTCATCTGGCGCTGTGAACACACTCTGTCTGTGTGGAAATTCTCATGTATAACGTTTCACTCACTCATTTATGCCTATAAAAATTATGTATATAAATAATGCCTGTAATTTGAGTAGCTTAGCAAGGACTATTTGTTAGACAAGTTTTTGACTGAACCTAAACTACAATCCTTGTAAAATAAAGTTTTCGAGTTCGAGCTCGAGTTTGAATTCTCTCTCTCTCTCTCTTCTTTCCTCAATTTGTTTTTTCTCTCTCTCTCTCTCGTTCTCTGTGTCTGTTTCTGTCTCCGTCTTTTATTCATTAGATCATTCCTTTAGTGTCTGCATATTGAGAGAAAGCGGGTGTATTTCTAAGAGTGTGTACGTGTGTGTGTTTCACGACTGAGTTATTGAGATAAGTGAAATTCAGTTCTTATTAGTGCGTTAATGTAAATTAAGATCGAACGACAGCTTTAATTTCCCGCTGGGATGAATTGAGTATATTGTTATTGTCGTCTGTCTGTTTTTGTCGAACTCTGTGTCTTTGTGTATATCTCAGTGTGTGTCTGTCTGTCTCTCTCTTTATCTCCCTCTCTCTTTTCCTGTGTCTGTCTCTGTCAGACTCCCTTTGACTATCTTTCTCTCTGTCTCTTTTTATCTATCCAACCTCTCTGTCTGTCTGTGTGTCAGTCTGTTTGTCTGTCTGTCTGTCTGTCTCTGTATTTCTCTCTTTGTGTCTGTCTCTCTGTATCTGTCTGTCTCTCTCTCCAATAATAATAACCATGAACAAATCTAAGGCATAATACGCAAAGTAGACCTGACTTGACGTTGATACAAGCACGTACGTAGCAGTATATGCCACAATCGCTTTTAAAGACAAAAACAAGCCTGGTGAAGTAGAACAGGGCTTCTCTCTCTCTCTCTCTCTCTCTCTCTCTCTCTTCTCTCTCTCCTCCTCTCTCTCTCTCTCTCTCTCTCTCTCTCTCTCTCTCTCTCTCTGCTTCTGCTCTACAAAGGATCGTATAGGATTACGAAACGCCAGCCTCTGTCTCCTTCAAATCTCGTTCCTTCCGTCACTTTCATTATTTGTCCGTCCCCGAGAATCCACAGCAACAGGGAACTGTTGTCTGCATATGGGCAATGGTGACTGAAAGCGATAGCATCGGTGAACTGTTACAGTGTTCTGATTGTTCAGTGTGTCAGTATGTAAGTTTGTGAGTTTCTTTACCTGAGTACAAACTCACTGCACGTAACTCAGCTGAGCTGTTTCCTGAGCAATTTGCCCCTGAGGGCTAGAAAGCAAAGTCACATTTACACGATACATTCCTTATAAACATGTTCATTAAGAGTTTTATTGAGCAATTTGCCCCTGAGGGCTAGAAAGCAAAGTCACATTTACACGATATATTCCTTATAAACATGTTCATTAAGAGTTTTATTGAGCAATTTGCCCCTGAGGGCTAGAAAGCAAAGTCACATTTACACGATACATTCCTTATAAACAAGTTCATTAAGAGTTTTATTGAGCAATTTGCCCCTGAGGGCTAGAAAACAGTCACATTTACACGATACATTCCTTATAAACAAGTTCATTAAGAGTTTTATTGAGCTTTTTGCCTCGGGGAGCTAGATAACAAAGTCGGATTTACACGATACATTCCTTTTAAACAAGTATGTAAGTACTAATCATAGATTACCATAGCACCTTACACGTTAGACAAAGAGAAGAAACGGTCAAACACCAATTTACGAACACCCGAGTAGTGAGTGACAGTGTAATGACTGAGAAACAACTGAAAGCTCAGACAGTGAAGAGGCGAGATTTAGATTGACCTTTTTTCTTACTCATTGCTATCATCTGACCCATATTTAAGTGTTTCGTTTTGAGAGTGGGTCAGATGATAACAATGTGCAAGAAAGAAAAAAGAAAAAAGAAGAAGAAAAAAGATGAAAAGAAGAAAGAAAGAAAAAGAAAAAAATAAAAAATAAAAAAAATAAAAATAAATAAAGAAAAGAATCTTTTTTTAAAGTAAAAAAAAATAAAAAAAAAGAAGAAGAATTTTTTTCTCTCAAAAATGCCTCTTCACTATCTGCTCGTTCAGTCGCCTCAGTTCATTTTTTTTTCGCTCACTGTAGGCCAAGGTCGTCATTTCAGGCGATCGGCTCCAACCTTTAAAAACCTGAGACTGAGACATTAACCCCTTCTCGCCCACTGGACCTCACCGGACATGCGCGGCCAAGTGCTGCCTATGGACCATGCTAAGTTATATGGGTCACTCAGGTCACGAAATTGAAGAGAGACTGGGCATAGTACTCACCTGAAGTCATTCTTAATAATGACTTAATTAGGTCACGGAGTTTCACGAGATCCAACGCGAGGCTGGATTGTAAGACCTACACACACACACACACACACACACACACACACACACACACACACACACACACAGATATAGATATTTTTCTGTGTGTGTGTGTGTGTGTGTGTGTGTGTGTGTGTGTGTGTGTGTGTGTGTGTGTGTGTGTGTGTGTGTGTGTTGTAGCAGTCGAGAAGTTGGCTGAGCAGTCACGAAGGCCAATGAAAACACGTAAATCACATGCGTACCATTTACTGCTGTGTGTCGTTTCCTTCTCTGAATTTCAAACACAGCAACAAAATTCCCTTTGACTGTAAGACTCGGCAGGACGAAAGACGAAGGGCCACAGCTCAAAGTGAGTAGGAAACGGAGTCGATCTCGTGACCCGCCGTGACCTAGCTCATTAAGAATAACCCCAGGTCAATACTGTGCCCAATTTCGCTTTCGATTTCGTGACCCGACGTGACCTCCCTCATTAACATTCTTAAGACTTGTTCTTTTGCGATAACTGACCGCATGCACCATTCCCAATAAATATTCGCGAGGTGAGGTCAACAAG
>JABMCL010001052.1:545000-547500 GCA_018857735.1 Alviniconcha marisindica
AACAGTAATCATTTCTGTATGACTGTCTCCCCGCTAGTGCATCTTTCTTTAACCCTTTCCCTGTCTTAAGGAAGCTGTTTCCCGTTAACGTATGTGACATTGTTTGAGATTCTGCCCGAGTGCCTGTATTTTGTCGCTCCCCCCCCCCACCCCCACCTCTCTCCCCCCCCCAACCTCCCCGCACCCCCCATGTGGAACAAACCTCTTGACGTTAATAATTTTTGGTTTGCTAAGATTCTCCTTGAGACATTTCTTGGGAGGACTGAAGTAGAACCGGCAGTACAAATCCCCATGGCAATGAAAGGGTTAAACCAGCTGAAGCGTTGACGGTCTCAATCACAACAGGGAATTAGCTGTAGAGATATGAGGCGTGATGGAATAAGGCGGTTTTATTATGGAGTTATTTTTGTTGCCATTTTAGATGTCTTGATACGTTATTAATGAACCGTCTTATTCCTGTTCCAGAAGAGTTTAATCATAATAGGGCTGACTCAATGTATTGCGTGTTACCAAGTTTCTAATTCCGAGAAAAAGGAACGTTCATTCTCTGTTTGATTATTTGCGACTTAACCTGCTTGGGTTTGTTCTAGCGCGCGTATGTGTGTGTGTGTGTGTGTGTGTGTGTGTGTGTGTGTGTGTGTGTGTGTGTGTGTGTGTGTGTGTGTGTGTGTGTGTGTGTGTGTGTGTGTGTGTGTGTGTGTGTGTGTGTGTGTGTGTGTGTGTGTGTTGTGTGTTGTGTGTGTGTGTGTGTGTGTGTGTGTGTGTGTGTGTGGTGTGTGTGTGTGTGGTTGCGTGCGTGGTGCGTGGCGTGTGTGGTGGTTGTGTGTGCGTGTGTGTGTGCGTGGGTGCGTGGTGCGTGCGTGCGTGCTGCGTGAGGCGATGCGTGCGTGCGTGCGTGCGTGCGTGTGTGTGTGTGTGTGTGTGTGTGCGTGCGTGCGTGCGCGCGCGCGCACGTGTGTGTGTGTGTGTGTGTGTGTGTGTGTGTGTGTGTGTGTGTGTGTGTACGTGCGTGGGTGTGAGTGGGTGTGGGTGTTATTGGCCTTTGTTTGTTTGTGTTTTCATAAATTTAACTTGACGCTTTATTCCCTTCGGTTTTCTTTCTCTCGTTCTTGATTTTGTTGTTGTTGCTGCGATTTTTCGTTTTTGTTGTTGTTTTGTTTGTTTGTTGTTGTTTGTTTGTTTTGTTTTTATAAAGCACAGTAAGAAGCAGATCTTAAATGCCAGACGCACAACCAGATGGTCAGGGTTCTAGTCCTGTTAATACTAAGAATGAAAACCGACAATTCAGGCGCGTATTTCTCATTGTCGTGGTTTTCATGGTGTTAAATACTCAATGACGAACCATGTATTGCACTGTTACTGTACAGGAGACGTTTGGTGTTAGATACAACTCTTTAATGACAAACCATCTGTTGTACAGTTACTGTACAGACGTACGGTGTTAGATACTCATTGCTGACAAACCATCTGTTGTACAGTTACTGTACAGACGTACGGTGTTAGATACTCATTGCTGACAAACCATTTGTTGCACTGTTGCTGTACAGGAGACGTACGGAGAGGACCCCTACCTGACGGGTGTGTACGCCTCCAACTTTATCCGCGGTCTCCAAGGTAACGACAGCCGCTATGTGCGTGCCAGTGGAGGGTGCAAGCATTTTGATGTTCATGGCGGTCCGGAGGACATCCCCGTGTCCAGGTTTTCCTTCGATGCCCAGGTAAGCGAAAATTTTGTCGACATTTTTTTTTGGGGGGGGGGGGGGGGGGGTGGGGGTGGGGGGGGTGATTTGTTCTTTCTTTATGTATTATTATTATTCCAAAGTCGTCTCTGTTCAATTCTGTCTGTCTCTGCCTGCCTGCCTGTCCTGTCTCTGTCCTGCTCTGTCTGTCTGTCCTCTCTCTCTCTTCTTCTCTCTCTTCCTCTCTCTCTCTCTCTCTTTTCTATAGATGTGACGTCAGTCGAACGTTATTAACTCCCTCTGTCTCTGGAAAAACACAAGCTATGTAGTTCTCATTCCGTTTGGGACAGAACAATCCATTTGGGAGTTTCCACAATCCTGGCTACCCAACTCAATACTTAGAGTGACGATTGTGCTCACACTCCGAGCACCGGGTTCCGGCACCTTCCTCCGGATGGATGTCGTAAACCAGTGCTTAGAGCTTGGATTGTGGTGTCATTTTTGGGAAGGACCCTTGACCTCCAGCGTTTGAATATTTTTGTTCAATCTTCAGACTCTCAGACAATCGTTTGAAATGCTTCAGAGGCAACGCTGGTGAAACGTCTGAGAGACGGGGTGGAGCACATAATTATAGATTTTTTCCGACCGCATGAATACCGTCTCGAACCGAACTGAATCTCCAAGAAGAAATTTCGAGTGAAAATCTTGCGGCCCGAAAACGAATTATTCCGTTTGTTTTTGTGATGTGTGTGTGTGTGTGTGTGTGTGTGTGTGTGTGTGTGTGTGTGTGTGTGTGTGTGTGTGTGTGTGTGTGTGTGTGT
>JABMCL010001052.1:552500-555557 GCA_018857735.1 Alviniconcha marisindica
TGTTTTGAAATCAATAAAATTCGTATATTTTGATGTCACATTCTGTGGTGTGACTGGTTGCTGGACCAATAGCAGACACTGGCTACTTATTTTGAGACTGCAAATACAATCGAATAGTTGGATGTCACATTTATGTGGCGTGCTTTAGGTTGTTGGACAAATCGCAGACAACACTGACTGATTGATGTGAGGCTGCAAATCCAATCCAGTATTTTGATATCACATTTCTGTGGCGTGCTTTGGGTTGTTTGACCAATGGCAGATGACACTGCCTGTTTCGTCTGAGGCTGCAAATCCAATCCAATATTTTGATATCACATTTCTGTGGCGTGCTTTGGGTTGTTTGACCAATGGCAGACGGCACTGCCTGTTTCATCTGAGGCTGCAAATCCAATCCAATATTTTGATATCGCATTTCTGTGGCGTGCTTTGGGTTGTTTGACCAATGGCAGACGGCACTGCCTGTTTCATCTGAGGCTGCAAATCCAGTCCAATATTTTGATGTCACTTTCCTTCTGTGGCGTGCTTTGGGTTGTTTGACCAATGGCAGACGGCACTGCCTGTTTCATCTGAGGCTACAAATCCAGTCCAATATTTTGATGTCACATTCTTTCTGTGGCCTTCTTCAGGTTGTCGGACCAATGGCAGACGACGCTGCACAGTTGTTCGGAGACTACGCCCCCCAACCACCACCCGAGGACGTGACGACCCCTTTGCAAGGTCTGGAACCCATCGCCCACAACGTGCACTACGCCTCGGGGTGCGACGACACCAACTGCAAGAGCTACGACTCGGCTCAAGTGCTGAAAGTCATCACCAGCAACAACGACATCAACTTCGTCGTCCTGGGCACTGGTAGGTGCTAACGTTGGGAGTTAAGTAAAATTTCAGAGGATGTACTCTGGTGGAGTTTATGTACCATGTATTTACTCGCATGCCAGGTGAGAATTACCGTAGGCGACTCAGGTCTTTGTTGCTGCGTTTGTGTGACGCCCTTCAAGCGTTACTTCACTCGCTTGCTTGCCGATTTGAATCAACTAAAGTCAAATGAAGTCAAGTGAAGTCAGGATCAGTGAAATCCCGAAAATCTTTATTTCAGAGAAAATGGAAAATATATGTGTGCAACCCATAAAAACAAAGTTGGACGAGATCCATAGTTCTTAACACCCAGTCAACCATGTGTGTGTGTGTGTGTGTGTGTGTGTGTGTGTGTGTGTGTGTGTGTGTGTGTGTGTGTGTGTGTGTGTGTGTGTGTGTGTGTGTGTGGTCAAGTCAGATTACTTTAATCACCCCTCGCAGCTATTCAGCTAAATACTAAAGGATCATTAATTTTTAAAAAGAAGAAGTAAAAAGAACACGAGAGCAACGCGCGTGCGTGTGTGCGTGGGTGCATGCGTGCGTGTGTGTCGATGCGTGCGTATTTGTGTGTGTGTGTGTGTGTGTGTGTGTGTGTGTGTGTGTGTGTGTGTGTGTGTGTGTGTGTGTAATGCAGGTCTTTCTGTTTGCCGTCTTGCAGTTTGAATTGCTTGTACTCATTTTCATTGTCGTTTTCCGCGTGTGTTGTCTCAAGGTAGGTACATTTCATTTTCGTGTACCGCGCCGAGCACTGCTTGTATGTTAGAGCTTCGCACTTTACAAATATCTCATTATTATTATTATTCACTTTGATAAACCTTAAGTACACGGGAGCCGGTTTACTGGACACTCATTCTTCACTTGGCAGCGCTGGACAATAATCATTTGGGATTCAACGAAGCACTGCCTGCAGGTGTTTATCTTTGCTACGATCACAATGTAGAGCGACGCTGTGCAGATTTGGTGAAGAGGAAATGGCGACAAGCCGCAAGCTGTCCAAGTCGCTTGATTCTTTCTTCGCCTCGTTGACCGCAGGTCAGGTCGTGGAGAGGGAGGGGCACGACAGACCGGACACGGAGCTTCCTGGTCAGCAGAAGGCACTCCTGGAGGATGTCATCAATCATTGTGAGTGTCCGAGTGTCCGCTGGGTGAAGTGAAAGCTGGGGTCTATTGGGCATTGACGGTACGGCGTTAGGCTGGTGAGCTGGCAGACGGGTTGTTGCGGGTTCGTTTCTACCACTTTGGCCAAACTTTCACATTGAGAAGTTGTCGGCTGTAGAAACTGTCTATAGTGACATTACCCGCTGCAATTAATGATCCCCCAAACACACACGCACACACGCACACGCACACACACACACACACACACACACACACACACACACTCACACACACACACACACACGCACACACACACACACACAGAACAAAAACAAAACAACAAACAAAGCAAAAACAAAAACAAAAACACACACACAAACCAACAACAAACAAAAACAACAACACAAACAAACAAAACAACAACAAACAGCCGACAAAAGCAACAACAAAAAACACAAACAACATCAAACCAGCAACACACAATTAGAAACATAAAAAGAAAAGCTTACTTCACAGCCCATTTTGAAGCAGTGCAAATAATGACACCCCCTCCACTCCCCCCTCCACCCCCGACTCAGCATGGGTCGTACTCAGCGATCGCTAACCACACTGCCCCCTCCCCATCTCTTTTTTCTGAAGGAGAAAAAAACAAAAAAACAAGTAACTTGGTGTTTTACGCCCAGTCAACTATTACGGTTATATCAGGGCGATAGCAAAACAACAAGAACAATAAACAGAAGAAGCATAGCTAAACCATTTGTGGATTATAAAATGAAACCGACCGAGTTGTGTCCCTTCAGCCCCGGCCAACACCCCCATCGTGTTACTGCTGTTCCACGCTGGGCCTGTCAACATCTCCTTCGCTGACCAGAATCCACGTGTTGACGCCATCTTGGAATGCTTCTTCCCTGCTCAGGCCACGGGAGAGGCGCTACGTCACGTCCTGCTCAATGACGTCAAGGGCGCGTCACCCGCCGGGAGACTGCCCTACACGTGGCCTATGATGGCGTCACAGGTACGGGAGTGGGGCATTTTGTCTACGAACTCGCGATCTTCTGGTCAGCGAAAAAACGACGCAAAGACACTTTTTCCACCCTCCAT
>JABMCL010000481.1:0-12500 GCA_018857735.1 Alviniconcha marisindica
ACCACACACACACACACACACACACACACAACACACACACAAAACCAACACACACACAACACACACACACACACACACACACACACACACACACACACACACACACACACACACACACACACACACACACACCACACCACACACACACACACTGACACACACCACACACACACCACACACACACACACACACACACACACACACACACACACACACACACAAAATCGTCTCATGTTGGAAAAAGGGGGAACTTTAAAAGCTGATTTAAAGGAATAGGCTGACAGGGAATCTGATTTCTTTTGGAAGTATGTTCCAGTGTTGGCGCAGTGTAAGAGCCTTTGCAACTGACGCCACCCAGTCGGTTGCGTGGGCGTTAATCAGGTTAGAAATAACCCAACGTTCGTTTAGCAGCCTCCTGATGCTTCACCTTCCACTGGCAGGTGGCATGCAGGACTACAACTACGTGCGCGCCAGTTGCTACGAGCTGACGCTGGAGCTGTCCTGTTGCAAGTACCCGAGCCCCGCAAAGCTACCTGCCTTCTGGGAGGCCAACCGTGACGCACTCATCACCTTCCTCCTCCAGGTTCAAATGGGTGAGTGTGGCGCCATTGTTGTCTGGCACAGTTCTGCCACACAGGTCTGTCCCACACTTTTTTCATACTTCTGTGGCACAGTCGTCACCCACTGGTCTGTCCCACACTTCTGTGACACAGTCGTCACCCACTGGTCTGTCCCACACTTTTGTTACACTTCTGTGGCACAATCGTCACCCACTGGTCTGTCCCACACTTCTGTGGCACAGTCGTCACCCACTGGTCTGTCACACACTTCTGTGGCACAGTCGTCACCCTCAGGTCTGTCACACACTTCTGTGGCACAGTCGTCACCCTCAGGTCTGTCACACACTTCTGTGGCACAGTCGTCACCCACTGGTCTGTCACACACTTCTGTGGCACAGTCGTCACCCTCAGGTCTGTCACACACTTCTGTGGCACAGTCGTCACCCACAAGTCTGTCACACATTTCTGTGGCACAGTCGTGACCCACTGGTCTGTCACACACTTCTGTGGCACAGTCGTCACCCTCAGGTCTGTCACACGCTTCTGTGGCACAGTCGTCACCCACTGGTCTGTCACACACTTCTGTGGCACAGTCGTGACCCTCAGGTCTGTCACACGTCTGTGGCACAGTCGTGACCCACAGGTCTGTCACACACTTCTGTGGCACAGTCGTGACCCTCAGGTCTGTCACACGTCTGTGGCACAGTCGTGACCCACAGGTCTGTCCCACATTTTTCCCCTTCTGTGGCACAGTCGTGACCCTCAGGTCTGTCCCACACTTCTGTGGCACAGTCGTGACCCTCAGGTCTGTCCCACACTTCTGTGGCACAGTCGTGACCCTCAGGTCTGTCACACACTTCTGTGGCACAGTCGTCACCCTCAGGTCTGTCACACACTTCTGTGGCACAGTCGTCACCCACAGGTCTGTCACCAACTTCTGTGGCACAGTCGTGACCCACAGGTCTGTCACACACTTCTGTGGCACAGTCGTGACCCACAGTTCTGTGACACACTTCTGTCACACTTTTCAGGGTCATGTACCCGTCAGATCCATGGTAACCTGCGAGGTTATGCTCACATAATAATGCATGATAAACTGGGGGTTCGTGTACACGTCATGTGCATAACCTGGAGGTTCATGTACACCTGATGTACATGATAACCTAGGGGGTCGGGTACACTTGGTATGGTGGGTGATTTCAGGGTTATGTACACGTGATGTGCATGATAACCTAGGGGGTCAGGTACACTTGGTATGGTGGGTGATTTCAGGGTTATGTACACGTGATGTGCATGATAACCTAGGGGGTCAGGTACACTTGGTATGGTGGGTGATTTCAGGGTTATGTACACGTGATGTGCATGATAACCTAGGGGGTTAGGTACACTTGGTATGGTGGGTGATTTCAGGGTTATGTACACGTGATGTGCATGATAACCTAGGGGGTCAGGTACACTTGGTATGGTGGATGATTTCAGGGTTATGTAAACGTGATGTGCATGATAACCTAGGGGGTCATTTACACGTATAATGGGTAATTGCATGGCCATGTACACATGGTGTGCATGATAACCTATACATCACATGGTGGGTGATTTCTGGAGTCTCCTGCACACGTGACATTGTGGTTGATTTCAGTACTGATGTACGCGTGTCGTGGTAACTTCAAGGTCAGCGTCCTGTACACGTAACATGGTGATTTCAAAGGCCGTGTACACGTGACATGGGGACTTTAGAATTCGTGTACGTGTGACAGGGGGACTTTAGAATTTGTGTCCATGTGACATGGTGACTTTTAGAGTTCGTGCACACGTGACATGGTGACATTAGAGTTCGTGTGCACGTGTCATGGCGACTTCAGAGCTCATGTAAACGTGACACGGTGACTTCAGAGCTCATGTAAACGTGACACGGTGACTTCAGAACTCATGTAAACGTGACACGGTGACTTCATAGCTCTAGAGGTCGTATAAACGTGACACCTTGCTGTCAGAGGTCATTTTCACCTTCCATGGTTCAGAGGTCATGTCCACGTGCCATGTTGATTTCAGAGGTCAAGTCCACGCGCCATGTTAATGAGGGTCATGTCCACGTGCCATGTTAATGAAGGTCATGTCCACGTGCCACGTTAATGAAGGTCATGTCCACGTGCCATGTTAATGAAGTTCATGTCCACGTGTCATGTTAATGAAGGTCATGACCACATTTCATATTGATTTCAGAGGTTATGTTGACGTGTCATGTTAATAAAGTTCATGAAGTTCATGTCCACGTGCCATGTTGATTCAGAGGTCATGTCCACGTGCCATGTTAATGAAGGTCATGACCACGTTTCATATTGATTTCAGAGGTCATGTTGACGTGCCATGTTAATGAAGGTCATGTCCACGTGCCATGTTAATTTCAGGGGTCATGATGACGTGCCATATTAATGATGGTCATGTCCACGTGCCATGTTAATGAACGTCATGTGCACGTGCCATGTTGATTTCAGGGGTCATGTTGACGTGCCATGTTAATGAAGTTCATGTCCAAGTGCCATGTTAATGAAGGTCATGTGCACGTGCCATGTTGATTTCAGGGGTCATGTTGACGTGCCATGTTAAGGAAGGTCATGGCCACGTGCCATGTTGATTTCAGGGGTCATGTTGACGTGCCATGTTAATGAAGGTCATAACCACTTGCCATGTTAATGAAGGTCATGACCACTTGCCATGTTGATTTCAGGGGTCATGTTGACGTGCCATGTTAATGAACGTGATGTCCACGTGCCATGTTAATGAAGGTCATGACCACGTGCCATGTTAATGAAGGTGATGTCCACTTGCCATGTTAATGAAGGTCATGACCACGTGCCATGTTAATGAAGGTGACGACCACTTGCCATGTTAATGAAGGTAATGATCACTTGCCATGTTAATGAAGATCATGACCACTTGCCATGTTAATGAAGGTCATGACCACTTGCCATGTTGATTTCAGGGGTCATGTCCACGTGCCATGTTAATGAAGGTCATGTCCACGTGCCATGTTAATGAAGATCATGACCACGTGCCATGTTAATGAAGGTCATGTCCTCGTGCCATGTTAATGAAGGTCATGACCACTTGCCATGCTGATTTCAGGGGTGAAGGGGTTGGTGAGGGACGAGAACAACAACAGTGTGCCGAAAGCCGTCATCGTCATCAAGGGGCGGGAGCAGGTGCCCTTCATGACGTCACAGTGCGGGGAGTACTGGAAACTCCTCCTGCCCGGCTCCTACACATTGCTGGTACGTGTCGCTGGGTGTCGGACACTGCGTGCACACGTGGGTGTGGGTGTTGCTGTGGGTGTGTGTCGGGCCGGGGGGGGGGGTGTCCTAGGTATTGCTGGGATATTTCGCTGTGTTGGGCATTGCGCGCACGCGTGGGTCTGGGTGTTACTGGAGGGGGGGGGAGAGGCAGAGGGGTGGTATGTGTTTGTGTCTGTATGTGTGCCTGTGCCTGTGTGTGGTGGAGGGGGGGGGAGATGCACGTTTGTATGTGTGTGTGTAGGGGGAGGGGGTGCACGTTTGTATGCGTGTATCAATGCGCGTGTTCGTGAGTGTGTCTGCGTGGGTGCATCTGTCTGTCAGTGCGTGTATTTGTGTGTGTGTGTGTGTGTGTGTGTTGGTGTTTGTGTGTTGTGTGTATGTGTGTGTTGTGGTGTGTGTGTGTGTGTGGTGTAGTGTGTTTGTAGTGTGGGTGGGTTGGGGGGGGAAGGGGTGCACGTTTTGTGTGTTCAGTGTGTTGTGGTGTGTGTGTTTTGTATGTGTGTGTGGTGGTGGTGGTGTGGTGTTGGGGGGAGGATGAGGTGGTGTGTGCGTTTTGTGTTTCAGTGGTGTGTTGTTTTGTATGTGTGGGGGTGGGGGGTGGGGGGAGGGGTTTTGTGTGTGTTGTGTGTGTGTGTGTGTGTGTGGTGTGTGTGTTGTGTGTGTGTGGTGTGTGTGTGTGTGTGTGTGTGTGTGTGTGTAAGGGAGGTGGGTTCTGGCCAGGACATTACAGGTGAGACTCACGGTAGGTGATGTGGTCATTGTTTTGGTGTGTGACACGTGAACTGGTTGCCCAGGTGACCAAGACGGGCTACAGCACTGTGTCCATGCCGTTTGAAGTGTCCAGCACCGCCGTCACACGACTGGACGTCACTCTCATGAGTGGCGAGGCAGGCGAAAGGGAAGCAACCTCGTCGTGACTCGCGCCATCTGGATTGTCACTGTGGGATTTCTCTCCCTTGCGTTAAACGCTCATTAATAATTTCTGGTTCGCCTCTTTCTCCCTTTCTGTTTCTGCTCTCTTGCGATGGCTACCCTTGGAATCAGGCGACATATCTGGCAGAATGTTAAATGCCTTGCTCAGATGAGCTGTGACTGAGAACAGGTGGGAACTGCAGGACTGGGGCTTGCCTACCTTTTGGTTTGTGTGACACCATCAGGTCACCTATTTTGATTTATTCACTTTGGCGGTTCTAACCAATCAACGATACAAACACAGATAAGACAGCAAGCAATGGGGGATATAATAATGTGATCAGAGTATACCTACTTGGGGGGTTAATACTGAACTTTAAACACGACCTAAACGATGGAATTAAATACGCTTTTCACTTCCCTTTTTGGAACACAAACTAATAATTATACGTTTCTGTTGTATGACAGTTTGTTACAAACAAAAATATGTGTCTTAACTGGTTTTAATGCTCAGTTTCTTATACAAGAATCCTCGTACTTTCCGATGCTATCCACACTGGACATAATTATACCATTCAGCGACTGTGTGTAAATGGAGCAGGAACTCTGTCTATACGGTTTTTATCCACGCGAAAGTCCTATGTAAAGTTGTACTTTGTTCATGTGTTCAAGTGTGAAATTCCAAAATATAGTATGATGTCAAACTTCTGTTTTCTATTTTACACAAATGTTGCCCTGCATTATGAATGCTCGCAAGTGCTCATTTTACACATGTTTCCGGCTTACAGAAATAGTTTCAGTGTATTTTATATTTGATGCAGGCAAGTGTGGGTGACCACTGGATTTGATCTCTGTGCCATTGAATCGTTGAATTAATACGTGCGAGTAACTGTTAGCTGATGATTAGCACACTACCCCCCCCCCCCTCCCCCCCCCCCCCCCCCCCCCCCCCCCCCCCACGCGTGCGCGCGCACAACACACACACACACACACAAGTATGCAGTTTCCATAATCATCTTGCAGTCAGCAGGCTGTTTACCAAGTATGCAGTTTCCATCATCAGCTTGCAGTCAGTAGGCAGTTTACCAAGTATGCAGATAGCTAGAGAGTTAGGAAATGTCAGGTGTCCACAAAACGGTCGTCCATCGGTCGGATGCATCGTTATCATCAACTTTCTGAAATGGCCGTCAAACTTTTAATTACCAACAAAAATTATGTTTACACTCCTTACTATATAGAGTTGCTTAACATTTGTTTGAGTATAGCATGATTCGGATTGCAAATTGTTCAATCGTCGCCTTTATTGCTCAGTAGTATGAAGGGTGTGACTGCTTGAAAAAGAAGTGATTCAGATGCTGTCCAGTGTCCGTGGTGGCGTTGTCCACGTCAGACTGAGTCTGACTGCTGTGCTGGGTGAGAGAGAGCGAAACTGCGCAGTTAAAAACGTTTCCTTTTCTTTATTCCTTTTTTCCTCGTTGTTTCCGGGTACATTGGGTCCAGTCTGTCCGTCTGTCTGGACTTTTACCGGACAGTGTCTTCTGAAGGGTCGTCCGGACGATAATTTCTGAACTGTTGAACCTTTTGTAGGAAAACCAGAATATCACGTGAAAAGAATGGTTTTCTACATTCAAGGCCAAGTTCACATTGCGGACTCTTGTAAGCTTATTGGGACTGTTTCTACCTGTCTACAGAATCGCGGGCCCTTTTGCAACCCAATGTATGTTCGGTGTACATCATCAGCATTATTGTCTTGTAGAAATTTTGGATTCCATGGTGTTCAGGATTCAGGGTCACAGCGAAGATTCAAAACGTCATTGACTCTTTGTCAGGCCTATATTTCTGTCCCACTGATCTCTATGCAACCAAACTAGGTGTGTTGATGTCCTGTTGCCCATGACCAATCCAAGCGCAAACCAAATGGACATATACTGACAGCAGCACTGCCACCTACAGTATCACTAGGCACATAACCGGGGCAGGGAAGCGGCGACGGGCCTCGCGCAAGACGACTAACCTCGTCGTTGTTTTTGGACGTTCGGAGAATAGTCCCTTGAAGTTTAGAAATTCTGCCCGAGTTTTCTTCGGGATGTGCCATTTGCAACCTGCATAGTCAGAAAGCTGTTTTAGTGTGTATTCTTTTCTCTGGCAATAGTCAGAAAGCTGTTTTAGTGTGTGTTCTTTTCTCTGACAATTATGTATTGAATCACAGAAGACTGATGGGACTTATGTTCAGAATACAGTTCAGAAAACAGCTTGCCTTTGCTTGACTGATTGCCCAACTTGTGATCGTGTGTTTGTCAGTTTACTGAAGTGTGTTGTTGTCATCGTGACGTGCCTGTTGTTGCCATATTGACGTGTATGTTGTCATCCTGACGTATGTATTGTTGCCATATTGACGTGTGTGTTGGTGCCATATTGATGTGTGTGTTGTCATCGCGATGTGTGTATTGCAGCCATATTAACGTGTGTGTGTGTGTGTGTGTGTGTGTGTGTGTGTGTGTGTGTGTGTGTGTGTGTGTGTGTGTGTGTGTGTGTGTCTGTCTGTCTGTCTGTCTGTCTGTCTGTCTGTCTGTCTGTCTGTTGTTGCCGTATTGACGTGTATGTATGTTATCGTGACGTGTGTGTTGTTGCCATCGTGACGAGTGTATTGTTGCCATATTGACGTGTTTGTTGTTGACATCGTGACGAGTGTACTGTTGCCATATTGACGTATGTTGTCATCGTGACGTGTGTATTTTGCCATATTGACGTATGTTGTCATCGTGACGTATGTATTGTTGCCATATTGACGTGTTTGTTGTCATCGTGGCGTGGATGTATTTGCCATCGCGACATGTGCTGTTGCCACGCACAAACGCGGACAAGCACACACACATACGCATAGACGCACCTATACACACACATACGCACACGCGCTAGCATACACATGACGCAGAGCCGCATGCACACACGTCACACAAACGCGCATACTAGTATACACACATGTATAGACACACCTATACACGCGTCACATACGCACACGCACGCAAGCATACACATAAACACATTCACGTTACGGTCACGTAGGTTAGCATATACGCGCAATAAAACTAGCATCACGAGTGTAAGAGAAACTCCTCATTAAACTGAACCAGGAAGAGAAATGTATGAGAAACTCCTCACTAAAAATGACACGAGGAGTCTAAGGGAAACCCCTTAAAAAAACTTGCAGCAGGAGTGTAAGGGACAATCATCACTAAAACTAGGAGCAGGAGTGTAAGAGAAACTCCTCACTAAAACCAGCTCGATAAGTGTAAGAGAAACTCTTCACTAAAACCATTTAAGAAACGCCGCACTAAAATCAGCTCGAAGAGCTTAAGAAAAACTCCTCACTAAAACCAGCTCTCTCTGAGAGGAGTGTCAGACAAAACTCGTCACAAAAGCCAGCTCAAGAAGTGTAAGAGAAACTCCTCACAATTTTTTTTTTTTAAAGAGCTACAGGAGTGTAAGACAAAGTTCTCACTAAAATCAGACCGAGGAATATAAGACAAAGTCCTCACTAAAACCAGTTGGAAGGAGTGTAAGAGAAACTCCTCACTAAAGCCAACCCGAGGACTGTACAAGAACTGTCTCACTAAAACCAGCTCGAGGAGTGTAATAAAAAAAAAACTCACTAAAATCAGCTCGAGGAGTGTAAGAGAAACTCCTCACTAAAAACCAGCTGCGGAAAAGTGTAAAAGAAACTCCTCACTAAAAACCAGCTCGAGAAATGTAAGAGATACTCCTCACTAAATCCAGCCACCGAGGAGTGTAGGAGAATATCCTCACTAAAACCAGATCTCGAGGAGTGTAAGAGAAACTCCTCACTAAAATCAGATCCAGGAGTGTAAAATAAAATCCTCACAAAAACCAGCTCGAGGAGTGTAAGAGAAACTCCTCGCTAAAAACCTGCTGCGGAGGAGTGTAAAAGAAACTCCTCACTAAAAACCAGCTCGAGGAGTGTAAGAGATAATCCTCACTAAATCCAGCTCTCGGGAATGTAAGAGAATCTCCTCACTAAAACCAGCTCTCGAGGAGTGTAAGAGAAACTACTCACAAAATCAGCTCGAGGAATGTAAGAGAAACTCCTCATTAAAACCAGCTCAGGGAGTGTAAGAGAAACTCCTCATTAAAACCAGCTCAGGGAGTGTAAGAGAAACTCAATAAAACCAGTTCGAGGAGAGCAAGAGAAACACCTCACTAAAATCAGCTCGAGGAATGTAAGACAAACTCCTCACTAAACTGAACCAGGAAGAGAAACGTATGAGAAACTCCTCTCTAAAACAGAGACGAGGAGTCTAAGGAAAACTTCTTACAAAAATGTGCATTAGGAGTATAAATGACGCTCCTCACTAAAACTAGCATCAGGAGTGTAAGAGACACTCGTGGCTATAAACCGGCTCGAGGACTGTAAAAGAAACTCCTCACTAAAACCAGCTCGAGGAGTGTAAGACAAACTGCTCACTAAAACAAGCTCGAGGAGTGTAAGAGAAACCTCGCACCAAAATCAGCTCGAGGGGTGTAAGAGAAACTGCTCACTAAAACCAACTCCACGAGGGGTAAGATAAACTTCTCACTAAAATCAGCTCCATGAGTGTAATAAAAACACCTCACTAAAACAACCTCGAGGAGTGTAAGATAAACTCCTCACTAAAACCAGCTTGAAGAATTTAAGAGAAACTCCTGACTAAAACCATCTAGAGGAGCGTAGCAGAAACTCCTCACTAAAACCAGCTCTCGAGGAGTGTAAGAGAAACTTCTCACTAAAATCAGCTCGAAGAGTATAAGAGAAAGAGAAACGCCTCACTAAAATCCGCTCGAGTAGTGTAAGATAAACTCCTCACTAAAATCAGCTCGAGTAGTGTAAGATAAACTCCTCATTAAAATCAGCTACAGGAATGTAAGATAAACTCCTCACTAAAACCAGCTCTCGAGGAGTGTAAGACAAACTCCGCACTAAAACCAGCTAGAGGAATGTAAGAGAAACTCCTCTCTAAAATCAGCTCGGGGAGTCTAAGGGAAACTCCTCACTAAAACCAGCTTGCGGAGTGTATGAGAAATTCCTCACTAAAACCAGCGCTCGAGGAGTGTCAGAGAAACTCGTCACAAAAGCCAGCTCAAGAACTGCAAGAGAAACTCCTCACTAAAAAAAAAAACAGCTACAGGAGTGTAAGACAAGGTTCTCACTAAAATCAGCTCGAGGAGTGTACGAGATGCTCCTGTCTAAAATCAGCTCGAGGACTGTAAGAGAAACACCTCACTAAAACCAGCTTCCGGAGTGTATAAGAAACTCCTCACTAACACCAGCTCGAGGAACTGTAAGAGAAACTCCTCACTAAAACCAGCTCGAGGTGTGTAAGAGAAACTCCTCACTAAAGCCAGCTCGAGGAGTGTACGAAAAACGTCTCACTAAAACCAGTTCGAGGAGTGTAAGAAAAACTCCTCACTAAAATCAGCTCCAGGAGTATAAGAGAAACTCCTCACTAAAACCAGCTCGAGGAGTGTAAGAGAAACTCCTCACTAAAAAACAGCTGCGGAGGAGTGTAAAAGAAACTAATCACTAAAAACGAGCTCGAGGAGTGTAAGAGAAGCTCTTCACTAAAACCAGCTCTCGAGGAGTGTAAGAGAAACTCTTCACTAAAAATAAGCTCGAGGAGTGTAAGAGAAACTCCGCACTAAACTGAACCGGGAAAAAGAGAAAAGTAAGAGAAACTCCTCACCAAAATTGACACGAGGAGTCTAAGGGAAACTCCTTACAGTAATGTGCATTAGTAGTGTAAGAGACACTCCTCACGAAAACTAGCATCAGGAGTGTAAGAGAAACTCCTCACTAAAACCATCTCGATGAGTGTAATAAAAACTTCTGACCAAAATCAGCTCGAGGAGTGTAAGAGAAACTCCTCACTAAAGCCACCTCGAGGAGTGTAGGAGAAACTCCTCACTAAAACCAGCTCTCGAGGAGTGTAAGAGAAACTTCTCATTGAAATCAGCTCGAGGAGTGTAAGAGAAACGCCTGTTTAAAACCAGCTCGAAGATAAACTCCTCACTAAAATCAGCTCGAGGAGTGTAAGAAAATCTCATCACTAAAATCAGCTGGAGGTGTCTAAGCGTAATTCCTCACTAAAACCAGCTCGAGGAGTGTAAGAGAAACTCCTCACTAAAACCAGCTTGCGGATTGTATGAGAAACTCCTCACTAAAACCATCTCTCAAAGAATGTAAGAGAAACTCCTCATTAAAATCAGCTCGACTAGTGTAAGAGCAATTCCTCACTAAAATCAGCTCGACTAGTGTAAGAGCAATTCCTCACTAAAACCAGCTCGAGGAGTGTAAGAGAAATTCCTCATTAAAGCCACCTCGAGGAGTGTAAGAGCAGCTCCTCACTAAAACCAGCTCTCGAGGAGTGTAAGAGAAACATCTCACTAAAATCAGCTCAAACCCGTATGTAAAGGAGAAACGCCTCACCTAAAACCAGCTAGAGGGTGTAAGACAGAGCTCTGACTAAGACCCGCTTTCGAGGAGTGTAAGAGAGCTCCTCACTAAAAAACCAGCATGAAGGCCGAGGGTTTTAGAGAGCTGCTCATACAAGCTAGCATGAGAGTGTAAGGCTCTTCACTAAGCGGCAGATGTACGGACGAGGTCATGTCAGGACTGAGCTGTCAGGTCAGTCTGGCCACCGAAGACAGAAGCCAGACGAAGGCGTGTCGGTGGCTGCGCCTGGCATGTCATACACTCGCTAAAAGCCGATGGCCAAAGGCGGTATACCCACGACAACCGACACTTGCCTGGTCTGTGTGAAGCTCTGATGTGAGCAGTACCGAGCTGTAACCTGTCAGACCTTGCTCTTGCATCTTTGTTTGGACATTGGATAGCATGTGGGATTATGTCTGTGTAGTTACAACTACAGTATAAGAGAGAGGCATATATGGCATGGCTAACTCTAGCACGACGGGTGCAACTGTAAGAGAAAATTCTCGTCAATCCAGCATGGAAAATGTGTGAAAATCTCCTCCTGGAAGTCAGCATGCGGGTGTACCAAAACGGCTGAGGGAGTGTAAGAGCAACTCCTCCGCTGTATCGGTGCTAAAGACAAACTCCTCTCCATCAGGAGTGTAAGACAAACTCCTCACTAAAACTAGAATCAGCAGTGTAAGAGAAACTCCTCACTAAAACTAGCATCAGTAGTGTAAGAGAAACTCCTCACTAGAACTAGCGTCAGGAGTGTAAGAGAAACTCGTCACTAAAACTAGCACCAGGAGTGTAAGAGGTACTTCTAAGAGGAATGTATAAGAAACTCATCACTAAAACTGACATCAGGAGTGCATGGTAAATTCCTGACTAAAACCAGCTCATGGAGTGTAAGAGAGACTCCCCATTAAAACTAGCATCAGGAGTGTAAGTGAAACTCCTCACTAAAAGTAGCATCAGGAGTGTAAAGGAAACTCCTGACTAAAACCAGTATGAGGTGGTAAGAGAAACTACTCACTACAGCTGGCATCAGGAGTGTAAGAGAGACTCCTCACTAGAACTAACACCAAGAGTGTAAGGGGAACTTCTAAGAGGGATGTATAAGACTAAAACTGACATGAGAAGTGTAAGGTAAATTCATCACTAAAACCAGCTCGTGGAGTGTAAGAGAGACTCCCCACTAAAACTAGCATCAGGATTGTAAGGGAAACTCCTCACTAAAACCAGCGTGAGGTGGTAAGAGAAACTCCT
>JABMCL010000481.1:15000-27500 GCA_018857735.1 Alviniconcha marisindica
GTGTGTGTGTATGGGGGGGGTGTATGGGTGTGTGTGTGTATGGGTGTGGGGGGGGGGGGGGGTAGGTGTGTGTGTGTGGAGGAGGTAGTTGAGAAAGGGGGGCTACTCAGTACCAACATAATTATTTCCGGTGCCGGTAATGTTCAGTTGTGTGCGACTGACAGGACGCTAAAATCCAGCGACTAAGTCAACGCTCAGACGTTTTGCTCAATACCGCTGCTAGACATCGATTTCTACTCCTTTTGCGATAATGAGCACTAGGGTCTATGTTCATTAACAGTGATGAGCATTGGGGTCTATGTTCATTAACAGTGATGAGCACTAGGGTCTATGTTCATTAACGGTAATGAGTATTGGGCTCTATGTTCATTAACAGTGATGAGCACTGGGGTCTATGTTCATTAACAGTGATGAGCACTGGGCCCTATGTTCATTAACAGTGATGAGCACTGGGCCCTATGTTCATTAACAGTGATGAGCATTGGGGTCTATGTTCATTAACAGTGATGAGCACTGGGGTCTATGTTCATTAACAGTGATGAGCACTGGGCCCTATGTTCATTAACAGTGATGAGCACTGGGGTCTATGTTCATTAACAGTGATGAGCATTGGGGTCTATGTTCATTAACAGTGATGAGCACTGGGCCCTATGTTCATTAACAGTGATGAGCATGGGGTCTATGTTCATTAACAGTGATGAGCACTGGGGTCTATGTTCATTAACAGTGATGAGCACTGGGGTCTATGTTCATTAACAGTGATGAGCACTTTGGGGGCTATGTTCATTAACAGTGATGAGCACTGGGCCCTATGTTCATTAACAGTGATGAGCATTGGGGTCTATGTTCATTAACAGTGATGAGCATGGGGTCTATGTTCATTAACAGTGATGAGCACTGGGCCCTATGTTCATTAACAGTGATGAGCATTGGGGTCTATGTTCATTAACAGTGATGAGCACTGGACTCTATGCTCATTCACGGCAATGAGCATTAGGGACGGCCGCCTCGACTTCCACACAGTTCAACTCTATGAACAAGACGTTCAACTTCAATGTTGCTTTACGTCCACAGAGACCATGGTTTGTAAGGACTATTAGGGACGGAAGCCCGGCACGTCCAACGACTTCCACACAGCCCTGGAGCTCCGCACGGATAACCCGCTGTTTTAATCATTAGTAGGAACCAAAGAGACGGAAGACATCGTGGACGAATCTATATTAAGAAAGGCCTTTCAGATCTTGCAGACCTTTACTTTGTAAGTTTAGTTTTGAGTAAAAAGCCGAAAATGGTGTGAGGGAATGAGCCTACGGTTGAAGGTGCGTTATACAGGGGCAACAGTGTCTAATACGTTGGGGGTAAATACCCATACGTTTAGCCTTTTGCCCCGCCTCCCGTATGGGGTAAAGCCCATACCCCATGTATGGGGTAAAGCCCGTACCCCATGTATGGGGTAAAGTATCATTGGCGGGAGCTGCCACAAGTATCATTTTTGTCGCGACAAAAGTTTTGTTTAGTTTTTTGTTTGTCGCGACAAAACACGTGTTTTGTCGCGACAAAACATTTGTCTCGACAAAAATTATATTTGTGGCAGCTCCCGCCAATGATAGTAAAGCGACCAATAGTTCATTTTTCTTTGAACCTTCATGACATAAAAACAAACAAACAAAACTTGAGGTATGATTCAGTAAAATAAAATTTAAAAAAGCGAATATGTTGGCCCTGGTTTGGATTTGAAAGATTTGATCTGAGATGCGTCCTCCCTAAGAGGTTGCCCTTTTGCCCTCGTGACCCTATAGATAAAGAACAAGTAACGTCATCATATGTTAGTGACGTGTTTTGGTGACCGGTTATTGGTTGAATCGCAGTTAGATACGACTTTGTTTGCAGGAAGCGTGGGTCAAGTTCAGTTCACAACGCATAATTATGACAGCCATGCAGAGTAAGAATACAATGACCACTGCATTGTCAGCGAACGGCGTTGATACCTGATGGCGCGAACGTTTGGCGTTTTCTGGAATTACTGAATAGAAGCAGCCGAGAAAAACCCACTACAAACAAGGCCAAGAGTTGTATTCAGTTGTACTGTCAAAAAGTATAGACAGTTCGTTTTTGATGAGGTATGAAACGACAGGGCAGACACTCTGAGACGACAAGAACTAGAGCAGACATAATCAGGCGCTTGGGAAATTCCGTTGATAAAGACGAGAATGTACTCACACAAACACAGTCGTGTAAAAATTCCGGTGTCAACAACATTGTACCAACAAACATTATTTTGTGTTGCTTTATAGAGACAGTGCAGGGTTTATTCCGTCCGTATCCAGGCAACACGTTCAAATAACACGCAGACACAACTTCGACTGCCACCCTGCCGTAGGCCTACTGCTCTCTCGTGCGCCTTGTCGTCTGCTGGGATTGTCACGTGACATGCTATGCCTGCTCGACTTGAGTCGTCTGTTGAATTCCACTCAACGGAGATAAACTCAGTTGTACTGTCAAAATTGAATGGATACGAAAACCCAAGAAGCGTAAGTCGTTCGTAGGTTAATGACTGTTAGCAATGACTTTGCTACGAGACTACTATTTCAGATGTTGTCGCCGTTCGGTTGCATGCGTTGTTGGTCGGCGTCTTGTTGTCTACGGATACACCGCACAGAAGAAGGATATGAAATTCTTTCTCCTTCTCTTTCTGTAAACGGTGCTAGCTAAGTGTTTTCTTTGTCTCTTCTTTGTCTGTGTCAGCAAAAGACAAGATACGTAAATGCATCTAGCGGTGTGTCCGCTGAATGGGGGACTAACTCTAAGTGCGCATTCAGCTGCACGGCGTGAAAAGGCTCTCACCGAAAACTGAAGGTTTTGTTGTCACTTCACACTCAAAGCTTGATCCATACCGGGTTGAATTACTGTACGTACGTGTACTAAATAGTTCACACAATGGGCTTTCTTCGTGGTTTACCGCGAAATATGAAACAGTCGTTGTGTCAGTTGTGTCGTAGACAGCTCGTCCAGACTCGCAGGCTACAACAAAACTCACACATCTCGTGTTTATTTCGTGGTATCCCACTGACACCCATTGTGTAGGCTCTATAAAAACAGCTAAAAATCCAATAATCGAACGATTTGAAATGAAAAATAAGTACACTACTTCTTTTTTCTTTTTCTTGTTTTCTTCTTCTTCTTCTTCTTCTTTGTGGAGGATGTACGCTTGGTGGAGTTACGTACCTTGTATTTACTCCCAAGTCAGGTGAGAGCTATCGCAGGTGATTCCGGTCTTTGTTGTGTTGACGTCATTAAAACGCCGATAACTATTTTAGTGAGTTATGAAAATTCAATCAACTGTAATTTGTTAAAAACGTTAATTTATTTCGGAAAATCGAAAATGCGGTCCGGAGAAATATCTCTCAACAAGCATCCTCAACAACAACAAAAAAGCTAAGCGATTTAATCGATCAATACTATCAATCTATTAATCAATCAGCCATCTCAGTCACTCCTTCGGGTAATGGGTCTGGCAGTCCACCCCGCAATCAAGGGATCGGTTAGATCGACGACTTCCATCAAGCGGCCAGTTCATCAGTCAGTACTCACCCAGTCCACCAGCAGGTAAACCGGTTTTTTCTACTCTCCAGCGCTCGCTATGGTTGGCAAATTCTGTTACACACTAGGAAACTGATGACGGCTTTGGTTACAGACATTTCACACCAGTCCACGATTACTTTCCCTGACAGGCTGGTGTGTGTGTGTGTGTGTGTGTGTGTGTCTCTCTCTCTCTCTCTCTCTCTCTCTCTCTCTCTCTCTCTCTCTCTCTCTCTCTCTCTCTCTCTCTCTCTCTCTCTCTCTCTCTCTCTCTGCATGTCAGTGTGTGTGTGTGTGTGTTTTGTATTCCGTTTGTGTCTGTCTATATGTGACTGTGTATGTCACTTTTATCAGTTTGTGCGCCTATCTGTTTATATATGTATGTGTCAGACAGTGTGTGTGTGTGTGTGTGTGTGTGTGTGTGTGTGTGTGTGTGTGTGTGTGTGTTGTGTGTGTTTTGTGTGTGTGTGTGTGTGTGTGTGTGTGTGTGTGTGTGTGTGTGTTGTGTGTGTGCGTGTGTGTGTGCATGTGTGTGTGCATATGTGTGTTTGCATATGTGTGTGTGTGTGTGTGTGTGTGTGTGTGTGTGTGTGTGTGTGTGTGTGTGTGTGTGTGTGCATGTGTGTGTTGTGTGTGGTGTGTGTGTGTGATGTGTGTGTGTGTGTGTGTGTGTGTGTGTGTGTGTGTGTGTGTGTGTGTGTGTGTGTGCATGTGTGTGTGTGTCTGTGTCTGTGTGTTTCTTTCAGTCTGTCTT
Source organism: Alviniconcha marisindica (assembly GCA_018857735.1). Lineage (NCBI taxonomy): Eukaryota > Metazoa > Mollusca > Gastropoda > Provannidae > Alviniconcha > Alviniconcha marisindica. The sequence continues at coordinate 19,334 of JABMCL010000481.1, forward strand.
TCCCTTCTTTGTTTTGTGTTTGATTTTATTCGCTTGTTCGTTTGTTTGTTTGTGATTCACGGCCGGGGAGGAGCAGGGGAATGGGGCCGACACGCGGATTAACCCGGGCCTGGCGCGCCCTACGTCTGTCTCGCTGTGCCACCCAGCCACTATGACCGAAAACGACCACGGGGCTCAATCAACCCCAATCGGCCACAACAACTCACGGCACTCAATTCGCTCACGGGGACAAAGCAACACACGTCCTCTCAGGCAGTTTTATGGATATCGGGTTGGTCGGCTCTCTCCAATTCACTCAGCTTGGACTGTGTGCTCCGTGTTTGCGCGTTCGGACAAACCGGGTACCTGTGTGAGCCGTCCCCCTGAGTCAGCGTGGTGGAGTTTTTGTTGCCACCCCCCATGGTCCGGGCTACGTGGCTGGGTGGATATTGAAACGGGGTGAAAGAGGAAGAGTTGTCAGTGAGTGCTTAGCTGACGAGGAGTTTTGTGCTGGGGACAAGTCGAGCTCATTCACGGAGACCAGGACCAGCCAAGTCGAAGGTATGTCGTACTTCTTGTCGCGTGTTTGGCCTTCAGGGGGTGAGGGTAGTAGAAGGCGGGTGGGTGGGGCACGTGGGCCGTTACGGGCGTAACGGTTTTGTGTCTCCGTGTCCATGGTCACTGCCACCCTGGCGGTTCATCAACAGTGTGCTGACACTGACAGGGCGGTACAACACTGACAGGGTGGTACAACACATCGTCACACTGACAGGGTGGTACAACACATCGTCACACTGACAGGGTGGTACAACACTGACAGGGTGGCACAACACTGACAGGGCGGTACAACACTGACAGGGCGGTACAACACATCGTCACACTGACAGGGCGTTACAACACATCGTCACACTGACAGGGTGGTACAACACATCGTCACACTGACAGGGCGGTACAACACATCGTCACACTGACAGGGTGGTACAACACATCGCCACACTGACAGGGCGGTACAACACATCGTCACATTGACAGGGCGGTACAACACTGACAGGGCGGTACAACACATCGTCACACTGACAGGGCGGTACAACTCATCGTCACACTGACAGGGTGGTACAACACTGACAGGGCGGTACAACACATCGTCACACTGAGAGGGCGGTACAACACATCGTCACACTGACAGGGCGGTACAATACATCGTCACACTGACAGGGTGGTACAACACATCGTCACACTGACAGGGTGGTACAACACTGACAGGGTGGCACAACACATCGTCACACTGACAGCGCGGTACAACACACCGTCACACTGACAGGGCGGTACAACACTGACAGGGTGGTACAACACTGACAAGGTGGTACAACATTGACAGGGTGGTACAACACATCGTCACACATCGTCACAATGACAGGGTGGTACAACACTGACAGGGCGGTACAACACTGACAGGGTGGTACAACACTGACAAGGTGGTACAACATTGACAGGGTGGTACAACACATCGTCACACTGACAGGGTGGTACAACATTGACAGGGTGGTACAACCATTCGTGGGAACAGTGCTTTCAGTTGGGTTCAGTGTTTGTGTTCGCGAGTAATATGGCACATTCTTGATGCCTTGTATGGGAGCTTTAGCCAGTCGTCAGCACGGTCAGTGTGTCCGTTGAATCGCTACACTTGCCCGTTCTGCTTCTGTTTCTCTGTGTGTCAGTCAGGGGTGTATGGCGTTTTTCTGTGTGTCGGTCAAGGGTGTTTGGTGTTTCACTATGTGTCAGTCAGGGGTGTTTGGTGTTTCTCTGTGTGTCAGTCAGGGGTGTTTGGTGTTTCTCTGTGTGTCAGTTAGGGGTGTTTGGTGTTTCTCTGTGTGTCAGTCAGGGGTGTATGGCGTTTCTCTGTGTGTCAGTCAGGGGTGTTTGGCATTTCTCTATGTGTCAGTCAGGGGTGTTCGGTGTTTGTGTGTCACTCATGGGTGTTTGATGCTTCTCTATGTGTCAGTCAGGGGTGTTTGATGTTTCTCTATATGTCAGTCAGGGGTGTTTGGTGTTTCTCTGTGTGTCAGACTGGGGTGTTTGGTGTTTCTCTATGTGTCAGTCAGGGTGTTTGGTGGATCATCTTTCTTTACCGATTCTTCTCGCGTCGCACTCCTGCTGTGACTTCACAACTTCAGAGAAAGGCAGGTGGAACGTTGAGCGGGGAAGGGGGGGGGGGGGGAGGGGGGGGAAGAGACTTTAACGTTAGTCAGAGCTGACTGGAATGTAAAACTGCGGCAATGTGTGCCTCAACAGCTGGTAGGAATGTAAAACTGCGGCAATGTGTGCCTCAACAGCTGGTAGGAATGTAAAACTGCGGCAATGTGTAGCAATCATTTTCTGAGCACGTACGCCAGTTCCTAAGCATAATCGGTGACACGAAAGCACGCATATCTACTATGAAAAGGATTACTCCCAGTGACGCTTTCACTTCAAGGTCTTGGCCGCTGACGTCTAAAGTGTTGAGGCACTCGAGACATACAAAGGAGGAAAACAGTCGCAGACTAAGAGGCAAGCTTTGCGCTAGTACCATAGTATTATAACCCGCTATGCCTACCCGCGTCTCTGCCTACAGCAATTGCGATCGATCACGCTAGATTTGATGGCAAAGTGGATTGAAGAATTCTTCCACGCCTGATTGAGTCTGCACTGCATGTGGCCAAGCTGTAGTTTCACAGCTAGTAAGCCGGCAGCGGCTGGCCAGACGCGTTGCTGTGTGTGTGCGTGTTTTGGGGAGGGGGCCGGGTGTTTTGGGGAGGGGGCCGGGTGTTTGGGCTGGGGCTTGGCCCGTGAGGGGACTTAGCCTTTCCTTGCTGTCCATGTCCTTGCTGTCCTGTGAAACTCGCCGTAAGAAGTGATGTTGTTTTATCATTAATGCTTGGTGCTTGTGTTTGCGAGTGATTGGTACTCACGCTTTGAGGGATTAAAGCTACTTACTTCTCGGTTGTTTGTAGCAGCGTTGTTCCTTGCCTTCATGGGAGCCACAGGAACATGGAGTTGCCGAGAAACAGAAGGGGGGGGCGGGGCCGGGGGTGGAGGGGGGGGGGGCTGAGAGGGAAAGTGCCGCTATTTTCATAACGTCCCTCGATTGGCCTAATTACGTACTTTGAAATAGCTACGTATACTTCATTTCCGAATTGTATATATGTTGGAATCTCTCTCTCTCTCTCTCTCTCTCTCTCTCTCTCTCTCTTCTCTCTCTCTCTCTCTCTCTCTCTCTCTCTCTCTCTCTCAAATGGAGCTTGAATGTGAGTGTGTGTGTGTGTGTTGTGTGTGTGTGTGTGTGTGTGTGTGTGTGTGTGTGTGTTTCGCCATGCGCGCGTGTAACGCAGTGTGTGTGCGTGTGTGCTTGCGTGCTTGCGTGCGTGCGTGCGTGCATGTGTGCGTGTGTGTGTGTGTAAAACAAGAAGATCGACGCGCCACACACTCGTGAAGGTCATTAGAAACAAGCCAAAACAAAGAAACAACTGAAAAGAACGAAACACACTGTATGCGTTGGGGCGACATGTCCCCACCTGGTATCCATTGTCAACATTCCTTCTCTTTCCTTCCTCACATGCCTTTGACGGAGGCGTGTTTCCAACCAAAGCGAAACACGGCAAACCCACGGGAGGGAGGGAGGGGGGCCGATTCATACGGCGACACCCCAGCAATGCCCACTGACACACTCTTATCTATGTGTGTTCAGGAATTAGTCTGAGGGTTTCGATGATCTCCCCTTAGCAGAGCTCTCCAATGAAGGGGGTAGGTTATGAGGCGTCGCCATGGTGATGACGCTCTAGGGGCTCGTCCGTGGGACAGAAAAGACTGGGGGTTGACCTTCGGTGATTGATCGACCCGTTCCCTTACCCGTTCAACGTTCAGTCACTTAGTCACTCACCCGTTCGTCCGTAAAGTTCCGTCATTTGTGTGTGTGTGTGTGTGTGTGTGTGTGTGTGTGTGCGTGCGTGCGTGCGTGCGTGCGTGCGTGCGTGCGTGCGTGCGTGCGTGGTGTGTGTTGTTCCTTTCTTCTGTCGTTCTTTCTTCTTCCATTTCTTCTTCCCTTTACTCCTTCGTCCATCTCTCTCTCTCTCTCTCTCTCTCTCTCTCTCTCTCTCTCTCTCTCTCTCTCTCTCTCTCTCTCTCTCTCTCTCTCTCTCTCTCTCTCATTTGACCTTCTTTTTCTTGTTCAAGTTTTTTTCCCTGAAAGGACGCCCAAAATGTTTCGCGCTCAAACCACCATATTGAAATACGACAGTTCGTGGTCATAGTCATACATTTCGATTTTTCTGAATCGATCTAAGAATAAATTTAGTTTTAAAAGCTTGGCTGTGTCGCTGCAAACACACTCAGTCAGACTTTTGCCGAACAAACCCGCCAGAATTGTAACTTCCTTCAATTTTAGGCCCACACCTTCAACTAGTTCACTGCGAGAGTGATACGCGTATGCCTTTTGAAGTCTGGGAGTGTGTAGCCATAGCTTTGAGTAGTTCACTACGTGAGTGATCAAGTGTAGCCCAACGCTTTTTGTTGACTAGGAGTGTGTAGCACAGCCATCATTCTCAATAATATTTATGCCACATCTGTGTGTCCGTATCACCGGCCGTTAGACCTGTGATCAAAAGGCGGACATGGGATCTTCAACGTGAGCAACTGTTCCAGCGTGTGTTTTACTGTGCACGCGAAGGTGAGACAGGCGCTTTAGAGTCTGTCTGACCGGGATGGTGTTCAGTGGAGTGCAGCACAACACTCTGCCCCGTTTGTCTGTGACCCAGCCTCATGCCTGTAGCTAAGAGGCCACGAACTGTGTAGACACGTACACAATGTTAATATCGTGTCCGGTTTGTAGCTAAGAGGCCACGAACTGTGTAGACACGTACACAATGTTAATATCGTGTCCGGTTTGTAGCTAAGAGGCCACGAACTGTGTAGCACGTACACAATGTTAATATCGTGTCCGGTTTGTAGCTAAGAGGCCACGAACTGTGTAGGCACGTACACAATGTTAATATCGTGTCCGGTTTGTAGCTAAGAGGCCACGAACTGTGTAGACACGTACACAATGTTAATATCGTGTCCGGTTATGCTAGCTAATGATGTGTCGCACGAACTGTGTAGACACGTACACAATGTTAATATCGTGTCCGGTTTGTAGCTAAGAGGCCACGAACTGTGTAGACACGTACACAATGTTAATATCGTGTCCGGTTTGTAGCTAAGAGGCCACGAACTGTGTAGACACGTACACAATGTTAATATCGTGTCCGGTTATCTGAATGATTGTGTCGAGTTCTTTAAGAGTCTGCGAATCGCAGATCTTCAATCATGTCTAGTCCCGCGCGTCGACGCGGTCCTCCAGATATATGAGTTCACGTATCTCCAGATCAGTTGACTTCGCTTGCAACGTTCTGAGCGGTTCGCCCTCCACTCCCCCCCCCCCCCCCCCCCCCCCCCCCCCCCCCCCCCCCCACCCCCCAATACGCTCACACATACACCCAAGAAGCACGCACCCCAACAACTACACGAGCCGCTCTAACACAGCCAATCGTTTGAGTGAAACACTCGTAAGTCTTAAGTTGACACATTCTGTGTCCTCATGTTTGGGGACTTACGGGTCTGTATGACCTGACATGCGGGGTATCTCAACTTACATTACCTTTTACCCAGCGGCTTATATGGACCTGAATGTGATTATATCCGGCGCCTGTATCGATGGAAGAATGATGTTCTTACGGCGCAGACACATGCTACAGCTGATTCTCTCGCCTGCTGAACTGGGTTTAGGTACTGTAACAAAGGGAAATTTGATGCTTGGTGCCAGAGTTCGAGAGACCAAAACAAATGTCGTTGTTATGGTCTTCCCGCATGACACTAGTTTCAGCTTAACATGAATGGAAAGTCATCTGCCGAAACAAGCTCCAAACACGTAAAATGTTCAAAATAACGTTATTTATTAATACCGCAGCTATTATTAGTATTTGGATCTTGTTTTAGAACGCTAGCAGTCATTCTTGTTTCAGATTTTTTTTTCTTCCCCAGCTGCTGAAACGGCAGGAGTGAGGGTTTCTAGTCATATATACATTAATTATTTTCTGTCAGTATCAGTAATTTGGCTGTGAATATATAACTATCGTGACAATAAATACACAGTTATCGTGGCTGTGAACGCACAATTGTGACTGAATGCACAGATATCGTGACCGTGAATACACAACTGTCTGTAAATGTGAAAAGCCAAAGCAGAGATTTGTTACATGAAGAGAACCACGGCTGGACGGTTTGTGGGGTATGACAGGCTGGATGGTTTGTGGGGTATGTCAGGCTGGACGGTTTGTGGGGTATGACAGGCTGGATGGTTTGTGGGGTATGACAGGCTGGACGGGTATGACAGGCTGGACGGTTTGTGGGGTATGACCGGCTGAATGGTTTGTGGGGTATGACCGGCTGGATGGTTTGTGGGGTATGACAGACTGGACGGGTATGACAGGCTAGATGGTTTGTGGGGTATGACAGGCATACGTAGCAAGAGAAAACTTGAGGAGGGGGGGGGGGGGGACTGGTAGCCTATTCAAAAGCAATTACTGATCGATAAATCCATTGATGTTCACACTGCAACTAGATCGACTTATAAGTTGACATTTTCGCCGATTGTGTGTTCGATTGTTTATTTGTGTGTGTGTGGTGGGGGGGGGGGGATCTGTCGGTCTGTCTGTGAGAGAGAAAGAGAGGGAGAGACAGGTAGACAGTTTGGGGGGGGGGGGGGCTGTATGGGGGCGGGGGGGGGTGCGAGCGGGTGTGAAGGGTGTGGGGGGTTGCTTTGTTTTGTGTCTGTTGTTTCGTTTTCAAGATCCAAACACATGAAAGGTTCAAAAGAACGCTGTTTATTAGGACAAAACACAACATGCGAATTTTCAGGGTAATTCACTTCATCAAGCTACAAAACGACACTTAAACAACAGTTAAACGGAGAAAAACGATGAAAAGTTAGATGGAAAGCTAAGCCGCTTATCTGTCTTTGGTTGAGCTATGCTGTTTTCCTGTCCAGTGCTAGCAAGAATGTTGGCATGACCAATACTTTTTGTTTTCTATATAGAGAAGTATCGAAAGGATAGAACGAAGGGGAGTGGGATAGAGAGTAAGTAAGTTGGTGTTTTACGCCCAGTCAACCGGTACGGTTATATCAGGGCGAGGGAGAGAGAGAGAGTGAGGGGGGGGGGGGGGGGGGGGGGGAGGGCGGAGAATGGAAGTGGAGCTGCCAACGCCCGTGAAGTGTGTGTTAGATACTGTACAATGTTTGTTTCATTTTCGTAGAGAGAAGTTACGAAAAGAGAGAAGGGGGGTGCAGGGAGAGGTAGGGCGGGGGGGGGGCAGGAGAGCTGGGGGAGAATGGGGGTCAGAGTGGGGGGTGGAGTGGAGAGGGGCCGAGAGGGGAGAGAATGGGGGTCAGAATGAAGGGAGAGGGGAGAATGAGGAGAGAGGGCCTGAGAGGGGGGAGAATGGGGGTCAGAGTGGGGGGTGGGGGTGGAGAGGGGCCGAAAGGGGGGAGAATGGGGGTCAGAGTGGGGTGGTGGGGTGGAGAGGGCCGAGAGGGGAGAGAATGGGGGTCAAAGTGGAGCTGCCAAAGCCCGTGAAGTATGTGTTCATTTGAGCACAGATCGTGCCTAGCTGCTGTACAATGTTTGTTGTCAGCCATGGCGTGGAACAAGTTGTGGTGACGGCGCGCCCGTTAACTGCTAAAGCCGACACGCTACGCTGAGTGTCATGAGCTGGGTTGGGGCGGGGGGGGGGGGGGGGGGGGGGGGGGGACGGCGGAGTCCTCCCAGTTAGTGAACCCACAGGGATATGTGACAAACAGTCAAGTACTTTGTTCCATTCAAAGGAAAACGTGGGTCCCACACATGAATAACAAACAAAGGAATAAAACCGACTTCTATAAAAGATTCACAGTCTAAGAGCATGCAATAACGTACAATTGCCACAAGCATTATTTCAGTGGAATATGTAATGGTTACTGACGGAACTGCGCTGTAACAGTATTGCACATATTAAAAGGTTTTTCAATTAGAAATGGAAAATGCAGTATCAGTGCAATACAATACTACTTTATTAATCCTTAAAAAGGAAAATCAGTTGTCTGCCTTTGGCAAATAAATAGCCCCCTATCCACCCACCC
>JABMCL010000481.1:32500-52500 GCA_018857735.1 Alviniconcha marisindica
GGCCAAATAGACAGACACGGAGAGAAAGAGAGACAGACAGACAGACAGAAACACAGACACAGACACAGAGAGAGAGACACAGAGAGAGAGAGAGACACACACACACACACACACACACACACACACACACACACACACACACACACAACACACACACACACACACACACACACACACACACACACACACACACACACACACACACACACAGATTTTTAAAAGTCCTTCCGAAGAACTTCCTATCCCAAAACCTGAAACAAGGATGGGACGCGGGACATCAAGTCTGCCGTTTCCTCTCTAATGGCGGAAAACACTCGGCTAACTCTCCCTTCTGTTTTGCAGATTCGTCATGCCACCCGCATTCTGACAGCCCCCACCCGACCCCCACCCCCACCGCCACCGCCACCTGACGTGAGTCGCCATGGACACGGGCCGGGCCGGCACGCCCCCCGAGTACCTGGTGAACGCCAACGAACGGCAGTACCTGGCCAAGCTGTGCTGGCTGCTGCACGACGCCGGCACGCACGCCCTCAGGGCCACCTTCGACAGCTTCCACCCGCCCCTCAGCCTCCGCCACCACCTGGCCCAGCTCCACGTCAGGTCCGTGCTGCAACGACTCGTGGACCAAAAGGTGAGGAGAGGTGTCCTTCTGGGGCTAGGGCTGGAAGGTGTAGGGGGACGGAGAAGGTTGGGGGGGTGTTAATGAGGCTGATGACTGCTGTGAGATCAGAAAGAGGCTGTGACTGCTGTGAGATCAGAGAGAGGTTGTGACTGCTGTGAGATCAGAAAGAGGCTGTGACTGCTATGAGATTAGAAGGAGGCTGTGACTGCTGTGAGATCAGAAAGAGGTTGTGACTGCTGTGGGATCAGAAAGAGGTTGTGACTGCTGTGAGATCAGAAAGACGTTGTGACTGCTGTGAGATCAGAAAGAGGTTGTGACTGCTGTGTGAGAGCAGAAAGAGGTTGATGTGAGATAGGAAAGAGGTTGTGACTGCTGTGAGATCAGAAAGAGGTTGTGACTGCTGTGAGATCAGAACGAGGCTGTGACTGCCGTGAGATCAGCAAAAGGTTTATGACTGCTGTAAAAGCAGAAAGAGGTATACGACTGCTGTGACATCAAAAAGGGGTTTGTGACTGCTGTAAGAGTAGAAAGAGGTTTACGACTGCTGTAACATCAAAAAGGGGTTTGTGACTGCTGTAAGAATAGAAAGAGGTTTACGACTGCTGTGACATCAGAAAGGGGTTTGAGACTGCTGTGAGAAGAGGGACCACGATGGGTTGCTGGCATAAACTGTAAGACGTCGTGCTGATACAACTGACAGGCGAGAGGGACCACAGATACAACGCTGTCCCAACACTGACTGATGTCACATTCGTTACACTGGCAAACACTTCACAGTTACATTCATTACACTGGCAAACACTTCACAGTTACATTCGTTACACTAGCAAACACTTCACAGTTAAAGCTGTGAGGACAGCCATGTCTCCTTAACCACTTTACCTGTCGCGCTGCGTATTAACCCTTTCATGTTGGATCGTCTGGTGTATGCATGTTTCATGTATTGATTCTGATGTCCATTCTTGTTTTGAATTGTGAAGTGCTTTGAGCCAGTCTACTTGGATTAGGCGCTATATAAGAGTTACGTATTATTATTATGCCCACTGCCCAAGCTGGCTAGTTAACCCATTGCCGTCGTTACCTGTCCGGCCAGGTGCTGTCGGAGAAGCAATGGCGGACGATGTACCCGACGAAGAAGCAGGAGATGGCGGCGCTGTCGTCCGGGTGCTTTGAGGCCCGCCTGCTGGCCGTGCTGCTGCAATTCACGTGCCACCTGTCGCCGCCCTACCCTCACGGCTGGAGCGCCCTGCCCCTCCCCCAGGACCTCAGCCTCAGCGCCGACGTCGTGCGTCTGCAGATGTACTTCCAGCAGGTCAGCACGTGCATATGTACTATCAGCAGGTCGTTTTACGTGAAGATGTACTTCCAGCAGGTCAGCGCGTGCACATGTACTCTCAGCAGGTCATTTTACGTAAAGATGTACTTCCAGCAGGTCGTTTTACTTGAAGATGTACTTCCAGCAGGTCGTTTTACTTGAAGATGTACTTCCAGCAGGCCAGCACGTGCACATGTACTCTCGGCAGGTCATTTGACGTGAAGATGTACTTCCAGCAGGTCAGCACGTGCAGATGTACTACCAGCAGGTCGTTTTACGTTAAGATGTTTTTCTCCAGCAGACCAGTATTGACATGTACTATCAGCAAGTCATTTGACGTGAAGATGTACTTCCAGCAGGTGAGGATGTGCAGATGCGCTATCAGCAGGGCACTTTACGTGAATGTCATGTTTTGCCATATAACTGACACTGGTTCGTAGTTTCTTCCTTCGGCTGTTGCTACTGTTGCCCTTGTTTTGCGGCCCTTATTCTTCTTCTTGCGCATTTTCTTGTACTTTTCTTCATCGTAATCATCATCATCATCACCGCCATCAATAGCATTATCATCATGGTCTGTGCCAATGTTTTCGGTTGACTGGGCGTTAAAAACCAATCGTCTATCTGTCAAAGTTGTTGATGATAATTAATATATGTGATGGCGACAGTATTGCTAGTGAAGCTGCACGTGCAGTCCGCTGACAAACCCTCACATCTGCTCCCTACCTCCCCAGGCCGGAAGTCTGGGCGGAGTCCGACACGAAGAGTACCCCGTGCTGTGGAAGCAGATCGTCGAGGTCTTACTGCGCATGGGCGGACCGGAAGTGCGCGTGAAGATCGCGCGCATCGACCAGGAGACCCTGACGGCGGAGCAGCAGGCGCACTACATCTCGCTGGTGAAGGGAGGCTGGGGCTCGCCGGACGAGGGCGCGCTGGGCCGGCTGCGGAAGATGGGGGCGGGGCGACTGACGGCGCGGGGGGCGGGGCGGGGGCAGGGCCTCAACAAACGCCGCGCTCCCGGAGACAAGGGGGCGGCTGAACAAGAAGGTGAGGGGCAGATCAGAGGTAGTGGTTGACTGACGGCCAGGGCTGGGGGGCGGGGGGATGGGGGGGGGGGGGGGATCGCGGGGAGTGGATGGCTGACTGCCCGGGGGAAATGGGGGGTGACGAGCACACTTCTGGTTTTCCGAGAGGAGCGTTAATTGTAACGTTCTGATTGGCTAGAGTTGGTGATGTTCTGATTGGCTGAAGTTTGTGATGTTCTGATTGGCTGAAGTTTGTGACTTTCTGATTGGCTGAAGTGGTCGAGTGGTCGGCAGCTCTGACCTGTGTATCACATAAACTGAATTTTCTGTCTTCTCTATTGTTATCAACATATGATGGTGATCTAGCTATTATGCAAATCTGTAACAGCACTGTGAAAAGTACGACACTGTTTAATATGTGCCTTTTTATATTACGCGGGTGTTGACGCTGTTTCAGTTTCAAAACTGCAATGTGTTATATTGTTTACTGTGATGAGGTATATGTTTAGCCACGAATTTAACTTCTCTCATGTGATAATAAAGTTCTGTGGGACCTTGAATGTAGAGATTTTTTTTTTTTTTTTTTTTGCGGCCACCATTCCATGATAACTTGTCAAACAAACTCAGCCATTGCTGTGTTTTCATTCCCGGCAGGCATCAGTGCGGAAGAACGCGCGGTGCTGATCAGAACTCACCGACAGCTGTGTGACGCGGTTCTGGCGGAGGACATCATCGATAGGCTGGTTCAGGGTCACGTGATCAGCCTGGCCGAAAAGCAGGACATCCTAACACCGCGAAAAAACCAAGACCGTATGCAAATTCTGTTGTCAAAGGTAAATGGCTAGGGAGAACAGTGAGAAAAAACAAGTGAAAGGGAAAAGCAGACTGATAATAATGATGATGATGATGATGATAGAAATAACAATGAAAAAATATGATGGTGGTGGTGGTGGTGGTGGTGGTGGTGGTGGTGCTGATGATGGTGGAAATTATTAGTATGTAAAGGTAATTAGTATTTGGGGTTGTCTTCCATCGGGATGGTCTCTCATCAGGGTGGTCTCTCGTCAAGGTGGTCTCTCATCAGGGTGGTCTTTCATCAGGGCGGTCTCTCGTCAAGGTGGTCTCTCATCAAGGTCTCTCATCAGGGTGGTCTCTCATCAAGGAGATCTCTCATCAAGGTCTCTCATCAGGGCGGTCTCTCATCAAGGAGATCTCTCATCAAGGTCTCTCATCAGGGTGGTCTCTCATCAAGGAGATCTCTCATCAAGGTCTCTCATCAGGGTGGTCTCTCATCAAGGAGATCTCTCATCAAGGTCTCTCATCAGGGTGGTCTCTCATCAGGATGGTCTCTCATCATCTAGGTGGTTTTCATCGGGGTGATCTTTCATCAAGACGATCTTACATCAGGGTGATCTGTCATCAGGTTGGTCTCATCAGGTTGATCTTTCATCCGGGTGGTTTCTCATTAAGGTTGCTTTTAAATCAAATTGGTCTTTCGCCAACGTGGTCTTTCATCTGCCCTGCACGCATCGCAGTTTAGACTAAACCCAAGAACCCTGCTTTTGGTCATGATGTCGGCGAGAAATTGCTCCAGATGCCCTTTTTTGTCTCCTGCCTGCAGATTCTCTACTGCAAGCTTTCCGTGGCCATGAAGGTGTTGATGGACGCTCTCAAGTTCAAGTACCCCCGCGTGTACGAAGCCGTCAACAAAGTGGCCAGAACAGTCCAGCGCGAGGGGGTCTCCGAGCTCGTGGGTAGGTTATGACGTCAGCAGGATGGACAGTTCCAGGCTGCTAATAACCCCAGCATCTCCAGCCAATCAGATCGCCACATTTGATAATCCGCGCGAAACAAAATTTGGAAGAAAAAAACACTCGAAAACCCCCCGAGGAAATTAAAGTAAACATGGTGCTTAGCGTCAACAGAAACCACAAGGCTGATTAGGGACGGGTATAAAACGAGGAGTAGCCACCATGTTTTATATACAGGTTAAAGCATATTTTAGACACGGACAGAAACTGTGGTGGATTCCGAACGAAACTTTCAAAGTGACGGGTTTAAGCAATGGAACGCATTCACTGATGGCAAGAGGTACCAGCCGCAGTCAAATCAGACAAAGTTTACCTGCATGCTGAAACAGACTCAAACCGCCGTGCATTCCATCAGTTAGACGCAGTACCACATCTTAGTTCACCTGCATGCTGAAACAGACTCAAACCACCGTGCATTCCATCAGTCAGACGCAGTACCACATCTTAGTTCACCTGCATGCTGAAACAGACTCAAACCACCGTGCATTCCATCAGTCAGACGCAGTACCACATCTTAGTTCACCTGCATGCTGAAACAGACTCAAACCACCGTGCATTCCATCAGTCAGACGCAGTACCACATCTTTGTCAGGCTTTCCGCTATCATCGTAAGTTAACGTCATCGTCGTCGTTGTCAACATTTTCATAACCACCAACGTCAAAAACAACTGCCATCACCATCGTCAGTATGGATGTCGCCATTATCACGCAGCAACGCAATTGCCGTCAGCACGTCACTACTCGTTGTACTGACCTTTACAACAAAACGTCGGACCAGTTCTATTCTTGACCTTTACAACAAAACGTCGGACCAGTTCTATTCTTGACCTTTACAACAAAACGTCGGACCAGTTCTATTCTTGACCTTCACAACAAAACGTCGGACCAGTTCTATTCTTGACCTTTACAAGAAAACGTCGGACCAGTTCTATTCTTGACCTTTACAAGAAAACGTCGGACCAGTTCTATTCTTCGTGGCAACGAACACGAACCAGAAACGGGACCGTTCTTCCCACCAGCTCTGGTTTTACCCGGCCGGCTTCGGCAGCAAGACCTTAACCATGTTGCTTTACGTCCACAGAAGCGAGGCTGCTTATTAGGAACGGGGACAGGGGGGAAGAGGGCGAGAGAGTGAAGGCTCGACCGCGGATACCGCCAGAAAAAGACCGGAGAGACCGTGGACCGCCGCCAGAACAATGGAAGTGTTAAGGCGGTGTCCTCTCGCCATTGCGCAGCGACTAGTGTACTGGGTAATTACTGTTTCAACTGCCGTGCTGGGCAGAGTCACAAGGACAATGTCCGTTGCAAAGCTGTTGAGGAACAACCCGAAGCGAAAAAAGTGCAACTTTCGCAGCCCAGCTCCACCTCCCTGCTCATGATCTTTTCTGGGCTAACTTGAGGGTCCAGCTCCACCTCCCTTCTCTTGATCTGGCCTGGAGCCCTGTATAACAAAGGCAGCAAGACGAGCCTCGTGGTGGGGCGGGTCTGCTGGCGGCTCTTTGCCTTCTGTGCAAAAGGCGAAGGGAAGGGTGGACGTTGAATGGGGGGAGTGTCGGGTGTCGACCTGGCGGCAGAGGTCAGGAGAGACGCTAGCTAGAAGTGATTAAGCAGAGCTTGTCACACGGGGGTTTGCCAAACCCGTCATTGAGCATCTCTGACGTCAAAATGCAGTGGCTGAAGCTCACAACTGAACTGAAAAAATTTCCTCTCTCTCTCTCTCTCTCTCTCTCTCTCTCTCTCTCTCTCTCTCTCTCTCTCTCTCTGAGCAATTGTTTGTATTTTTGTTTGACATATTGAGTGTTGCTGTTTGTCATGAGGGAGAGATTTGTAAAAAAGCCGATTTGTGCTTAAATCTTTATCCTTGTGTAATAAAGTATTCTCTCTCTCTCTCTCTCTCTCTCTCTCTCTCTCTCTCTCTCTCTCTCTCTCTCTCTCTCTCTCTCTCTCTCTCTCTCTCTCTCAGCGCCCCCCATCCACCTTTTTTTTTTTCTAAAGAAGAAGAAGAGGAATTTTCTGTCGCTTCATCATGGAGTGTCCAAAAGAGCCAAACAAATGGTTTAGTCAGAGCGCAAGCCGGTTCCCCACGCCTTTCTCCCTGACGTCACTGCCGCCCTCTTTCCAAACCTGACGCAAGATAATTTTCTGTTTAGTCACCATCTGCACTTGCCCTTTCCCGGGGAAAGTTCGTGACGCCGTGTTGATGATGTGTAATGTAGGACGGAGGGAAAATAACCCTTATTGGCTCTTTGCAACCTGTAAACGTAGATTCAGGTGGCTACACGGATCGCAACATTGGCAGATAGTTGTAAGGACGTGGTATATGAGCGAAACGTTGTAGATGCCAATTAGCTGGACTCCAGTGGGTAGTTTGAAGGGAATCTGACTTCACGCTACCAGACCCATCCTGTCCCCTTCTTTGGCTCCCCCCCCCCCCCACCCCCCCAACCTCCCCACACCTCCACCCCCACCCCCACCCACACCCCACCCCCACCCCCTTCCCCCTCCCTCCCCCTTCTCTCTCTCTCTCTCTCTCTCTCTCTCTCTCTCTCTCTCTCTCTTCTCCTCTCTCTCTCTCTCTCTCTCTCTCTCTCTCTCTCTCTCTCTCCCTCTCCCCCGTCTCTCTCTCCCTCTCTCTCTCTCTGCTCCCCCAAAACTCTCTCTCCTCTCTCTCTCTCTCTCTCTCTCTCTCTCTCTCTCTCTCTCTCTCTCTCGTCTACATGTAACATTGTGGGGAAGATTGTGCTACGAAATGAAGTCAAAGCGTTAAGTGGATTTCAACAAACATCGTGTCCTGTCACCAAAAGGATAAGTAGCCTACGGGAGATCTCTCGGTTGGATTTCTCCATCATGATGGAAGACGGTGCTCCTTAAAATGCCGCTCTGACCTTTTCGGTAAAGAGAGGTGAGGGGGAGCGCCAAGGGGGGGAGAGAGAGTGTCTGTACACAGAAGAGTGCGAGTGAACATTTTCCTATCGTTAACAGCCAGAGGGAAAACGCTGTTGCAACAAAAGTTTTGTTGTTGTTTTATTTGTTTTATTTTATTTTATCCAAACACATAAAAGGTTCAGAAGAACACTATTTATTAGGACAAAACACGACGTGCGAATTTGAACAATAATTAAAGTATTTTCAAAGCGCAAAATCTTGTTCCTAGAAACTATTCTAAGCGTATACACACACTTATTTTTTCTCTCGGGGTAATCCCTTTTATCAAGCTTCAAACGACACTTAAAACAACAGTTAAACGGTGAAAAACGATGAAAACTGAGATGGAGAGCTAAATTACTTATCTGCTTTTGTCTTGTCCAGTGCTTGGAGGAATCTTTTGTCCCAAATAACAGCGTTCTTTTGAACCTTTATGTGTTCATAGCGATCTTGTTTTAGAACGCTAGCAGTCAGTGTATCAAACTTAATTCATTCTTGTTTCAGCTGTTTGTTTGATATTAAATCTAGATGTGTTATGAATTGTGTCATTGTCCCAGTGTTCAGAGATACATTTAAACAGTTTTCGTCTTTTTCCTCTGAAATAACTGTCTGTTGGTCGTTTTGTCAGCCGGCTTGGTGAACGCTCACTTGATTCAATTATGCCTTTTCTGCCCTGCCGTAACAATAGAGTGCATGTCGGCGGATGTTCTCTCTCTCTCTCTCTCTCTCTCTCTCTCTCTCTCTCTCTCTCTCTCTCTCTCTCTCTCTCTCTCTCTCTCTCTCTCTCTCTCTCTCTAACGATCAATCAAAACTAAATGATTTAAGCTTTTTAAAACATTTTTGCGAATCAAAAATATCAAATTCTACTTTAACGATTCCATCAATTGCAATATATGAAGTGTTCAATGCCCTGTTAAACTGAAACAGACAGGAACCCGAGGCCTGGATGACCTAGACGGCAAAATTATTAAAATGTCTGCACACGTCATAACTGAGACTGTTACCTACATATATAATCTTTGCATAGACAAAAACGTTTTTCCAAAAGCATTCAAACAAGCTAAGGTTATACCCATTTACAAATCAGGAGATAACAAAGACCCTTCAAACTATAGACCTATCTCAATTCTGTCTGTTTTTTCAAAACCTCTAGAAAACACATATTAACAAACACCTTTTATCCTATCTTAAAACAAATGAACTTATACACCCCAGCCAATCTGGATTTAGGGAACACCACTCGTGCCATACCGCACTTACAACATCAGTAGATACATTTTATAAGAACATAAACAACAATGAATTTACAAGAGTACTTTTTGTGGATTTTGCACAGGCATTTGATGTCATTGATCATGATCTACTTTTGAGGAAATTAGCTCTTTATGGATTATCCATGACACCCTGCACTTAATTTCTTAATTTCTGTCAAATCGAGAACAGCTTGTTTGTATAAACACAATTAAATCCGATTTTTTCCCGTAAAATACGGTATTCCACAAGGTTCAGTGTTAGGCCCGCTTCCCTTTTCTCTCTACATAAACGACTTGCCCTTATTCATAAAAGCTTTATGTGAACTATTTGCTGATGACACCACTATCCATTCTAGTCACTCAAACCTAAATAATCTTTTGTTTAGCTTACAAGAAAGTATAAATAATCTTCTTCAATGGACGGAACTAAATCATATGTCGCTAAACTCGTACAAAACCAAATACATGACCATAACAACAAGACAAAAACGCCAGAACATATCTTCTCGCATGCCACTTTATATTGGAAATGAGAAAATTGTCGAAGTAGCAACACATAAAGTTTTAGGAGTAACTATTGATAATAATTTGTCTTGGACAAATCATGTAAATGAACTAACAAAACGTGTTTCTCAAAAGCTATATCAACTCGCAAAAATTAAACATTTTCTAATGCTCATGCACATATCCAACCAATCATTGACTATGCTTCAACACTCTGGGATTGCTAGTGCAAACACATTAAAACCTCTTGTTAGTATTCACAAGCGAGCCCTTAAATTAACCCTTCTAAAATCCACATCTTTGACAGCTCACGACTATAAACTTTTAGATGTTCTTCCGCTAAAATTAAAATTAGAATTTAATAAAGGCATTATTATGCATAAAATAGTATCTGGTTATGTACCATCAAATCTAAAATTAAACTTTCATTCAAATCAGAACAGACATTCACACAAACTTGTAGTACCCCGTCCTAGATTAGATTTATTTAAATGTAGCTTGATGTATTCCGGGGGAAACCTATGGAACAATTTACCATTATCGATTAAAATTTTGTCAGATCACAAAGCATTTAAAAAAACATTTAAACAGTACTTAATGGAAAAAATCACAACAAACATTGATTAAGGATATGTGCACTATTTCTTTGATTTTGAACATGATTTGAACATTTATATTCTCAATACTTGTGAATATGGAGTGTTAGATATGTATATTATGCATACATGCATGCTCTTTTTTCTCTCTCTCTCTCTCTCTCTCTCTCTCTCTCTCTCTCTCTCTCTCTCTCTCTTCTCTCTCTCCTCTCTCTCTCTCTCTCTCTCTCTCTCTCACAATAGTTAATATGAGTTTTTGAGTTTATAATTATTTTGTTTTCGATTGTTTTTGTTGTTGTTGTTGTTGTTTTGTTTTTGCCCGAGGGCTGAATGAAAAAAAAGTATATTGTACTTATTCCTTTACCCTCGTTAATAAAAAAAAATCGTTCGTTCGTTCGTTCTCTCTCTTTTGCTTCTTCTTCTTCCTTTCTTTGACCGTTTGCGGTGCCATCTGTTTCAAAATAATGTCACAGTTGTGTTTTGTTTTGTTTTTCTCCGTTTTCAGACCTTGCGTCGTTGTGTCAGGAGGGGCTGGCAACTCACTACCGCTCCTTGTTCTCCAGAGTGACTCCCCTTCCCTGGTCGGACGCCCAGGCGAGCATTCGCGACGTTTACGTCCCTTTGGACGTGTCCACTGAGGACGGGTCAGTCCCCCCCCCCCCCCCCCCCCCCTTCCCTAGCGCACGCACTCAAACTTGATTTATCTCTGCCTCTCTTCTCTGTCCACTGATCCATCCTTTCACCGTCTATCAGTCTGCTGATTAGGAGTAGGTCAGAATATAGCCACGCATGTTTCTCCCACTACCAGAAAATCTTTTCTTGTCCAAATGTCAATTACTATACTGAGTTATTTCAGAAAAAGGGATATGATTTAAATGTTTACAACAAATGTAAGAGATATTTTGTATAATACTGATGTTATTACTAATATTGTCAGATCGATTGTTCATAGTCCTGTGGGAAAATTAGTATAAATAATACTTATATGTTTTTGTTTTTTGTTTTTGTCTAATATCACCTCGATGTGAACAGACATAAAATAAAATATTGATTGATTGATTGATATCAGTCTGCTGCTCTCTGTTTGTCCGTCCTATGAGCGATCGGTCTGTCTGTATGCCACTCAATCAGTTAGTCAAAATAGATGCATAGTCTTATTGACTGATAGCTCTGTTATCAACCTCCTTGTCCTTCAGTCCATCTACTCGTCTATGTGTTCGTCTTTCTAGCTAGCTGGTAGCTAGCTGTCTGTATAGATCGCTTTTTGTTTGTCTTCCTATGTATCTGTCCAGCTGGGAACTGCCTGTCTATCCGGCTGACTAGCTGTCTTTTTATTTATTTATCTTTCTGTCCATCTGTCCTTGTTCAAATGCACTCGCGGTTTGGTACTGCGGACGCAGAATTTAAGGTCCCTCTGCTGAGAACTTGAAGCTGACAAATGTTCTCCCTTTGTATCCTGGAGTAGGTCAGAATATAGCCACGCATGTTTCTCCCACTACCAGAAAATCTTTTCTTGTCCAAATGTCTACCTTCCCGGTCCATTCACCTTAATTTTTCCCCAATCATCTCCCTACTTTTTAGCTGCGTTACTTTTGCCTAACGCACTTTTCCGCTGGGCACGCGGAATAAAATAGACACAAGTGATTTAAGCAAGTTGCCGTGATGTGTGCATGCCTACGAAATTTAAATAGGTACCATAACATTTGTTACTGTGCACTGATAGTTGGATGGATGGGTGGTTTCTAACAGCGAATTAGACAAACTTGTTATGTAGTAACTTGTGTAAAATAATTTGAACGTGTGTTTGTGCTGAGGTGGCCCTCTACGGTCAGCAGGACGTTAAAGTCCAAGAATTAACTAACTTTATTCACACACCTCACATATTTTATCTTCCTCCTCCACCAACAGAAAGAAACTTCAGTTGAGCCACGTACTTCCGCCGGTAGTGACGTCAGGTCGAGGGAAGCGCGTGCTAGTGGAAGGAGAAAGCGGAAGTGGAAAAACGTACCTGGTGGCCATGTTGACGTACCAGTGGGCGAGCCAGCGGACGTACTTCAGCAGTCAGTATGAGTTCCTCATCTATCTGGATGCCCGGATGGTGCGAGGGCCTCTGGCAAAGTCCCTGCATTCACTGGTGAGAGTAACTTCCCCTTTCAGTCAGTTCGTAATTCAGTATTGTTCTCTCTCTCTCTCTCTCTCTCTCTCTCTCTCTCTCTCTCTCTCTCTCTCTCTCTCTCTCTCTCTCTCTCTCTCTCTCTCTCTCTCTCTCTCTCTCTCTCTTTATTTGTTGGCTTTTTTGTTTGTTTGTTGTTGTTGTTGTTGTTTTGCTATTTGTGTGTGTGTATGCGCGTGCGTGTGCGTGTGTGTGTGTGTGTGTGTGTGTGTGTGCAAGAGAGAGAGAGAGAGTCTGTGTTGTGGTTTGGGGGGACGGAGGGGGCGTTTTTGGTGGAGTGTGTTTGTTGTTTGGTTTGTTTTCCCCGCTGAGGGTTACTGTG
The DNA here is from genome assembly GCA_018857735.1 of Alviniconcha marisindica. Lineage (NCBI taxonomy): Eukaryota > Metazoa > Mollusca > Gastropoda > Provannidae > Alviniconcha > Alviniconcha marisindica. Next base: position 45,044 of record JABMCL010000481.1, read on the forward strand.
GACGCAGAAATTAAAGGCCCCGCAAATGAGAACCCAACGCTGTCAAAGATTCTCCCTTTGAAGCCTGTAGAAGGTCGGAATAGTTATAGCTATTCATGCTTTGCCCACTCCCATGAATTCCCTCTACCGGTCAATTCCACTTCATTTTTGTTCCTATCTTCTCTCTGCTATGTCCCTGCGCTATGTGTAGCTAACAGCGCTTTGTTGTTTTCCACCCCCACCCCCCACAGAAAAACAACGACTGCTGAAAACCAGTGTCATCATTTGCCAACGTGCACTGACCATGTCTTTCCTTCGGCCGCAGGTACTTCCGGAGGGCTTCAACGTTGGGCCGGAAGAGCTGTGGGGACTGCTGGAGGCGAATGCGCGAAACACAGTGTTCGTTGTGGACGGGTTTGACGAGGACCACAGCAACCAGGAACTCCGCGAGGTCAGAACTGGACAGGGTTGTGTTACAGACGTCTCACGCCCCTCCTGTTCTGCTTTATAGTACTCTGGCCTGCCTGCCTGCCTGCTGCCTGCCTGCCTGCACGCTCTGTCTGTCTGTCTGTCTGTCTGTCTGTCTGTCTCTCTGTCTCTCTCTCTCTCTCTCTCTCTCTCTCTCTCTCTCTCCTCTCTCTCTCTCTCTCTCTCTCTCTCTCTCTCTCTCTCTCTTCTTCTCTCTCTCTTCTGGTGTTTTTTGTTTTGTTGTGTCTGACGGGGTCGTATTTGTTGTCTGAAGGTGGTTGTGTGTATTTGTTTGTCTGACAAGGGAGAGAGTACGGAGGTGTATTTGTTTGTCTGACAAGGGAGAGAGTACGGAGGTGTATTTGTTTGTCTGACAAGGGAGAGAGTACGGAGGTGTATTTGTTTGTCTGACAAGGGAGAGAGTACGGAGGAGAGGAAGAGAAAGAGACCGGGTGGCAGGGAGAGAAAGGGGGAAGAGAGAGAAGAGACAGACAGACAGACAGACAGACAGACAGACAGACAGACAGAAACAGAGACAGACAGACAGAGAGAGACAGAGAGAGGGAGTCTATTTTGTCACCAGTCAAGAATTAAATTAAGGAACTTCAGGTTAGACCCACATGTAACATGATTGCCTTTTTTTCTGTTTCCAGCTGGTTCTTGGGAACACGTTACGTCACGCCTCTGTCTTGCTGACGTCACGGCCCGAGGCACGTGCTGGCCGCTGGATGAACCCGGATGACAGACTGTACGTACTGGGTCTCAGCAGCGTCAACGTGGGCCGTTGCCTCAAGTCGTATGCCGTCATCGCTGAAATGACGTCAGAAGAGTATGACGAGTTTCACGAGCTGATCTCCGGCCCAGAGTTTGAATTTCGAACACATTTGGGTCAGTGCCATAACTGAAGGCTGTTGTCACTGTGTAGTTTAAACGAAAGTTTAGTTACTGAGCTCCGCAAAGAACACTGCTCCATCTCTCTCTCCGATCGACGAGCGAGTCATTTCTTATTTCTTATTTGTTCAACTAACCCTCACCTACGACAGCTCGTCAGTAGTTTTGGTCTCTGTTAATAATAATAATGGAAATTTGTAAAGCGCCTACCCTGCGACTCCAAGCGCTGAACAAGCATACACACGTAATGTACATCGCGAGGGAAAATGTTATCCAATTTTATTTTATTTTTTAATATGTATATATCGACTAGTGTTCAAGAATAATTATGCAAAAGATGCACACACACACACACACACGCACGCACGCACGCACGCACGCACGCACGCACGCACGCACACACACACACACACACACACACTGTACAGACTGATGGGAGTGAAGGACAATGTGGTTTAACTGAAATATTCTGAGAAGAGAAATGTCTTGAGTTGGCTTTTGAAGGAAGAGAGAGACACTGTTGTTTCCCTCTTATGCACCCTTCGGTCATCACTTTGTTCAGTCTGACCAAGCTGTCTGCGACTCTCTGTTCTCTGTTCTCTGTTCGGGTAAACATGGCGGGCTGTAACTGTTTAACGTCTTCTGTGTTCAGGTAAACCTGGTGGTTTGTAACTGTTCGACGTGTTCTGTGTTCAGGTAAACCTGGTGGTCTGTAACTGTTTAACGTGTTCTGTGTTCAGGTAAACCTGGTGGTCTGTGTTTAACGTGTTCTGTGTTCAGGTAAACCTGCTTGTCTGTAACTGTTCAACGTGTTCTGTGTTCAGGTAAACCTGGTGGTCTGTAACTGTTCAACGTGTTCTGTGTTCGGGTAAACCTGGTGGTCTGTAACTGTTCAACGTGTTCTGTGTTCAGGTAACCCCTACGTGTGCCTGGCGGTGTTCGGGGTCTACGTGTCCTTAGGCGGCGAAGGGCTGGCCAACCTCACCACCCTCACCTCCCTCTTCCAGCAGTTTCTCGTCGCCATGGCGACCAGCTTCTGCCGCAAGCTGGACATGGAAGTGTCCGGCACCCACTTCTCCCACGACCTGGTGGCGGCCATTGGCGAGCTACAGCTGCTGGCCTACCGGACTCTGGTCTCCAGAGGGAAGCTGCTGTCTGACGCCGACCTGGAGGGCGTTGTTCGCCTTTGCCGAGCAGCGCTGGAGTCCCAGGAAGACGACGTGGTGACGGGCGGAGCGAGCCTCGCGGGCAGCAGGGAGGGGGTCAGCAGGGAGGGGGTCAGCAGGGAGGGGGGCAGTCAGGTGAACGGACACGGAGGGAGCGAGGGGCCCGGGGCGAAGGTGCAGGCCGTCGGCGCCAAAGTCAAAGTGGCGTCGGCGGCGGTGAGTGACGTCAGCCTGCTGACGAAGATGGGGCTGCTGCAGAGGGTGGGGATGGGCGCTGCCGGCAGGTGGAGCTTCACCTGCAGCATGACGCGCGAGTTCCTGGCGGCGCGCCACCTGGCGGACATGGCGGCGGAAGCTCTGAGTGACGCGCTGAACGAACAGAAGATCCTGCGGCACCCGCGCTTCGCTCAGACGGCGTCCTTCCTGTGTGGGATCCTGGGACAGGAGGACGACTCCGACCTTCTGCCTGCGCTCCTCAAGGACCTCTCCGTGCAGGTGAGCTCCCTCTCCGTGCAGGTGAGCTCCTTGTCCGTGCAGCTGAGCTCCTTCTCCGTGCAGCTGAGCTCCTTCTCCGTGCAGGTGAGCTCCCTCTCCTTGCAGGTGAGTCCCTCTCCGTGCAGGTTCGTGCAGGTGAGCTCCCTCTCCGTGGGTGAGTCCCTCTCCTGCAGGTGGTCCCCCCGACAGGTGAGATCCTTCTCCGGCAGCGTGAGCACCTTCCGTGCAGGTGAGCTCCTTCCCGTCAGGTGAGCTCCTCTCCGTGCAGGATGAGCCCCCTTCGTGCAGGGAGCTCCTTCTCCGTCAGGTGAGCTCCCTCTCCGTGCAGGTGAGTCTCCCTCTCCGTGCAGGTGAGCTCCTTTCCATGCAGCTGAGTCCTTCTCCGTGCAGGTGAGCTCCCTCTCCGTGCAGGTGAGCTCCCTCTCCGTGCAGGTGAGCTCCTTCTCCGTGCAGGTGAGCTCCCTCTCCGTGCAGGTGAGTTCCCTCTCCGTGCAGGTGAGCTCCCTCTCCGTGCAGGTGAGCTCCTTCTCCGTGCAGGTGAGCCCTTCTCCGTGCAGGTGAGCTCCTCTCTCCGTGCAGGTGAGCTCCCTCTCCGTGCAGGTGAGCTCCCTCTCCGTGCAGGTGAGCTCCCTCTCCGTGCAGGTGAGCTCCCTCTCCGTGCAGGATGAGGTGAGTCCCTCTCCGTGCAGGTGAGCTCCCTCTCCGTGCAGGTGAGTTCCCTCTCCGTGCAGGTGAGCTCCCTCTCCGTGCAGGTGAGCTCCCTCTCCTTGCAGGTAAGCTCCTTCTCCGTGCAGGTGAGCTCCCTCTCCGTGCAGGTGAGCTCCCTCTCCGTGCAGGTGAGCTCCCTCTCCGTGCAGGTAAGTTCCCTCTCCGTGCAGGTCGTGCAGGTGAGCTCCCTCTCCGTGCAGGTAAGTTCCCTCTCCGTGCAGGTGAGCTCCCTCTCCGTGCAGGTCAGCTCGGGGTAGAGCAGGTCGAAGAGAAGGAATGAAGTGATGATGGTACTGGTGATGCTGCTGATGACGACGATGATGATGATGATGATAAAGATGATGGAATGACGAGGGGGTAGGGGAACTATTTAAATGAAAGTGATGATAGTGATGGTGACAGTAATGGCATGAACAGTGATGATGACGAAGACGATAATGATGATGATGACGACTGAACAACAACCAGAAGATCACCTTCAGGGACGGTGTTATGTTGTGTGGTTTCTGGTGATGGAGAACAACTAGAATAATTATGACCATGGATCCCGCTACGTAATTCTAATGGCAGCAGCCGCTAAGAACCCCTCCTGACTGACCCTTGATGGTGGTTGCGTGATTTCAGGTGGTGAAGCACAGCCGCAAGATCACCTTCAAGGACGACGCGTCGTCCACGGCCGGCCTGTCTGAGGGCGCGCCGGAGGAGGAGGAGGAGAACGGGGTGGGCAGCCACATCATGAACTTTTCCCACAGCCTGCAGGCCCTCAGCGAGTGCGCCTCGCACCCCCCGGAGCTGACGGCGGAGCTGGTCAAGTCGCTGCCCAAGTCGCTGGTGGTGCAGCGCGACGGCCTCATCCCCGCCAAGTGTCTGCACGGCCTGGCCGTCGCCCTGCGGAACCCCGCCTTCCGCCTCACGCACCTGGACCTGGAGCTGCTGCCCCACCACGCCCACCACACCGGCGGCCTGCTGGCTGTGGCGCGGGCGCTGGCCGAGAACGAGCACGTGCAGAGTCTGGTCGTCCGCTGGCAGAGCCTGTCCCTCATGGTGACCTTCCTCAAGACCTGCCTGGCGAGGGCGCCGCCGCTGCACAGCGTCCTGCTGCAGGACGACAGCCGGAGGACGACGACGGGCAAGAACGCCAGCGCCGCCACGTGGGCTGGCCTGCAGGAGTTGTGCGCCTTGCTGGGCAACACGCGCAGTGTGACGCTGGCGGACTGCGGGTCCGTGCACGTCGTGTCGCAGTGGGTCCTCTACCTGCCCAACACCATCCAGTCGCTCGACTTCACCGGCTGTGCTTTCAACGCCATCTCCGCTGCCGACCTGGGGTCTAAGGTACAGGGCTGTCCGTTTGTGTGGCCTGTGTAGTGATGTACATTGTCCGTGTGTCTGGCCTGTGTAGTGATGTACAGAGTTTTCCGTTTGCCTGGCCTGTGTAGTGATGTACAGAGTTGTCCGTGTGTCTGGCCTGTGTAGTGATGTACAGAGTTGTCCGTGTGTCTGGCCTGTGTAGTGATGTACAGAGTTGTCTTTGTTGGCCTGTGTAATGATGTCAATTTTCCGTTTGCCTGGCCTGTGTAGGTGATGTACAGAGTTGTCCGTGTGTCTGGCCTGTGTAGTGATGTACAGAGTTGTCCGTGTGTCTGGCCTGTGTAATGATTTACAGAGTTGTCCGTGTGTCTGGCCTGTGTAGGTGATGTAAGAGTTATCCGTTAGTTTGGCCTGTGTACGTAACATACATATAGTTGTCCGTATGTCAGGCCTGTGTACGTGATGTACATGTTATATATAGTTGTCCGTATGTCCGGCCTGTGTACATGACGTACACATAGCTGTCCGTATGTCCGGCCTTTGTACGCGACTTGTTTCTGGTACGTCACGTTGTCTGACCTAGATGCTACGTGTTACACGTTATGTATGTTATGTGTGTGAGCTTTCCTTCTGTTTTTTTCCCTCTTTTTTTCTTTTTTTTTTCTTCATTTTTTTTCTTTTTTTTTTTTTTTTCTTTTTTACATCAGATGCGGGTTGGGGGGGAACTGTGTATATATGCGAGTGTAAGTTTTTTTACATGTCGGAGGGGGGGGGGGGAAGTGAAAGTATGTGTGATAGGTTAAGTGTAAGAGAAAGTATGCGAGATATTCTATGCAATGACTTCTGAGTATCATTGTGCGAGTATAGGCCATTTAATGAGTACCTAATGTGCTAGTATATACGCGTACATGTGCTTTTGCTTGTGTGAGATATAGATCAGGTGAAAATAAATATGTGCATGGATACATATAAATACATGCGCATGTTTGTTTTTGCGACTGTAAGCAAGTGTATGTTCAATCTTCTTATTTTTTCAGCTGTTGTTTGGTTTAATTTGTTGACATAATTATGTTGTTATCTTGATAATCGTAAGATCAGTCTAATATCACTTATGTGGACAAAGTTTAAATAAAAAGGAAGAAGCATTTTTTGACCCGTGTACGTGGCGAACATTGTTGTCTATGTGCCTGACCTGTGTAGGTGATGAACATTGTCCGTTTGTTTGACCTATGTATGTGGCGAACTTTGTTGTCTGTGTGCCTGACCTGTGTAGGTGATGAACATTGTCCGTTTGTTTGACCTATGTATGTGGCGAACTTTGTTTCCGTGTGTCTGACCTGTGTACGTGGCGAACTTTGTTTGTGTGTGTCCGACCTTTGTACGTAGCAAAACTGACAAACCGAAATAACGTGTCTTTGTGTAATGACTGACAGCTGTGTGTTATTGTGGGTTGAGCAGCTCAGCCCTGTTGAATAACGTGTCTTTGTGTAATGACTGACAGCTGTGTGTTATTGTGGGTTGAGCAGCTCAGCCCTGTTGAATAACGTGTCTTTGTGTAATGACTGACAGCTGTGTGTTATTGTGGGTTGAGCAGCTCAGCCCTGTTGAATAACGTGTCTTTGTGTAATGACTGACAGCTGTGAGTTGTTGTGGGTTGAGCAGCTGGAGACATCAGAGGACTGCATCAGCCTCACCCTGGCCGACACCTTCCTGGAGAGCTCCGACCTCTCCGCCCTCTTCCATGACCTCAAGCTGAACAACTCTCTGCAACGACTCAGCCTGGCCGCCTGCCACATCGACCGCGCTGCTGCCTCCGCTCTCGCTGAGTACATCCGCCTCGACAACTCTCTGCGCATGCTCGACCTCAGCCGCTGCCACGTGACCAGCGAGGCCTGCCACATCCTGGCAGCGTCCTTGCTGCAGAACCGCTCCATTCACGTGCTGGACTTCACGGGGGCGGAAGTGAGCGAGGACGGGCAGGAGGTGCTGATGCGAACCAAGGAGGGCGAGATCGATGTCGTGGGCTTTCATCAAGAGTTCTATGCCTGAGGCGGTGGACTCCTACACGTCTGAAAGCGACCCTAGACTTTTAAAGGGAGACTAAGCATCTTAAAGGAAGACTTAGGCTCTTCGGGGGTAAGCGGAGCTGTAGATCCCTCACAGGAGGCCCTAAACCTTTAAACGACAGCAAGCTGCTTAAACCAAATAGACCCTAATAGACCCTTAAGCCTCAGACTCAGAGCTCCCAAGGAGCCCTTGTTGTATCCTTGATTTTAAAGTCCCCCCATCCGCACAAGGTCACCTCAGGAAGGAGCCCCAGACCTTGTGCAGCACAGTAAAAAGGTCAGAACAGAAAGAAACCGACTGCATGCAGAATTGAACACTTCAAGACCAATTTGTTTTGTGTCGTCACATAATGTGGTGTTTTCTCTCTCGCTGCCG
>JABMCL010000481.1:57500-90000 GCA_018857735.1 Alviniconcha marisindica
GACCAATGAGACCCACAGATCTAGATTTCAAATACAGTTTTGTGGCTTGACCAGCATATAGCGAGACCCACAGATCTAGATTTAAAACACAGCTCTGTGGCCTGACCAGTGAGACCCACAGATGTAGATTTAAAACACTGGCTTGACCAGCATGTAGCGAGACCCACAGATGTAGATTTAAAACACAGCTCTGTGGCCTGACCAGCATGTATTGAGACCCACAGACCTAGATTTAAAACACAGCTCTGTGGCCTGACCAGCATGTATTGAGACCCACAGATGTAGATTTAAAACACAGCTCTATGACCTGACCAGCATGTATTGAGACCCACAGATCTAGATTTAAAATATAGCTCTGTGACCTGACCAGCATGTATTGAGACCCACAGATCTAGATTTAAAATATAGCTCTGTGACCTGACCAGCATGTATTGAGACCCACAGATCTAGATTTAAAACACAGCTCTGTGGCCTGACCAGTGAGACCCACAGATGTAGATTTAAAACACAGCTCTGTGGCCTGACCAGCATAAAGCGAGACCCACAGATCTAGATTTAAAACACAGCTCTGTGGCCTGACCAGTGAGACCCACAGATGTAGATTTAAAACACAGCTCTGTGGCCTGACCAGCATGTAGTGAGACCCACAGATCTAGATTTAAAATACAGCTCTGGGCTACACCGAGTGCGGCACACAGTTCGGCAAACACTCGTAGTGATCGAATGTTCGCAGGTTCGAATCCCAGATCTGGCGGCAAACACCCTTTCCTGTCGGCCCCAAGGCTGTGGACTTGATCAGTTAATGTTTAGCCCATGGAGCAGAAAGAAACTCACCGAGGTCCCGTGCACTATAAAGACATGTCGGCGTTAAGGACAGAATGCCAAGGCAAAATTCTGTCCAGTTTCGACTGATGCTAACAAACCTCTGCCATAGTTTGTTTTGCTGGGAAAAGAAAACTCAAATTTCTAGTGCAATTTTTTTTTTAAATTAAAGACTATAAAACATACAAAAAATTAAGGAAACAAAAAATAAATGGGTCGCTCTGTCAAGAATATAGACCTTTGGGTCGTGTTTCTTGTTTGTTTAATTGTTTTAGTTTTTTGCTTTTGCTGGTGTTGTTTTGTTCTTAATATGTTCATTTGTTTGCTCTCTTTTTTCTTCTTCTTCTTTTTCTTTTTTATGTTGTGGTGGGTTTCTGTTGTATGTTTTGTTTCTTTTCTGTTGTTGTTGTTGTTGTTGTTGTTGTTGTTGTTCTTCTTCTTCTTCTTCTTCTTCTTCTTCTTCTTCTTCTTCTTCTTCTTCTTCTGCTGCTGCTGCTGCTGCTGCTGCTGCTGCTGCTGCTGCTGCTGCTGCTGCGTCTTCTTCTTCTTCTTCTTCTTTTATTTTATAGTTAGGCTACATACGAATAAGAAGCATGCGGTATTTGCTCTGTAGTATGCACACCTGAAACTGAATTTCAATGAGTGATTAGAATTTCAGTTTTAATAATTATGCTGAAAACAAACTATAACAGGGTTTGTTGTTGTTGTTTTTTAGTTTTTTAATACGATCGTTTCTTTTCCGCCGCTGAAACCTGCGATTTGTATCACACACAGGAACGCAGCAGCAAGCAGTGTAGGAATCTCCGTGAGATCGCAGGGAATGCGATTTGTCACACAAAAGGCCTTTGCTCCTAGTGCGAGTGCGCGGTTTGAGGTCAACCAGTTTCTTCAAGTGATTTTCACCTCTTTTCTTTTTGTCTCCATTCAGTCGTGTTTTTGTGACCTGCATATGAATTGATTGCTATTCTTATGAAAGAAAGTGAGCTTTGTTCGTCATTCGGCACGCGACTGTCATTGACAGTTTCCTGGTTCCACGAACCGTCCCAGTGATACGTGCGGCATGCTGTATTGGGGGACAACGCGCAGATGTGTGTGTGTGTGTGTGTGGTGTGTGTGTGTGTGTGTGTGTGTGTGTGTGTGTGTGTGTGTGTGTGTGCAGTGAGATAGAGAAGAAACTAGTGTGTCAAAGACCTTATGCTACAAAGCACAGGGAGAAAGCAGCATGGTTATCCTGTAAAGCCTGCCTCTCCTGGAACACAGCCACACTTTCCTGTCTATATATATATATATATATATATATATATATATATATATATATATATATATATATATATATAATATCAGGAGAGAGACAGACAGACACACACAGAGACACAGACAAATAAAAACAGAGACAGATACCGACACAGAGAGACAGATAGACACACACAGACACAGAAAGACAGACAAAGACAGACAGACTGCCTGATTGACTGACTGACTGACTGACTGATTGAACTTTATTATATAAGGATAGATGTTTAGTCACGAATGCCTGTCGGACAACCTGAGAGAGACAGGCAGGCAGACAAAATGGGAGAAAGAGGTAATGTAAGAATAACAGAGTGAGAGAGAAAAAGAAAGAGAACAGAGGGACAGACAGAAAGAACGAGAAGCAGAGACAGAGTGAGAGACTGAGACAGACAGACTGAGAAAGGGACAGCCAGTTACAGACAGAGAGAAGGATAGAGACAGAAAAATGCCTGTTGGGGAGCAAGAAATTGATACGAATTGTTAATGGATGAAGAAACACATCAGTTTCTCTGAAGAGGTTATTGCTGAAACGTGAATTGCTGTAAGGACAGCAAAAAGCAAACATTCACTCAACAGAATCTGCCATGAAATGATTTCGCACTTGCATCAGCCTGTTGTCGAATTAATCTCATTCATCTCGGGTCGTCAATGAACTCCAAATGAGGATTCACTGTGTTATTCACATTAGGGCTTTGTTGTGTGGTGTAACGTCATTTGAGTGCAGTTACCTTGTTTGTTTGATTTGGGTTTGTTAGTGACTGGTATTCAGTGCTCCAGGCTACCCTTTTAATTTGGGTTCGTTAGTGACTGATATTCAGTGCTCCGGGCTAGCCTGTTTAATTTTGGTTTGTTAGTGACTGATACTTAGTGCTCCAGGCTAGCCTGTCTAATTTTGGTTTGTTAGTGACTGGTACTCAGTGCTCCGGGCTAGCCGCCGCGTGGCCAGGGTGGCAGCCATTGGCTAAGCATGCTCCACACCCTCAAGCCTCGCTTTCCGGCAACCTTCCGTCAGACTCGGCTGTGTTTGGTTACGTCGTTAAATAGACAGTCCATATTTCTACGCACCTGTCTACCGAAATCGCCCCTTATCGAGAGAGACGGAGAAGCAGAAGGAGAGAGGGAGAGGCACACACAGAGAGGCAGTGAGAGGGGGGGGGAGAGGCGGAGAGAGGGAGAGGCAGTGGGGGGGGGGAGAGGCGGAGAGAGGCAGAGAGAGGCAGAGACAGTGAGAGGGGGGGGGAGAGGCAAGAGAGGGGGGCAGAGGCAGAGAGGGAGAGGCAGAGATAGGGTGGGAGAGGCAGAGAGAGGGGTGGAGAGGCAGAGAGAGGGAGAGGGAGAGGCAGAGAGAGGGGGAGGCAGAGGAGAGAGAGGGGAGAGGCAGAGAGAGGGAGAGGCAGAGAGAGGGGGGGAGAGGCGAGAGAGGGAGAGGCAGAGGGGGGGAGAGGCAGAGAGAGGGAGAGGCAGAGAGGGAGGAGGCAGAGAGAGGGGGAGAGGCGAGAGGGGAAGAGGGAGAGGCAGAGGAGAGAGCAGAGAGGGGGAGAGGCAAGAGAGGGAGAGGCAGGAGAGGGAGAGGCAGAGAGAGGGAGAGGCAGTGAGAGGGGGGGAGAGGCAGTGAGAGGGAGAGGCAGGAGAGGGGGGGAGAGGCAGAGAGAGGGAGAGGCATGAGAGGGGGGGAGAGGCAGAGAGAGGGAGAGGCAGAGAGAGGGGGGGAGAGGCAGAGAGAGGGAGAGGCAGAGTGAGAGGAGAGGCAGAGAGGAGAGGCAGAGAGAGGGAGAGGCAGTGAGAGGGGGGGAGAGGCAGAGAGAGGCAGAGAGAGGGAGAAGCAGGAAGAGAGGGAGAGGCAGAGAGAGGGAGAGGCAGAAGGAGAGAGGGAGAGGCAGAGAGAGAGGGAGAGGCACATAGAGAGGGAGAGGCACGCAGAGAGGGAGAGGCAGAGAGAGAGGGAAAGGCAAGAGAGAGGGAGAGGCAGAAGGAGATAGGGAGAGGCAGAGAGAGGGAGAGGCGGAAAGAGAGAGGGAGAGGCAGAGAGAGGGAGAGGCAGAAAGAGAGAGGGAGAGGCACACAAAGAGCGAGAGGCAGAGAGAGAGGGAGAGGCAGAAGCAGAGAGGGAGAGGCACACAAAGAGGGAGAGGCAGCAGAGAGGGAGAGGCACACAAAGAGGGAGAGGCACAGAAAGAGCGAGAGGCAGAGAGAGAGGGAGAGGCAGAAGCAGAGATGAGAGGCACACAAAGATGGTAGCAAGCGGAGGACGCACACAGAGGGAGAGGCACAGAAAGAGCGAGAGGCAGAGAGAGAGGGAGAGGCAGAAGCAGAGATGAGAGGCACACAACGTGGTTACACGTTGCCTGCTCCCGGTTGTTGAGCACCAATGGCGTAACCAGTTATGGCAGTGACCTGACAGCGTGGTTACACGTCGCCTGCTCCCGGTTGTTGAGCACCAATGGCGTAACCAGTTATGGCAGTGACCTGACAGCGTGGTTACAGCTGTCCGGTGTTACGTAACATTTACGCACTTCGCCTGCTCCCGGTTGAGCACTAATGGCGTAACCAGTTATGGCAGTGACCTGACAGCGTGGTTACACTTCGCCTGCTCCCGGTTGAGCACTAATGGCGTGACCAGTTATGGCAGTGGCCGGAAAAGGATGTCGTAATTGATGCTTGGAGTTTGCGCATGCTTAAAGCACTTTTCTTTACGGAGTCCTAAGAAGGCAAGTGGTATCGTGGTGCAAAGATCAGCTGAAGAAACAGCTTGCACAGCGGCCGTCATCCATGACGGCGGGAAGCCTCACACACAGTCAGCGCTCACCAGGGAGAAAGGCCAGTGCCAGAGGCACAAAGCGCTCACCAGGGAGAAAGGCCAGTGCCAGAGGCACAAAGCGCTCACCAGCGAGAAAGGCCAGTACCAGAGGCACAAAGTGCTCATCAGGGAGAAAGGCCAGTGCCAGAGGCACAAAGTGCTCATCAGGGAGAAAGGCCAATGCGAAAGGCACAAAGTTCTCATCAGGGAGAAAGGCCAGTGCGAAAGGCACAACAAAGTGCTCATCGGGGAGAAATGACAATGCGAGAGGCACAACTAAGTGCTCATCTGGGAGAAAGGCCAGAGCCAGAGGCACAAAGTGCTCACCAGGGAAACAGGACAGTGCGAGAGGCACAACAAAGTGCTCATCAGGGAGAAAGGACAATGCGAGAGGCACAAAGTGTTCACCAGGGATAAAGGCCAGCGCGAGAGGCACAAAGTGCTCACCAGGGAGACAGGACAGTGCGAGAGGCACAAAGTGCTCACCAGGGAGACAGGACAGTGCGAGAGGCACAAAGTGCTCACCAGGGAGACAGGACAGTGCGAGAGGCACAAAGTGCTCACCAGGGATAAAGGCCAGCGCGAGAGGCACAAAGTGCTCACCAGGGAGACAGGACAGTGCGAGAGGCACAAAGTGCTCACCAGGGAGACAGGACAGTGCGAGAGGCACAAAGTGCTCACCAGGGAGACAGGACAGTGCGAGAGGCACAAAGTGCTCACCAGGGATAAAGGCCAGCGCGAGAGGCACAAAGTGCTCACCAGGGAGACAGGACAGTGCGAGAGGCACAAAGTGCTCACCAGGGAGACAGGACAATGCGAGAGACACAAAGTGCTCACCAGGGATAAAGGCCAGAGCGAGAGGCACAAAGTGCTCACCAGGGAGACAGGACAGTGCGAGAGGCACAAAGTGCTCACCAGGGAGACAGGACAGTGCGAGAGGCACAAAGTGCTCACCAGGGATAAAGGCCAGCGCGAGAGGCACAAAGTGCTCACCAGGGAGACAGGACAGTGCGAGAGGCACAAAGTGCTCACCAGGGAGGAAGGCCAGAGCTAAGGTCAAGACAAAGCCGACAAAGCCGACAAAGCCACAAAGGAAAGACGCGGGAGGCAGAAGTGAGCAGTGGGCAGCCTCCCAACCATCCTCAGCCCACGCCATCGCCTGTTCAAAATGCAGCAAGGTGTGCACATCAACTGTCAGACTCCACAGCCATCAACGGGAGTGCAGCACGAGCTGATAATAACCACCCCACACCGTCGTCTGCGAGGAATCAACCATCATTCAACAGCGACGGCCGCACATAATGAGGCGAAAGACAGCCTGTCAGATTACGTCAGTCTGTCATTCCCCGTCGGTGCCGCTGGTCATGTTGTGGGTGAGGCGTGGGGGGGGGGGGGGGGCGTGGGGTTGGGGGCGGGGGGGGGGGGAGTGGGCTGACTCAGTGATGGGTAAAGTGTTTCTGGGCAGTGGGCGAAGCAGCCAAAGGTGTAACGTTCTCAACTGCTCCAGGTAATACAGGGGGATCCTTTGATATCTTACCTCCGGATTCCCTGCACTGAGGACCTTTCTTTCCATGTCCTACCCCTCCCCTCCCCTCCCCTCCCCTCCCCTCTCCTGCCCTACCCTCCCCTCCCCTCTCCTGCCCTCCCGTCCCCTCCCCTCCCCTCCCCTACCCTACCCTGCCCTCCCCTCCCCTTCCCCCTTCCCTCCCTTCCCCTTCCCTCCCCTCCCCTCCCCTCCCTTTCCCGCCTCCCTTCCCCTCCCCTCCCCTCCCCTGCCCTGCCCTGCCCTGCCCTGCCCTCCCCTCCCATTAGCGGCTGGGGCAGAGGGCGGGAGAGGGGCGCCATGACAGTAACACAGCAAGTAGACGACTGACTGATACCCACGCTATTTGAGACGCGGGTTGTTCCATCGATTTCCATACTGTGGTCATCAGTGGGTTGCTTTTACTGGATACAATCACCTGTTTACCGTGTTTGCCTTTGCCAGTCATTGCCCGATTAACAAAACCGTGCTGGTCCCCACTCCCTGCTTTGTCGTTTTGTTGGTTTGAGCCTGCACGTAAACTGGGGAGTTGTTGCTGGGATTCTGTCGACGTTTTCCCCCGTAACAGTGTCCACCCATTTACATATGGTAAAGAGTACAGATCAATCGCTCTCAGTAAGTACGGACAAACACGCGACCTGACTCGAAGGGCGCGTGACGTAGTCAGTTTGTGACTGAGGGCGCGTGACGCAGTTTGTGAAATCAAAAGAGACTGCATTCTTCCATTTTTGACATTTGCAATGCTATTATGGACATTCGCGTGCCCTTGCCTGTGTACTGCTACAACCGAGGCAAGGCCGAGTCACCTGCATGTCCTGCCGACGTATCGCGGTTTTGCTGTGTACTGGTCAGGTAGAGGGAGGCTACTATTTCTGCCTTTGCAGCCGGGTAACCTCCCCTGCTCCGCTCTTCCGATTTCTCTTCGGGGTTTTCTGACCTCTCGAGTGACCGCCGGCGTATTTACCCGTATTGCTGTTCAGTACGCTTAACGAATAGATCCACGGAGCGACTCTTTTTTTTCTTCTCTTTTCTTTTTTTTAAATTTTGTTGTTGTTGTTTGTTGTTGTTTTGGGGGGTTGTTGTATATCAGTTTTGATGCCAAATTCACTTTTCATAACACGACTCACTTCCCCTCCAACCCTCCCCCCCCCCCCCCCCACCCCGCTTTTCTCTCCCTATCCCCCGTCCCTATCACCCCCCCGCCCCCCTTCCCCGGAGCATACAGACTCTGTGTATGTGTGTGTGCGCGCGCGCGCGCGTTCGTGCGTGCACGTGTGTGTGTTTGTGTGTGTGTGTGTGTGTGTGTGTGTCTGTGTGTACATGCCTGCCTGCCTGCCTACGTGTGTGTGTGTGTGTATGTGTGTGTGCGCGCGCGCGTGCGTGCGTGCACGTGTGTGTGTGTTTGTGTGTGTGTCTGTGTGTCTGTGTGTGCATGCCTGCCTGCCTGCCTCGTGTGTGTGTGTGTGTGTGTGTGTGTGTGTGTGTGTGTGTGTGTGTGTGTGTGTGTGTGCGTCTGTGTGCGTCTGTGTGTCTGTGCATGTGCATGTCTATATGGGCGTTGGTCAGGGGGCGGGGGGGGGGGGCGCACCTAAAGCCCGTTCTTAACTGGGCGAATGTTTGTTCGCCGAACATACTTCGGACAGTTCGACGAATATGATTTGTTTCTTAATTGAACTTTAAGTTCGCCGAACATGGTTCGGACAGTCCAAACTTTACTTCGTTCTCAACTGGCTTGTAATGAGATGCAAGCTTCGGCCCGAACTTGCGGCAGACGCGCAGCAGACAGCATGATCGAAAATGTAGGTTAAAGTCAAGTCAAGTCAAGTCAGTATACTTTCATCATCCCTCACAGGGTAATTCAACTAACTACTATCTCATTCTGGGTCTCCGAGACAAGGCTGCGCCTCCCACAAGTCAACAAATAAACAAATTCCCTCCGAAGCGAGTGGAGAACCTAGCGACACCATCCTTTTATTTTTATTTTTCTTCATCCACAGGAGAGCTCTGCTCTCAGCCAATCAGAGGCAATGATCGTCGAATAGGGCGAATTTTCCCAGAACATGTTCAGCGAAGCTTTTTGGACCCCGAATATAGCTTCGACGAATACTTCCAACTAGGTTCGCGAAGAAAAGTTTGCCCAATTAAGAACCAACTAGCTTTGCCGAACACTTCCAACCAGGTTCGCGAACATTCGCCCAATTAAGAACGGGCTTAACACGATGCAGAGAAGGGAAGGATGGAAGGAGGGCTGAGGAATAATGAAATCGACGGAGGGGGGGGTAAAGAATGGAGAGGGGGGACATTTCACCTCCATCACGACCACCACCACCACCACCCACTACGACTGCCACTAACAGCACAGTGTAGGCACGTAAACGGCTCCTGTGACTGCTCGTCAGCACGTGAAGCATTGTACAAATCTCGTGTCGGTGTTGGGTGGATGAAGCCCCCCCCTCCCCCCACCCCCCAACCCACCCGCCCCACCCGGCCTCAGCAGATTCATGTCACCCGCCCACGCCCGGCTAAAAGCAGCTGAGCGTGAGAGACAGAGGAGCACAGCACGAGGAGGAGGAGAAGAGGGCAGCAGCGCCGAGAGCGCCAGTCAGGAGTTTATAAGCCACACGACCACCAGCCTCCACAGCCTCCTCCGTCCAGTCTTCTTCTCAACCGATCACACGGTTTCCATCCAACACGCCACGAGCGTGTGGGGGGCGTTTTCTACCAGAGAGAATCTTGACTTTGAGCACACTCTTCGTACGAGAAAAAAAAAGAGAGAGAATGTTTTACAAACTGTACAAATTTTGAACGACACGGTCGTGCATGAAATTATTGTTTTCCTAGACACTGTTTGTAAAGAGAGAAAAACTGTTGCACGGAAGATCATTTTTCGGTTATAAATGTTGTGTACTGTTTAAACGTTTGAGGACTTGGACAGTCTTGGAGTCAAGAAACGAAAGTTACAGGAAGAACGCGAGAGTATTCCGTTAGGACAGAAGAACAGTTTTTACATCACTCGCCCAAGAAAAGGAAACGTCTGCACAACAGCAACAGTTAGAACTGAGAGTTGGGAGTCATTTGGAGCAAAAATGCCTGTGACTTTTTCTAACCTGTATTCCAGCGACTTCTGACAATGAACATATTCTACAGAGTACGCATTCAAAGTACCTGAACTCATCAAAATTTTGAATCAGTATAACAGATCTTTGTGTTACCCGAACAGAAATCAGAACCTGAAATCAAGAGAACAGAACCTGAACAGGTCACTGGAGCTTAAAATCAACAGAACTTGCTTCTGAAGTCACCAGAACCTGATATCGTAAGAACTGACCTCGAACAGGTCACTGGAATATACAATCAACAGAACTTGCAGTTGAAGTCATCAGAACTTGAAGTCACTAGAACCGGAACTTGTCAAAACTGTGAACGGTTGTGTATTTGACTTCCTGTAAATATAGCGTCGTGTATTAAACGAGTTTATCGAACTGTTTACATGACACTCAGTAAGGGGACAGAGAAGGGTAAACACACTGACCCTGAGAGCCATACAGTTAAAATACATAACTATCGTTCGGTTCCTTAACAAAGGAAATCACAGTTTTAGGGTTTCACTCAGAACACGCTGCGATTAATGATTGACATCAAAAACTGGAGAGAAAGACATCGAAGAAGAGAAAAGAGAATCCAGATAAAGTCTTCCACAGTAAACGACTGCGAGGTGATTTTGATAACTGAGGAAAGAACTCAGTGACGGTGCTGCACTAAGAGTATTGGAAGGAAAAGACAGTTTCCCACACACATCAGCTGATTCTCCAAGAAGACCTTAGACTGATCCCACACATCTCTGCGCTGAAAATGACGCATCGCACGAGTGTATGCAGATTAAGGGTAAGTGCGTGCGTGTGTATATGCTTGTTTTGTGTATGTGTCTTTGTGTATATGTGTATGTGTCGGGGGGTTGGGGGGGGTGAGGGGGTGCCTGTGCGTGCTTGCACCTGTATGCATGTGAGTGAGTGTATGCGTGTGTGTATGTGTGTGGTGTGTTTGTTGTATGGTGTGTGTGTATCTGTGGGCGCCGTAATAAATTCACAAGCATCCTCCCACCGTTACAGCTACACACACACACACACACACACACACACACACACACACACACACACACACACACACACACACACACACACACACACACCTGAAACAAAGCTGACTGGCAGCGTGCCCAAGCAAAATCCAAACACACAAGGGGTTAAACAGAAGGCTATTTGAATCGGACATGAAGAACGTGAGCAATATCCATGTTCAGTGCAAGCACCTTTTTCAACTGTATGATGTTTGTTGGTGTATTATATGTCCATTTGTAACTCGAAAAGGCTGCTTACTTTGACAGTTGGCACATATATCTGTGTTGTCCAAAGAAAATAATGTTCTGTTACATTTCACGAGAGTTTTATCTCGTATAAAATTATAGTGCGAACAATATTTTAGTCCCTCAGTTCCTGTGTCTCACAAGTCATCGAGGTTTGGTCAACGTAAGGTTTCAAAACACCTGTGTGAACTGTTTCTGAACTATGTCACTTGTAAGATTACTCCCACCCACCACCCACCCATCCCCGAAGGCGGACTGGGCGTAAAACAGCAGGGTACTTACTGACTACTGTAGCCATCCTGGTTTTCCCAGTTTTCTAACAGCGGACTCAGCGGCGTGGCCGCTTGTTGATGGCGTTGACCCAACAGACACAGGCTCCTCTGTCGTCGTCTTTTTATGAGACTGTACAGTTACCATTTAACCAAACACACACTCATCACAGCTGTTAGCGTAGGTATATGCATTACGACGTGTATCTCAGATTTATGCTGCAGAAAATTGATATTTATTATTAACGATGTCGTTATTTTATCATTATATGATGATGGTGGAGATTATTATTTATATTATCGGTTTCATCTATTTTTTAAATTATTATTGTTGTTACTGCTGCTGCTGCTACTACTGCTACTGCTATTATTATTATCCCTGCCGCTGATGCCGTTATTATTAATGTTGTTAATGTTGCTTTGTTGGCGTGACGTGACTGTTGTTGTTAGCAGTGGTAAGTAGTGACTATTTTGCTGCGCAACGTTGGGAACACTTGAGAGACGGGGTGGAGCAATATGGGCTTTTCCGCGCAATATATCCCATCTGGGGCTGAACTGAACTGAACCTTTGGTCCTAACGGAGCGAACAGCGTACAACACGCGAATACCAGACAGCGTACGTACAGCACACAGACACCAGACAGCGTACGTACAGCACACAGACACCAGGCAGCGTACGTACACAGACACCAGGCAGCGTACGTACAGCACACAGACACCAGGCAGCGTACGTACAGCACACAGACACCAGGCAGCGTACGTACACAGACACCAGGCAGCGTACGTACAGCACACAGACACCAGCAGCGTGCGTACACAGACACCAGGCAGCGTACGTACACAGACACCAGACAGCGTACGTACAGCACACAGACACCAGGCAGCGTGCGTACACAGACACCAGGCAGCGTACGTACACAGACACCAGACAGCGTACGTACACAGACACCAGGCAGCGTACGTACACAGACACCAGGCAGCGTGCGTACACAGACACCAGACAGCGTGCGTACACAGACACCAGACAGCGTGCGTACAGCACACAGACACCAGACAGCGTGCGTACACAGACACCGGACAGCGTGCGTACACAGACACCAGACAGCGTGCGTACACAGACACCAGACAGCGTGCGTACACAGACACCGGACAGCGTGCGTACACAGACACCGGACAGCGTGCGTACACAGACACCAGACAGCGTGCGTACACAGACACCAGACAGCGTGCGTACACAGACACCGGACAGCGTGCGTACACAGACACCGGACAGGTTATATGGTTAAGATGGTGGTTTCAATTTCCAGAGGTCCAGTTTGGAATCCTGAAGCGGGCAGGTTGGGGTGGGGGCGGACTTCAGCTGGCTCCAGTTTTTAAACTCAGTCTCCGAAAACGAGTATTCTCCATAGCAGATTAAGACAAATCTGTCGTGTGCCTGTCAGACCTGCATTCCATTTAGTCAGTCGGTTCAATTTTCTACATCAAACAACTTTACGGCACGATCACGTCCTATACATCAATATTTCTTCTTCTTCTTCTTTTCTTTTTTCTAAATTGTCAAAGGACTTGCTTGAAGAAATATGTCAGGTTTCTCGGTGAACCTCATCCTGCTTTTGTAATCTCTAAAAATGGCCTTGATAAGACTTTTTTCTGAAACGATTAAACGTTTTGTATTGGTGAAGGCGGGCCGAGGCTATTTATTCTCTTTGAACTGTTATTCTCTTATGCGTCACAAGCACAACTTCCGCCTTGGAAACACAAAACTTGTGCCTGTCAAACCGCCCCCGAGACTAACTCTCGCGGCTTTCGGTAGCCTGTAGAACTGACCCATCTCAGCCTTGGATAATGAGCACCTCTCTCTCTCTCTCTCTCTCTCTCTCTCTCTCCTCTCTCTCTCTCTCTCTCTCTCTCTCTCTCTCTCTCTCTCTCTCTACCATGACTAGCGAGTTTTCGAGAATCCCGGCCGTCTCTTCCAAGAAGCAAATAGGTTGTGTTAATACACTTTTTATGCGTGCCCGTACTGCAGAGTATGTCTATTCATGGGTCAAGCTGGGCAATATAGTGTCAGCTGCCGTCGGCTGCCCACAAGCAACGCGAGCACTGTACTAACCTGGCAAAGAACAGTGTTGTCTGCTTCACTGTGATGTCCAGCTAAACTCATACAGGTTCCTGTCACGCATTCATGCGACCAGGAGAACTAAGCGACGAAACAAAACAAAACAAAAACATGCCAGGGAAAAAACAAAAAACAAAAACAAAAAAAGGCCAGGGACAAAACAAAACAAAAAACAGGCCAGGGACAATATAAAATCATAAACAGGCCAGGCATAAAACAAAACAAAAAACAGGCCAGGCATAAAACAAAACAAAAAACAGGCCAGGCACAAAACAGAAGGAAAAAACACGCCAGGGACAACAACAACAAAAAGTCCAGGGACAAAATAAAACAAAACAAAACAGGCCAGGGACAAAACAAAACAACAAACAAACTACAACAACAACAAATAAACAGGCCAGGGCCAAAACGAAACCAAAAAAATCAGGCCAGGGACAACAACAAAAAAGGTCACGGACAAAATAAAACAAAACAAAACAGGCCAGGAATAAAACAAAACAACAAACGAACAACAAAACAAAACAATCCAGGGCCAAAACGAAACAAACAACAACAAAAAAGGCCAGGGACAACAACAAAAACTGGTCAAGGACAAAACAAACCCAAAAAAAACTGGTCAGGGACAGCAGAGATGACTGATGGATGAGAGTCAGGACTGGTGAGGCCAGTGGAGGTGACAGAGGGTCAGATTAATGGAAATGAAAGGCAAGTGTGGGTCTGACTAATGGAAATGACAGACAAAGGTGGGTCAGACTAATGGAAATGACAGACAAAGGTGGGTCAGACTAATGGAGATGACAGACAAAGGTGGGTCAGACTAATGGAGATGACAGACAAAGGTGGGTCAGACTAATGGAGATGACAGACAAAGGTGGGTCAGACTAATGGAGATGACAGACAAAGGTGGGTCAGACTAATGGAAATGACAGACAAAGGTGGGTCAGACTAATGGAGATGACAGGCAAGTGGGGGTCATACTAATGGAGATGACAGGCAAGTGTGGGTCTGACCAGTGGAGATGACAGAGGGTCACACCAATGGAGATGACAGGCAAGTGTGGGTCACACCAATGGAGACTACAGGCTAGTGTGGGTCACACAAATGGAGATGACAGGAAAGTGTGGGTCACACCAACGGAGATTAGAGAGGAGGGTTGGTGAGCACAATAGAGACCACGGACAGGTGTGGTCAGACTGCTCGTGGCGGTCACAAGGGGTAGTATCAGGTAGTATCAGGTAGTATCAGGCTACTGAGCTTCGCAAGACCAAGCTCCCTCCTCCAGCGCAAGACCAGCTGCTTCATTCCTCACAGTCAGGGCCAAGTCAGCCGTGAAGGTCATATTAGGGCGAAACACAAGCCATCAGGTCACAAGACATCAGGTCACAAGCCGTCAGGTCACAAGACATCAGGTCACAAGCCGTCAGGTCACAAGACATCAGGTCACAAGTCATCAGGTCACAAGACATCAGGTCACAAGCCGTCAGGTCACAAGACATCAGGTCACAAGCCGTCAGGTCACAAGACATCAGGTCACAAGACATCAGGTCACAAGCCGTCAGGTCACAAGACATCAGGTCACAAGACATCAGGTCACAAGACATCAGGTCACAAGCCGTCAGGTCACAAGACATCAGGTCACAAGTCTTTCCTTGTCTATGTATTCTTGTATGTGTTAGTTCTCCACATTGGAGCTCACGGACCATTACTAACCAAAGAACAAACTCACTCGCCCACGCACGCACGCACACACACACACACACACACACACACACACACACACACACACACACACACACACACACACACACACACACACACACACACACACACACACACACACACACACACACACACACACACACACACACACACACACACACACTGTAGGATAGCCTGAAGAGAGGATTTGCAGAAAGAAGGAAATAAATTGAATGAACGGGGAAGACGGAAGTGAGAAAGGCAGAATACCTGGCAGTGACTGAAGCTTTTCTGTCAACAGCGGTCTTCTAATACACAAGCGTCGCTAGCTTCTGATATAATAAGCTTCGCTAGCTTGGTCAGCAAGGCATGTGCCGATGACAACGGCACCAAACAAACGCATAACTACGACTGTAATGATCGTGTTCATAACTAATGAATGTGAAAACAAAAATGAGCAAAAACACTCAGTTAAGAAGAAGAGCAACAATAATGAAAAACAGATACAATCAAAAACGGCTCTGTGTGTGTGTGTGTGAGGGGGGGGGGGGGGGGGTAAGAGGAGAGAGATACAAAATCTTATTAAACGAATAAAAAAGTGACAGTAGACTGGGGCCTTAACTATGAATCGGGCCTAAAGCGGTAGGCCGGCCTAAATCTCAAGGCTATTGACAATTGCCCCAAAATGGTAACCATGGACCTGGACTACACCAAAGTCCGGGCCGAACCTCGGGCCTAAACAGCCGATATTTAGGCTAGCGATTTCGCTGGACTAAAGGTCGTAGGCCCGAGACTATGACTGCTTTTGGCCTTGTTATGCTGGGAAAGTTGGTTTTTCTTGTTTTTGTTAGCTTTTTGCTGTTGTTGCGTCTTTACGTCTGAATCCAGCGGCTTCTCTCTCTTTTATTTTATTTTTTTTCTTTCGTTTACTTCGTCAAATGAGTACTAGATGTTCGTCGGCCAAAGCTCTTTCATTTTGAAGGGAAGAAAGGTCGCACTCGCCGAGCGACGCCGCAGGCATAATGACTGATTAATGTGATCGTACGATTTAATATTTGCAAATTATTATGAGAGCAAGTTTGCTTGACGTCTTACATTATCACTGATTTATTTTCTTGTTATTTAAATTCATCTGCACAGCGTAGGCTACCTGATTTCACAGCGTCCACTCGCCTTTTTGACAAGTTCAAAATGGCCGACGCAGCAGACATACGGTTACTCGATTCAGTAAATGCCAAGAAGAATACTCCATCGAATATGTTGATAGATTAGCGTTTTTACGAATAATGACCTCGTCGAGATCGCTTGGGTGTTGCAGAAGTAAAACATGGCGAATCATATCCAGAATCGGGGCCTGCCAGGCATGCCTTCATCTAATGTTTATGTTTACCGATGTTTGCGCGTGCGAAATACGTCGCAGGGAAGTGAACGAAGCGTGTCGGTGCGCATGCCCAGATGGGATTGCCCCGTCTAAAGTTAGCACAAGCGATGACGCGTGTGATGACCACTTTCTTATCAGCGCGAAGTCAGAGACTCTGTTGTCTCGACCATTGTCCGCTTCCATGTATACGAACTTTGCCTAACTCAAAGTCTCGGACTCTAAAGTCAGGGACTTTGGTTTAGGCCTGGCCTACCGTAGTCCCGATTCATAGTTAAGGCCCCTGGATACTAAAAACATGATTTTAAATTAACTAAATAACGCAACTGGCGATTGAACCATGGAACATTATAATTTATATGTACGACACATAAACCTAAAACAATGCAGAGGACACAGATTTATATTTATAATGTGTGTGTGTGTGTGTGTGTGTGTGTGTGTGTGTGTGTGTGTGTGTGTGTGTGTGTGTGTGTGTGTGTCAGTGTGTGGTGTGTGTGTGGGTGTGGGTGTGTGTGGGTGTGTGTGTGTGTGTGTTATGCGTGTGTGTGTGTGTGTGTGTGCGAATACGTGTGTGTGTGTGTGAATACGTGTGTGTGTGTGTGTGTGTGTGTGTGTGTGTGTGTGTGTGTGTGTGTGTGTGTGTGTGTGTGTGTGTGTGTGTGTGTGTGTGTGTTTACACCACGAGGAAAATACAGATATTAAGAATCGATATTTTTATCAACCACAAAATGTAAAACTAGCTAAGACGAAACAGCAGGAATAACAAACTGAATATTCAATACATTTTGTATTAAAGTGATTGTTGAGAGAAGAGGGAGAGGGAGCGAGAGAGAGAGAGAGAGAGAGAGAGAGAGAGAGAGATAGAGAGAGATGTTAATTGCTGTACACACAACGCCCAATCAGCTGAGATGGTAATGTCAAGATGAAAGAGGAAGCATCAGTAACAGCTTAAAAAGCTGTCAGCCGCATCCATCACTTTGTTTTAGACGAGGACAGGGAAAACAATCCGTTTCCTAAGTACGATATGAAACCATCGCGTGCGATTCTGACTCATTTTCATCAGCTGTATCCGTTGGACAAAAGACGTTTTGAGAGGGCTGACCTATTACTGTAAAACGCCCCAAGGGGATATGGGAATGTCAGCGAGCAAGCGTGGGGAAAAGAAGTGACGTCAGCAGTTTAACACGTGACAGCAAGGTGTTCCAGACCCGCGCGTTCAGTCTCTACCTGTAGTTCCTACATTAAAGAGGCACGCTAGGCAGGACTGCTCGTGTGGCAGCTGGTTTGGCCTCGCGGTTAGGCGCTATGCTGGTAAGCACGATTCTGCTTTGGCTCTCCTTTCTCTTCCAAAAAATTTTTAAAAAATGCGGCTCATGGACCGTCTTGTGACTTTGCCCCTCACAATTTCTGAAGCATTAAAAGGGCTGTGCAGAACCTCTCCGGAAACGGGTGGGCGTTGCTGCAGCGTTAAGCCCGTTCTTAATTGGGCCAACAGTTGCTTCATGAACATAGTTCGGAGCATTCGTCGGACTGCGACGAAGATATATTGGTTTAAACAAAGTTTATTTACATTCATGAAAATATGGACAATCAAAATCATTGCATGAGCATTAAACAAGCTAGGCTTATAGTAAATGCTCACAAACATAATTTACTAATTAATTCATTTTGCAACAACGGGTATGTATGTTTATATTAAACAACATGAAAACAACAACAAAAATCAATCAAAAATCAAGAGAGAGAGAGAGAAAAAAAATGCTCTTATGCGCTGCCAGTAACTATTTAACCTGAGTTTGTCATTCCATGGCAAAACGGCCGGACTGGGTAATGAAGTCTTGGACAGCTTTAAATATTAATGAGTTCATATTGTTTGAAGATATATTCGGGGTCCAAAAAGTTTCGCTCAACATGTTCTGGAAATATTTGCCCAGTTCAGCAGAACAGAACAGAACATTGTACAGAACATTGCCTCTGATTGGTTGAGAGCAAAGAGCTCTCCTGTGGATGAGGAAGACAGAAAAATAAAAATGGATGACGGTGTCGATACTTCATTCGCTTCGGAGGAATTTACCTATTTGTTGACTTGTGGGAGGCGCAGCCTTGTCTCCGAGAACCAAAATGATACAGTAAGTAGTTGAATTACCCTGTGAGGGATGATTAAAGTATATTGACTTGACTTTACCCTACATTTTGGGGTCATGTTGTCTGCTTCGCTTCTGCCGCAAGTTCGGGCCGAAGCTCATTATAAGCCAGTTAAGAATGAAGCCTAGTTCGTCGAACTGTCTGAACCATGTTCGGCGAAGTAAAAGTTCAATTAAGAAACGAATTATAGTTTCGCGGAACTGTCCGAAGTGTGTTCGGCGAACAAACAGTTCGCCCAGTTATGAACGGGCTTAAGGAAGACGGCGCTGCCCTGTAGCCACACGTCAGAGGGTCGTCGTCTTCACTCCTTCTCACAGAGCGTCCCGCCTTCACTCTTTCTCACTGTCCCGCCTTCACCCCTTCTCACTGTCCCGCCTTCACTCCTTCTCACAGAGCGTCCCGCCTTCACTCCTCTCACTCCGTTCATTTTCCACTGTCCCGCCTTCACTCTTTCTCACTGTCCCGCCTTCACCCTTCTCACTGTCCCGCCTTCACTCCTTCTCACAGAGCGTCCCGCCTTCACCCCTTCTCACTGTCCCGCCTTCACCCCTTCTCACGTCCCGCCTTCACTCCTTCTCACTGTCCCACCTTCACTCCTTCTCACTGTCCCGCCTTCACTCCTTCTCACTGTCCCGCCTTCACTCCTTCTCACTGTCCCGCCTTCACCCTTCTCACTGGTCCCGCCTTCACTCCTTCTCACTGTCCCGCCTTCACTCCTTCTCACTGTCCCGCCTTCACTCCTTCTCACTGTCCCGCCTTCACTCCTTCTCACTGTCCCACCTTCACTCCTTCTCACTGTCCCACCTTCACCCCTTCTCACAGAGCGTCCAACCTTCATTCCTCAGTGCCGCCCCCTCGCCTTCCCACAAGCTGTCAGTCTCACCGCCCTGTACCACCGCCCTGTACCACCGCCCTGTACCACCGCCCTGTACCACCGCCCTGTACCACCGCCCTGTACCACCGCCCTGTACCACCGCCCTGTACCACCGCCCTGTACCACCGTGCTCCACCCCAGCTACACCAAGCTTCCACAGTCTAAACACACCAAAGCTTCCACAGTCTAAACACACCAATGCTTCCACAGTCTAAACACACCAAGCTTCCACAGTCTAAACACACCAATGATTCCACAGTCTAAATACACAAAAGCTTCCACAATCCGAACACACCAAAGCTTCCACAATCCAAACACACGAAAGCTTCCACAATCCAAACACACCAAAGCTTCCATAATCCAAACACACCAAAGCTTCCACAATCCGAACACACCAAAGCTTCCACAATCCAAACACACCAAAGCTTCCATAATCCAAACACACCAAAGCTTCCATATCCATTTAACAACAAGCTTCCACAATCCAAACACACCAAAGCTTCCATAATCCAAACACACCAAAGCTTCCATAATCCGAACACACCAAAGCTTCCACAGTCCGAACACACCAAAGCTTCCACAGTCTAAACACACCAAAGTTTCCACAGTCTAAACACACCAAAGCTTCCATAATCCGAACAACCAAAGCTTCCATAATCCGAACACACCAAAGTTTCCACAGTCTAAACACACCAAAGCTCCCACATGTGTATGGATGTCCACAGGGTAACCGAAAAGGCCGAGAAAGAAAGAGGCTGTACACAAATGCCTGTGGCAAAGAAAGCAAGACCAAACCACAAATGATGGTGGCAAACGAAAAATGGCTGCCCTAATCAGGCAAGCAAACGAAAAATGGCTGCCCTAATCAGGCAAGCAAACAGCTGACACCAAATGAAAGAAACAAAACAGATGAAATCACCTCAAAAACCCAAACGGTGGCCTACCTGCAAGCATAAGGTGGAAAAAACACACCACCAAATCACAAGTCTTATAGACTATTGTCCGCAACAAACGGGTGGATGACTACAGTCAAAGGCATAAGAGCACAGAAAAGACAAATGCAAAAGGGCTGCACTAATCAGGCAAGCTAACAAGCGGGTACGAAATGGCCAATAAAAAAGAAAGAACGCACGGCGGGAAAGAAAAGGAAAAAGAAAAGAAAAGAGGAACAACAAACAAACAAATAAACCCACTTTCTGAAGAAGAAGAAAAAGAGGAGCTAAGAAATGTCAGCGAGCAGCGGGACAAAGGCTGGATACACGTAATCCGTGTACACGATACAACCCATTGAGCCGACAGCAACACGGCAGGGCAAAAGACGCTCACGAACTACCCCACAAAAAGACAGAATGAGCGGTCTCGTTAAACATCGAAAGCTTCCATAATGCGAACACACCAAAGCTTCCATAATCCAAACACACCAAGCTTCCATAATCCAAACACACCAAAGCTTCAACAGTCTAAACACACCAAAGCTTCCATAATCCGAACACACCAAAGCTTCCATAATCCAAACACACCAAGCTTCCATAATCCAAACACACCAAAGCTTCCACAGTCTAAACACACCAAAGCTTCCATAATCCAAACACACCAAAGCTTCCTCAGTCCGAACACACCAAAGCGTCCACAGTCCAAACACACCAAAACTTCCAAAGAACGCTAATTTTACACGGAACGGGCAAATCTTCGGGGCAAACCGCTTTTTCCAAGCACCGGACTAGGAGTTAAACGTTGAAAACTGAAAATTGTCGATTCAGGCGGAATGCCGAGTCTGATTGCAGTGTTCAAATGAATACAATCTTCTGCTGAAAGGCCAATCACCTCGTCAGCGATGACCGTGCACCATGGAATCATTTTGAAGGTTTTGGTCAGGATCACCCGTCTGTCGCTCTGTTGTTCAGGATCACCCGTCTGTCTCGCTCTGTTGTTCAGGATCACCCGTCTGTCGCACTCTTGTTCCGGATCACCCGTCTGTCGCTCTCTTGTTCAGGATCACCCGTCTGTCGCTCTCTTGTTCAGGATCACCCGTCTGTCGCTCTCTTGTTCAGGATCACCCGTCTGTCGCTCTGTTGTTCAGGATCACCCGTCTGCTCGCTCTGTTGTTCAGGATCACCCGTCTGCCCGCTCTGTTGTTCAGGATCACCCGTCTGTCGCTCTTTGGGTTCAGGTCCCCCCTGTCTGTCGCTCTGTTGTTCAGTCCCCGCTGTCCCAACTGTTGCGGATCCCCCTCTTCTCGCTTTGGCAGGATTACCTTTTTGCCTTTTGGGGTTGGCTGCCCCGCTTTTGGGCTCTGAAAAAAAAAAAAAAAAACAGGCCGAAATCCTGGATTATGTCCCTTTGTCATCTGTGGCAAAGCAAGATAATAATACTTTTTTTACGCAAGAATAAAGGAAAACGTGACGTCTGTAGTGTAAGGCTTACTTCTGTGGTGAGTGAAAGAATGAGTCAGATAGGCAGATGGTATAGTGCAGTGTAAGGCTCACTTTTGCAGTGAGTGATGCATGAGCGAGTGAAAGAAGAGTCAGATAGGCAGATGGCCAGCTGATAAATAACGCCCAGAGGTCCTTCTCGACTATACTTAACCTGGTGGCAGCGGGTATGGCTGTTCCTTTTCTTTTCCATTTTTCTTTTTTCTGCTTTCCTGCCCCCCTCCCCCCTTTCTTCCTTTTAATCTGGTATCGATAAATTAGACGGAATGGTCGACAATA
Organism: Alviniconcha marisindica; assembly: GCA_018857735.1. Lineage (NCBI taxonomy): Eukaryota > Metazoa > Mollusca > Gastropoda > Provannidae > Alviniconcha > Alviniconcha marisindica. The sequence goes on from JABMCL010000481.1 coordinate 79,513, forward strand.
CCAGCATGTCCTATACCAGCTTTATTGGCTCTCTTCGAAAATTTGTGCTTGATGTTTGTGAAAGTATGTTATGTTTAATGTTTGCATAGAGGTTCGTTTTGTGGATTGACTTCACTTGAAAAAAAGGGTTTATATGTTAGAAGAGTTTTGAAATGTGCATTTTGCTTATGGCCTGAGTTTGACTGTCCTGGCGTGACCCTGTGTGGTTGACAGGGCATTAAAATCCAAATACTAGCTAATTGTTCTTTCTCTGTCTCTGTCTCTGTCTCTGTCTCTGTCTCTGTCTGTCTCTCTCTCTCTCTCTCTCTCTCTCTCTCTCTCTCTCTCTCTCTCTCTCTCTCTCTCTCTCTCTCTCTCTCTCTCTTCTCTCTCTCTCTCTCTCTCTCTCTCTCTCTCTCTCTCTCTCTCTCTCTCTCTCTCCTCTCTCTCTCTCTCTCTCTCTCTCTCTCTCTTCTCTCTCTCTCTCTCTCTCTCTCTCTCTCTCTCTCCTCCCTCTCTCTCTTCTCTCTCTCTCCTCCCCCTTCTCCCTCTCTCCCTCTCTCTCCTCTCTCTCTCTCTCTCTCTCTCTCTCTCTCTCTCTCTCTCTCTCTCTCTCTCTCTCTCCTTTTCCCTCTGTCCACAGCCGACTGCGTGTTTGTTAGTGCGCTGAGCCCTGCTCCACTGCTGTAGCCCCCTGTGTGTGTGTTTCAGTTCCAGCCCAGCGCACGCCTCTTCTCCGTCGTCCTCACCCTCGTCGTCTACCACGGGTCTCTGCTGCACACCTCGCACCCCTCTCCCTCCACCCCTCCCTCGCCTCCCTCCGCCTCCCCCTGCCCCGCCCCCTGCCTCTCCCCCGCGGCCGCCACGCAGGCCGCGCAGCCCTGGTGGTCGTGGTGGTGGGGGCAGAGCGAGGAGCCGGCGGGAGTGGGGCGAAGGGCGGGGGCGGGGAGGAGGGCGGGACGGGGGTGGGGGCGGCGGCGGCGGCGGCGGGCGTGCCGTGCGTGCTGAACCGCCAGCAGCAGCAGCTGACGGAGATGCTGAACGAGTTGCAGACGGTGGAGGAGCTGGACCCGGGCCGCCTGGCGCTGCAGCAGATCTGGATGCGGGACAACCACAACCTCACCGGCGTCTGCCCCACCTTCCGCCCCGGGGGCTACCCCTACCTGCCGAGGCTGGAGCGCCAGTCGCTGTGCCCCTGGACCCTGGAGCAGAACTACCGCACCGACCGCTTCCCGCGGCTGCTGTGGTTCGCGCGCTGTCTGTGCGGTCACTGCGCGGGCAGCGGGGCTCCGTACGGCGCCACGGCCAGTCTCTTCTCCTGCGTGCCGCTGTACCACCGCGTGGCCGTCATCCGGGAGGTCTGTCAGGACGGCGAGATCCACTTCCGGTGGGGGCGGGAGTCGGTGCCCGTCGGCTGTGTCTGCGCCCACCCCACGGCTCGACAGGTGCCCTGATAGCCGGATGTGTGGGGCGGGTCCTGTGGTCAGGTGCCGGACGTGTGGGACAAGTCCCCTGATGAGCGGGTCTGGGGAGACAAGGCCCCTGATGGGCTGGTCTGGGGAGACAAGGCCCCTGACGAGCGGGTCTGGGGAGACAAGGCCCCTGATGAGCTGGTCTGGGGAGACAAGGCCCCTGATGAGCTGGTCTGGGGAGACAAGGCCCCTGACAAGCGGACCTTTGGGACACGTCCTGTGGCAGCCCTGATGGGCGGACTTTAGGGACAAGTCCTCCGAAAAGTGGATTATGGGATACAGTGCCCCCGATAAGCGGGCTTTGGGGACAGGTCTTGTGGCCCGGTGGACCTTTGGGACAAGTCCTGTGGCAGGCGAACTTTTGTGCACAGATCTTGTGACCTGTGGACTTTAGGCACAAGCCCCGTGATTTTCGTTCTTTTTTCTTTTTCGGGGGAGGGGAGACTTTCTTTTTGAGTCTGGCGTCAAAAGTATATAATATTATTTGTATTTCCTGTGGAATATGTGACTGCGACAATATGTGTTGACATATGGCTCCTACGGCTAGTACTGATTTTATCAGCAACTTCCATCTTCGTATCCTCTATGCCCAGATATTAAAATCTTCACGAAAACTATTCATTTCAGATCTACACTAATCCATTCCTGTCACATCTCAATCCATTCCTCTCACATCTCAGTCAAAGTCACATAATTATTAGTTACAACAAGACAATCAATTCCTCCTCCTCCTCCTCCTCCTCCTCCTCCTCCTCCTCCTCCTCCTCCTGCTTCTTCTTTTTCTTCTTCTTTTTCTTCTTCTTCTTCTTCTTCTTCTTCTTCTTCTTCTTCTTCTTTCTGCTCCTCCTCTCGCTTCTTCTTCTTCTTCTTTACCTATTTATCTGTTTGTGCTGTTGCTTCAGTAATTGTCATGTAGAAGCAGGAAACAGCAGCACGCCACAATCTCACCATGCTCTGAGAATCTCACAGTCACAGCTGAACCTCGATACCAAACGAACTGTTCGATACAGGCAAACAGTATCTCAGCCACACGTCCTCCCTGTTTCGTTTGCCTTCACACACACACACACACACACACACACACACACACACACACACACACACACACACACACACACACACACACACACACACACACACACACACACACACACACACACACACACACACAGGCATATAAACACGGCCATGTGTCATTAATTTTATGAGGCACGGAAACTGACGAACGTGTTACTGTTGTTTTACACTTCTCGCACTATACCTAGCCATACTGTGTAAGATAATTTACTTGTCCAAAAAGACTTCAATGCGGTGTTGTTTTCCGCGACCTTCCAAGCTTGTCAGTCAAGCTTAACTGTCAGTCGATTATATTATTTACTGACCACTACGCAGGTAGTGTGTGTGTCCGTCTGTGTGTGGGGGGGTGCGTGCGTGCGTGCGTGTGTGGATGTGTGTTTGTGTATGTGTGTGTGCGTGTATGTGTATGTGTGTGTGTGTGCGTGCGTGCGTGCTTGAGTGTGTATGTGTCTGTCTGTCTCTGTGTGTGCTTGTGTGTGTGGGGGGGGGGGGGGGCTATGTGTGTCTTGTGTGTGTGTGTGTGTGTGTGTGTCTGTCTGTCTGTGGGGTGGGGTACGTGTCTGTGTGTGTGAGTGAGTGCTTGTGTGTGTGTGTGAGTGAGTGCTGTGTGTGTGTGTGTGAGCGCGTGTGTGCGTGTGTGTGTGTGTGTTGGTGTTGTGTGCGTGTGTGTGTGTGTGTCTGTGTGTGTGTGTGTCTGTGTGTGTCTGTGTGTGTGTGTGTGGTGTGTGTGTGGGGTGTGTGTGTGTGTGTGTGTGTGTGTGTGTGAGCGCTTGTGTGTGTGTGTGAGCGCTTGTGTGTGTGTGTGTGTGTGTGAGTGCTTGTATGCGTATGTGTGTGAGCGCTTGTGTGTGTGTGCGTGTGTGTGTGTGTGTGTGTGTGCGTGCGTGCGTGCGTGCGTGCGTGCGTGCGTGGTGTGTGGTGTGTGGTGTGGTGTTGTGTGTGATGTGTGTGTGTTGTGTGTGTGTGTGTGTGTGTGTGTGTGTGTGTGTGTGTGTGTGTGTGTGTGAGCGCTTGTGTGCGTGTGCCAGTTTGCGAATGCGGGTGAGCGCGCTTATGTGTTGGTGTGTGCGCGTGTGAGCTCGTTTGTGAGTGGGGGGGAGGGGGTGCTGTGGGTGTGACTGCGTATGAGTGCGCATGCGCGCGTTTGTGTGTTTGTGTGTGTGTGTGTATGTCTGTGTGCGCGCGCTCACATGTTTGTGTGTGAATGAGTGTGTGAGCGTACGTGCGTACATGTGTGTGTGTGTGTGTGTGTGTGAGGGGGGGGTGCTGTGTGTGCAAGGGCGCTGTGTGTGTAGGGAGTGCTGTGTGTGTAGGGAGTGCTGTGTGTAGGGAGTGCTGTGTGTGTAGGGAGTGTTAATGTTGTTGCTGGTGGTTTTGTTGTCTCGCTTTTCCCTGATGTCGATGTGTTACTCTCTTACAATTCCACGTGGCAGCCCCAAGAAACCGACCTGTTATCCATACCACCTGCCAATCAACGGACAATGTCAGAACCAAGGGGGAAGGGGGTGCTGGAGGGGGACCGGCGGCCTAATCTTCACGCAAAGGACTCGTTAGAAGGGGTGGGGTAGGTGCTGTAAACGTCACGGCGTGGTCACTTCCTTCTTCTCCGCCCTAGCGAAAGGTAGGTAGTGTTGTTTAATGTCCTCGGATGTCGGCTGACATATTAGGGACAAGCTGAGACCAATGCCGAAGCACGGTTCAATATAGCTTTACGTCCACGGAAACCAGAAGGCTCGTTAGGACGGACAGCCCAGGACGGCCACCTCGACTCTCACACAGCTCCCGAGCTATGAAACCCTAGCGAAACAACTCGACGCCGTTCATATACAGCCGTGTGGCGCGTGCTGTGGGCAGCACCCGTCCCAGCCGTTGCTTAGGACGCCAGCGCTAGCGCTGTTCCAACGGTGGGACCTCCGGCCGGTCAGACAACGGGGCTGGCCGAGGGCGGCTCGAAACGTTAGCCATCGCTTGTCCGAGGTGACTCGCTGCTCTGACAGTCACGCCACCAGACACGGCAGTATATTCGCGGAAATCAAGGGAAAAAATCGTGTGTTTTTTCGGGGGGGGTGGGGGGGGGGTGCTTTTTTTTCTTCTTCTTCTTCTTCTTCTTCTTTTACTGAAGTAAAATATCTGCAGTCGAGATGGCCCAGGTGAAAAATGCAGAACAGCCCCATGTGCATGATGAGCGAATAAAGTTAAAGGCGGGTGGCTCCTAATCCTGATTTGCTGAAGAGTCCGTAAGTTCGGACCGCTTTCCACATGCCTGAGTCGTCGATGGTGTTTATTTTTAGATCGGGAAAGTCCCTTCTTTTACCAACAATGTTGCATTGACGCGTGACGTCAATAACTCGGAACTGATTGGATACCGCGTGACAACAGTTCACGCCCCACAACGATCTGCTTAGCAAAAAATACACTCCTTTATTTATTTATTTATTTCTACTGAGTTCAAAGTTCGGGGGTTATTTGCTGGTCGAGCATATGGGGCCATATGTCTGGATGATGTGATCGGAAAAGTGGAAAATAAAGTTATGGTGAATAAAATATCCGGCGGATGATGTTCGTGGTTTCAGGGGACATAATCAACCATTTTGTCTAAGGGGGTGGGGTGGGGGGGGGGGGGGGGGTTGTGTGGTATTGACGTAATGCGTGTTTTGCTCCAGAAATAGTGTTTAGAATAACACGAAAGTTAAATGTCCTTTCGTTCCGTGGCGTGTGCCTGTGGGAGTGTATGGGTGTTAGTGTGCACGTGCCTGTGGGAGTGTATGGGTGTTAGTGTGCACGTGCCTGTGGGAGTGTATGGGTGTTAGTGTGCACGTGCCTGTGGGAGTGTATGGGTGTTAGTGTGCACGTGCTTACTTCCAGCACGCCCCTCGTCCGCTAGTTCCAGCCACTCAACAGCTGCACTTCGTCCTCTTCCCGGCCGCCACCGCCGCGCTCTTTGGAAAACGGCGCCAGTCGAGGGACAAGCCGTTGTGCAGCGGGACAAAACAATTTCACGAGCGTTTTTCTCAAGTTACGCAACATTCGGCTGTTTAGCCAGTCTGACGTCACGATGTTGATCATGTGCCAGCCACAACTGCCTTGGTACACTGGCTTCCGACGCTGAGGGCAACGCCGGTCATTTCCACGTTTCAAGCAAGAAACGCTCTGAGTGCAATGATATAGACCACTGTTCCCTTCCCTCTCTCCTCCCTCCTCCCTTCCCTCTCCCCTCCCCTCCCTTCTCCTCCCTTCCCCTCCCTTCTCCTCCCTTCCCCTCCCCCTCTCCCGCACTCCCCCCTCACCCGCCCGCTCACTTTCCGCCCGCTCACTTATGCTCGATTTGTTGGTGATGGCATATTTAGGTACATTTGTCTTGCCTTTTTCCCCTTGGTGTTTTGGTGTTGTTGCGAATTGGCATTCGAAAAGTGGATTATGCTATGCTCAGTTTATGTATAAATGCATGCAATAAAGAGAAAGAAAAATTAGTTTGTTTTGTTTCGGATTTATTCACTAATTTGCTTTCTTCTTCTTAATTAATCTTCCTTTTTGAAGAATATGATAATTCTCTCTCTCTCTCTCTCTCTCTCTCTCTCTCTCTCTCTCTCTCTCTCTCTCTCTCTCTCTCTCTCTCTCTCTCTCTCTCTCTCTCTCCGTGTCAGCGTATCAGTCTTTCTGTTTCATGTCTTCCTGTATTACTGGCGGGAACCGCCACAAGTATCTTTTTTTTTAAATTCCTGTTTGTTCATTTCAATCGATTTCGGGGAAAGGATTAGGTCAGTTAATTGTTCGGTTGCTTGACTATGCAATAGGAGGCTTGGTAAAGTACTTCCCCTTGGCTGTGCATGTCTTACTTCCGGTTACACTGACAGAAGCAAGATTTTACTCCAATTACACACAGAGCAACACGTTTTACTCCAATTAGACATACAAAAACATATTTTACTCCAGTTGCACATAAAGAAACAGATTTTACTCCAGTTACACATGTAGAACCTACCCCTAGTATTTCCATTTCTTTCTCCAGTTACACACAGAGAAATTACCCCAGTATTTACATGTTTTACTCCAGTTACACACAGAGAACCTACCCCAGTATTTACATGTTTTACTCCAGTTACACACAGAGAACCTACGCTGAGTATTTCCATTTCTTTCTCCAGTTACACACAGAGAGCGTACCCCAGTATTTACATGTCTTTCTCCAGTTACACACAGAGAACGTAACCTAGTATTTACATGTTTTATTCCATTTACACACAGAGAGCCTACCACAGTATTTACATGTTTTACTCCAGTTACACACAGATAACCTACCCCAATATTGACATGTTTTACTCCAGTTACACACAGAGAACGTACCCAGTATTTACATGTCTTTCTCCAGTTGCACACAGAGAACGTACCCCAGTATTTACATGTCTTACTCCAGTTACACAAAGAGAACCTACCGCAGTATTTAATAATAATAATAATAATAATAATAATAATAATAATAATAGAGAACTAATACAGCGCTTTCGGAAACTCAAAGCGCTTTACAACTTAAAGAAAAATATACAATGCCCAAATACCCATAATTATACAAATCTATGGTATACAAGCGTACAAAACAATCGAAATTCATACATAACATATCTCCAGTATTTACATGTCATAATCCAGATACATACAGAGATCCTACCAAGCATGTACATGTCTTAGTCCAGTTACACACAAGGAACCTACCCAGTATTTACATGTCTTACTCCAGTTACACCCACGGAACCTACCCAGTATTTACATGTCTTACTCCAGTTACAGAGAACCTACCCCAGTATTTACATGTCTTACTCCAGTTACACACAAGGAACCTACCCAGTATTTACATGTCTTACTCCAGTTACACACAAGGAACCTACCCAGTATTTACATGCCTTACTCCAGTTACACACAAGGAACCTACCCCAGTATTTACATGTCTTACTCCAGTTACAGAGAACCTACCCCAGTATTTACATGTCTTAGTCCAGTTACACACAAGGAACCTACCCAGTATTTACATGTCTTACTCCAGTTACACACAAGGAACCTACCCAGTATTTACATGTCTTAGTCCAGTTACACACAAGGAACCTACCCAGTACTTACATGTCTTAGTCCAGTTACAGAGAACCTACCCATCATTTACACAACTTGACCTAGCATCTCTCTGACTAAACGCAGGTGCGCGGATCATAAGTGCCGCCCTGAAAATGCCTCCACAGAAAGGATCTAAGATCCTGCTCAGTGTTACCGCATCCGCCGTCTCTGGACTTTCCGTCCTCTACGACCTCAAACATCACTGGCCTTGATGATGATGATGATGATGATGATGATGATGATGATGATGATGATGATGAAGTGATGCTTAATGTCCTCAGATGTCGGCTGACATATTAGGGACAAGTTGTGACCAATGCCGAAGCATGGTTCAATAATTCTTTACGTCCACGGAAACCAGAAGGCTCTTTAGGACGGACAGCTCAGGACGGCCACCTCGACTCTCACACAGCTCCTGAACTATGATCACTGGCCTTCCAGCACTTCCAGCACTTCCTGTCTTTATTTCACCCTAGCTCTTGCCTCAGTGGTGTCCCCTTACCGCTCCTGGCCTCCCTCTCTTCGCTTCAGTTTCCATAATAACAATAACAACAATGATAACAATAACAACAATGATAACAATAACAACAATGATAACAATAATAGTTCACTTATGCACGCTACAGCCCGAGGTGCTTTATAGTGAAAAACAACACCCATGTGGGTGGCATTCGAAACACACACACACAACACACACACACACACACACACACACACACACACACACACGCACACGCACGCACGCACGCACACACACACGCACGCACGCACGCACGCACACACACACACCACGCACGCACGCACGCACGCAACGCACGCACGCACGCACGCACGCACGACACGCACGCACGCACGCACGCACGCACACAGCACCCGACACCACACACACAACACACACACACACACACACACACACACACACACACCACAACACACACACACACACACACACACACACACCCACACACACACACGCACGCACGCACGCACGCACGCACACGCAGCATTCAAGATGACCCCTATCCTGAAAAACCTGCAACTGCCAGGAACCAAGAAACGAGTGCCAGAAACCGTGACCTAGTTATAGCAGCCCGACGACTGACCATCAGACATGTAGCCACTACTCTGGGCATTTCATACGAATCCAAGAGTTGCTCCCAGTTTGACCTGGGTCTCCAAATGTCCGACTGACACCCAGTGGTGAGTCTGATTCATCGTCCGACTGACACCCAGTGGTGAGTCTGATTCACCGTCCGACAGACACCCAGTGGTGAGTCTGATTCACCGTCCGACAGACACCCAGTGGTGAGTCTGATTCACCGTCCGACTGACACCCAGTGGTGAGTCTGATTCACCGTCCGACTGACACCCAGTGGTGAGTCTGATTCACCGTCCGACTGACAGCTTGCACCGATTTGAAGATCCCGCCGACCTTCTGAACAGATTAGTGCCCATAGACGAAACATGGTTGGCCACTTTACGTCTGAAATAAAGCAATAATCACAGCAATGTAAACAGAGGACCCCCCCCCCCCCCCCTCCCCGCCTCCCTCCCCTCGTGGATTTTCTTCAGAAAGGTCGTACAGTAGCTGGACAGTACTATGCTACGTTACTGTGGCAGTTGCGGGGCAATGCTTTACCAAGCATCGAGGAAAGAAGAAAGCAAAGCAAGAAAGAAAGAAAGAAAGAAAGAAGGAAAACAGAATGCCCTTGGCATGATTGTATTTTGTGAAATTCAGTTTGTCCTTAAGACGTCTTAGGCAAGACAGAGGCGGGTCATGTTCCTGATACCGAAGGCCTTTTCCCCCTATTAGCCAATCAGGAGGATTTGTTGTACTATGTTGAACTAATCCCACGCGTGTCGTGTCACGTTAGCCAATCAAAGGGTAAGACGCATGGTGTAAACCTCTCAGAGTGCTAACCACTCGGCTGAGCCAGTCGGAGCCGCCAGGTGTCGAGTGAACCGCCAGGTGTCGAGTGAAACGCCAGGTGTCGAGTGAACCGCCAGGTGTCGAGTGAACCGCCAGGTGTCGAGTGAACCGGGGCCCGGTGTCGAGTGAAGCCAGGTGTCGAGTGAACCGCCAGGTGTCGAGTGAGCCAGGTGTCGAGTGAGCCAGGTGTCGAGTGAACCGCCAGGTGTCGAGTGAACCGGGGCCCGGTGTCGAGTGAAGCCAGGTGTCGAGTGAACCCGGGGCCCGGTGTCGAGTGAGCCAGGTGTCGAGTGAACCGGGGCCCGGTGTCGAGTGAGCCAGGTGTCGAGTGAGCCAGGTGTCGAGTGAACCGCCAGGTGTCGAGTGAACCGCCAGGTGTCGAGTGAGCCAGGTGTCGAGTGAGCCAGGTGTCGAGTGAACCGCCAGGTGTCGAGTGAACCGCCAGGTGTCGAGTGAGCCAGGTGTCGAGTGAACCGCCAGGTGTCGAGTGAGCCAGGTGTCGAGTGAACCGCCAGGTGTCGAGTGAGCCAGGTGTCGAGTGAACCGCCAGGTGTCGAGTGAGCCAGGTGTCGAGTGAACCGCCAGGTGTCGAGTGAGCCAGGTGTCGAGTGAGCCAGTCAGATCAGAAGTACAGTACCTTCCAGCCACATCTTCTCCGGAAAAGCACACAGCTTCCCAGTTAGAGAAGTTGCCGATTATAAGCCTGATTCTATCCACGTAAAGGACAGTGTCCTAAAAGCTTTTCGTAACTAAAGTCTTTATTGTTGTGGTGGTTGTGTGACGTCTTTCGAGCGCTAATTATCTCCCTTGTTGATGGTTCTGCAAAGGCGCTCAAGGGCCTTGTTCCGCTGAAGATGATAGGAGACAAAAAGAACAGAAAAGAAAAGGAAGGTCACCAAGCTAGGTTTGCACGCTGCACCCTATAAC
>JABMCL010000481.1:95000-97500 GCA_018857735.1 Alviniconcha marisindica
GAAACAAATTGACTGACAATATCCATCCTTCCGTCTCGGTTCATTGAGAAAGGTATCAAGAGAACCATAAATTTCGAATACAGCAGGGAGTTACTGTAGTTTTTATTTACTGCAGATAATATACAAACAAACGATCAAAGGAACAAAATTTCGTAACGTCCAGAAATGAGCGGCAACAGACTGGAATTTTGAAAGCCAGCTGTCACGGAGTCGTGCTAGCCAACCTCATTAATTCCTAAGGTCGGTGCAATCTCACCAGCACGTTTTACTGTTTCTGTGTTCTTCAGAATACGTGAACCTGTGACACTCGAAACCTCGGGGTTTGTTTGTTAGCTTGTTTGTTCGTTTGTTTGTTTGTGTGCCCCTCCAAAGAACTGGCGGGATCGTCAGTCTACATGTCAGTCACGTTTAATAATAATGTGGGGTTTGTGTGTGGAGGTAGGTGGGAGGGTGGCTGTGGGAGTGTGGTGGGTGGGTGTGGTGAGTGTTGGGGGGGGGGGTGAGAGAGAGAGATATGTGTTGTGTGTGTGTGTGTGTGTGTGTGTGTGAGAGAGAGAGAGAGGAGAGAGAGAGAGAGAGAGAGAGAGAGAGAGAGAGAGAATCACACATACCACTGATTCGAACACATTGATTCATGCTATGACACTTCATGACGCCACGCCTGGTGATACCTGATGCATGACGTCATCGTGATGACGTATCGTGTTGTGATGTGTGCAGGTGGTTGCTGTCAAGCCCTACTTTCAAGGACAGCCCTGCTTCCTGCTGCCAACCCCAGAGGGCGACTTCAACTCCACCCTCACTCTGCTGGCCGACAGGAATGTCAGTAGCATTCGTACAGGCGACAGCAGTAGCATTCGTACAGGCGACAGCAGTAGCAGTCGTACAAGCGACAGCAGTAGCAGTCGTACAGGCGACAGCAGTAGCAGTCGTACAGGCGACAGCAGTAGCAGTCGTACAAGCGACAGCAGTAGCAGTCGTACAGGCGACAGCAGTAGCAGTCGTACAGGCGACAGCAGTAGCAGTGCTTGTTGCAGCTATAGTAGCAGTATTGTAGCAGTATGAATGAGTCAATCCGGCCATGGACATTTATATATGGCGCATACAAAATTTCACACAGAGCCTCAGTGTTCACAGCTCCAGATGCGCACAGTACATATGACAGTAGATGTCATCCAAGCTAAATATAATGGTAATAATAAAGAGGATTTACTAGAGCGCCCATCTACCACGCAAGGCTGAGAGCAAGGCTTAATATCAATAAATAGCACACACAGCACACACAAACACACCACAATACACAGCTTACACACACACACACACACACACACACACACACAACACACACACAACACACACACACACACACACACACACACACACACACACACACACACACACACACACACACACACACACACACACACACACACACACACAACACACACACACACACAACACACACACACACACACACGCACACACACACACACACACTCACACACAAAGTCATTCATATTAATAAAGTACACAACAACAACCCACCCCATCCAAGAAAGTACAACTAATACATAGCAATTAAATGTAAAAATAACAATAATACCGAGTTTTAAAAATCGGTAGTAGTACCGGTTGGTTGACTGGTAGCTTTTATGTAGCGCTGTTCTCTGCTTTTATGTAGGTAGGTAGGTAGGTAGTGTTGCTTAATGTCCTCAGATGTCAGTTGACATATTAGGGACAAGCTGAGACCAATGCCGAAGCATGGTTCAATATAGCTTTACGTCCACGGAAACCAGAAGGCTCGTTAGGACGGACAGCCCAGGACGGCCACCTCGACTCGCACACAGCTCCTGTTCTCTGCTTTTATGTAGCGCTGTTCTCTGCTTTTATGTAGCGCTGTTCTCTGCTTCCGACCAAAGTCTCTGCGCTCCAGTCGCATGACTCGGAATGAGCGACTATCGTTTTTCAGTACTCAGCGCTTTTTGAATATCCATCGGAGCGATGAACTTTGGGCTCTTTTAGGTTGTTTTTATATGGCTGGTGACACTTGGCCCAATCATGCTAGTTGTGGTGGTGGCCAAAACAATGATGATGACAGTCATGGTGATGGTGGTGGTGTTGCTAACAATAATATTTTTATATAGCTCCTCAACAACAATTATATGAGCTCTTAGTGCTGTACAGATCAACAAATGCAATAAAACACACATCAATAATGAATATGTTGCTTAAATTAGCCTACAGCAACAATAATCATGATGATGGTGTTGGTGGTGGTGGTGGTGGTGGTGGGAGTAAAAACTAAATATGATGATAGCGATGGGGAAAATGTACTGCTAATGGTGGTTGTGGTGGTCAGTGACGATGACGACGACTGCACGAGTGGTGGTGGTGGTGGGGGTGGTGGTGATGACGATCATCGAATGGTGATGCTGACTGCGGTAAGTGGTGTGTGCAGGGCGGCCAAGTGAACAGCACGGAGCAGGGTGGTGGTGGTGGT
>JABMCL010000481.1:100000-140000 GCA_018857735.1 Alviniconcha marisindica
TCACTGAAGACTTCTTGGGCAAAATATGTTTTCAGAAGGCCGCTAGTTTCTTTGTTTAGGAGAAACCCCCGAAACAACTGGGAGGGGGGGGAGGGATACGGAGAGGGGGGGGGCTGGGGGTAGGGGGGTGGGGGAGGGGGGCGGGGGGGGGGGGGGGCTATGCTGTATTTGTGCGGGAGTTCCTGCTAAGCGGGGTGCCATGTGCGTCGCCAGCATTTACTGAGTTAAAGGGACAAAACTCTTTCCCTCTTAAAAAATACAGAAGATGTCTGTTGTTTCCCTTGCACTAGCATAATGAAAAATAGACTCGATTTTGACAGATCTACCGTCTGTTTGTCATAGTACTGCATTATTTAAAAAAAATCAAAATCAAAAATCAAAAACAGCTTACAATTTCAACAGCAACAGCATAAAAGAAAAAACTATCCATACCCCTTAGAACAGAAAATACATCGCCAGACTCGATCTGACATGATCCTGTTTTTTAACAGATAATTAACTAGATATTCTCTTTTCAGGACATGCGGCTGTCTTTTGTTGTTGTTTTCTGAACTTTTCTTTTCTCTTTTCAAGAAGAGTACTGTCATGGAAGCTGAAAGTACTATTTGGACTGAAGTGGGCCTTCAAAATTGCGCCGTAACCTTTTGTGTGTGCTTCATCTTGTTCGTAATTGGGCTAAAATTTTACAGGCACATCCAGAATTATTGTGAGCCTCCGAAAGAGGAGTTCAGCGCTGACTCGATCTTTGGTCAATGCAAATTTCCTGACTGTGTTCGTTGCAGACGACACAAAGACGTGTTAATGCGAGCTCGCACGAAGTTGACTTATTATGACGACGACCAGAATGAAAACGCAGCTACGTCTTTGTCATTGCTTTTGAAAGATGTTCAGTCCTCATACCAGAAGCTTACCCAAGATACTAGAACCGATCCCTCACAGAGCTATGATCTATTAGCCCCAAATCCTCTCATCTTTCGAGTGCGAGGAATTCGTACACAGCCGGTGTGGAACATTGAAGAATTCCCTGGTCTCACTTTGTTGTCAGAAAATTTAGAACAAATCCAAAACGAATTCAGTGAATTACTAAAAGAGTTCGGGCAAACCGACAATGAGAATACCTGTTGGAAAGTGAACGAAACACCATCAGGAAGGTGGGCAATATGTCATCTTGTCGACCAAGGAGTCCAGACCAAAGCGGTGACTGTGTGTCCGGTGACCTGGCGTACTGTGAGTAAGCTGCCTGGTGTCATGACCGACAACTTGTTCGGCAACGTGGCATTCTCCGTCCTGGAGCCAGGGACCAGGGTAGCACCTCATTTTGGTCCGACCAACATCAGGATCCGCTGCCATCTTGGTTGGTTTTGTGGCCATTACATTTAGCTTCAGTCTGCTTGGCTCTGTTTGTATGCTTACCATTACTTCGTCATTACCAATTTTATGGCTCATAGGCATTTTAGCCTTTTGCCTGCTTAGTTGTAATTTTGCTTTCTATTGTGATTAACATATGATATATAACTGTTCTTGTTACAACTAGTGCTGCATGTTACTGTTGTTGTCCTGGCTTGCTTTTGTCAGTTACATTTGATGTTTTGTGCAAAATAATCTGTTCCCAAATTTGCCTAGATGGTTTTGGGAACAGTTCAGTGTTCCTGCTAATACAATGTTGGGTAGCAAGTTGTTCCAGTTGTTTATTATTGTTACCTCATGAAAAACATCTGTTAGTAGCAGAGTCTAGACAGTCGTGACATATCATCATATGATTTGATTATATAAATGTATATCGAGTTGAGAGTATCCACAACTCAGTAGCGTGGGTGGCACAGATTTAGAATTAGAGCACTCTCAAAAGCCAAATTAAACATGGTGACGCATTATCACCACATCGATGGGTGACCGTTACATGCTAGGCTTTTGCCCCACCCTAAGATTCCTCTGGACTCAAATTCTGTGCACTCTTCAAACGTCCTTCATAATCATATGAACTTGTATTTTATAAACAGAAGTCAGCTGTTTGTGTATATATATATCACATGCATGCAAAAAGGTCACATGTATACGCATGGTAAACTTAGTGACCCTGTTCAGTGTTGTCCATGTCAGAGTTTGGTGGATTCTGGCAACATCAAAATAGCTGGGCATGCACTAAAGTGTTGGGCACTATACAGAAGAAGAATCATTAAATCATTATTCTGCCTGTATTGTCTCATTAAAATCAGCACTCTTTTTAACTTTGGTCTTGTTTCAAAATGTCAGTAGCAGTAATGTTTCAGAATTTCTTTTACAAGTAACGTGCCCGATTCTTTTTAACTTTGGTCTAGTAGCAGTAATGTTTCAGAATTTCTTTTACCATAAGTAACATGCCTGATTGTGCAGGTAGTTCATGTAACCTGTGTCTGTGCAAGCTCTCAAAATAATCAATGACATTTTTTTTGCCAACCAGGTGTGTTTGTGCAAGTTAGTGTATGAGCTCTTGGAATAGAAGTAATCTTCTTTTTTTTCTTCTTTTCTGTTTGCCAGTTGCGATTGTACAAGCAGTTCATGTAAGTTACCAGTGTCTGTGTGAGCTCTCAAAATAGTTCTTCTAAGTAATCAATGCCCATTTTTTGTCAACCAGGTGTTCATGTACCCACGGGCTGCCAGCTGACAGTGGGAGGCGTGTCTCTCCAGTGGGGGGAGGGGAAGATGTTGTGCTTTGACGAGACGTTTTTGCACACAGCACAACACTGCAGACCACCCACCTCCGATGATGCACGCGTTGTCCTCATCATAGACCTGTGGCATCCTGATCTGAACACTGAGCAGCGAAGCTTGATTGACTATGCATTCAGTCCCACTGCAGTTGGAAATTCAAATTTGTAGAGAAAATGCATATATATATATATACACAACAGTGTATTAAGTAACACTGAATGGATTTCTAGTCATATAAACAGTGGATTATTAAGTAACACTAAAAGGATTTCTAGTTGTGTTCTTCTACCAATAGTTTGCTTTAAGCAACTAACCTCAGAACATCTCTTGCTGAACAGGTTGAAGAGAGAAAAAAATATGTAAAATCATGGATTCAGTTTTAAGATCAAGGGATCATCTCAAAATCAAAACTGAATCCTTGATTTGATATATTAGTTTCTAAACCTACTTTTGTTTGTAACTTATAATGGAACTGTCAGACTGGCTGCATGCATGTCCAGTCTCACCGATGTTGTGTGCATGCGTTGTTGCCTGCACCTCCTCTTTGGTGTTGGACGCAGACAGTGCGTCTTTTAACAGTCACCCAAGAGGCTACACATCAACTTGGCCAGCGGAGACTTTTGACGGTATTTCTCCTGGCAAGCCCACCAACTAAAGCAAGAGGATTCTGAATTAACAATAAAAGCAACATATTTCAAAACATTCTCATTTGTAAGTTGTTTTGTTGTTGGGTTTACTTTTTTGTTTTTGCTCTTTTGCCCATTTGAGGAAGACTGACTTTGGGCATTACATCTCAAGTATTTTGCTTGTGTATTGGTTTTTATTAGCTACAATGTATGCATGTATACATATGTGGTTTTTGGCCCTTGACTTTGTGGTGCTTCCTGCAATATGTCACGTATGTTCCAATGTTCTTCTCTTGATGCAACTCAGTACAGAAACCAGCTTTATTATGATTGCTGTGTTGTAGGAAAATCTGAATTGTAAAACTTCATGCTGGGAAGTTCTTTTGTGGCATCATTTCATAAAGTCTAACAGCATTGCTACTGCTAGATTCAGATCAGTCACAGCAGGACCTAGTTTGGTGAAATTCAAGTTAAACAACTTGATGCATAAACGGTTCCAAAGATGTCATCTGGACAAATATTCAGTGAAGTTGTGAATCTTCACTGTGACCTTGACCTTAGCAAAACAATCTTTTCACAAGACACTCCAGCTTATGTGATGTACTATCAAAGTTTGGTTGCAAAAGGTTCAGGGCTTAAACAGTCATATGATCCATGTGACCTTGTCCTTGAAGATAGCTACCCATTTGTTTTGCACAACACTCCAGCTTATGATGATGTAGCATCATACCAAGTTTGGTTACAAAAGGTTCAGCTGTTGAAGTGTCATCTGGACAAACAACAAAAACGTTAATGTTCACTGTGACCTTAACCAGTGATCCAGTATTTTACTGCACATCTTGGCTTAGGATGCTCTACCATCAAACTTGTTTGCAAACAATTGTTAAGAAATAAAAAGTTGTATTTTGATTCTGAGCTGTGACCTTAACAACAATAGCAACTCTATCTGTTCATATGACACTGCATCTTATGATCATGTATCACTATACCATGTTTGGTTACAAAACATTCAGTGCTTCAGAAAATATTCTGTATAAACATTACGTGAAATTCTGAACATTTGCTGTGACCTTGATCACAGTGATTCAACATTTTCACTGGACTCAGGCATATGACGATCAACCATCAGTTTGGTTGCAAAAGAATCATTTTAAAAATATAGTAGAAACTGGTATTTTGTGAAGCCCTTGCTCAGAGCTGCCAGCCCTTCACTAGACCTCAAGAGCAGTAAAATCACATTTTAAGCGTAGTAATTTGATTTTGAGTGTAGTGTATATGGTCCTTCGCAATTCCATTTCCCCGGAAACGCTCACCAGAACAGCTGTCTAGCATGATCGGCTGCAGAGAGAGCGACGTGCGCTACAAAGAAATTTCAAAAAGCGTCTCCACTCCAATTATGTCCAAATGCTGTGAAGACAGTGTCTCACAACCCATGAAGTGGAAAATCTTCAGTGCACTTCCAATCGCTTTTCCTTTGGTGATGTGCCACTTCCAGCTGAGGTGTCATGCAACATTGCAGATTCTGCCTGGGGCAACAAAAATGTCCCAAGAAGCAGATGCTGCACTTAACAATAACATGCCGGGCACACTCTGCGTTGATCGTACAATGCACAGAAATTTTTCTGTAGATGTATTCTTCCTGGAAAGATTAATTACCCAGGAACTCGCTTTCAGCTTTTCGCTTTGGCATGGTGATTTGAAATAACTGAAAACGGAAGTTGTCTCACCAAGAAGTGACACATAAGAGCGGGAATTAACCAAAACGCTACAATCGGTCAGCTGGTTTAAAATGCAAACACCAATTGGCTGTGGCTCAACCAACACCACAGACATGAAAAAGGCACACGTGCAATGGGTTGCTGGTGCATTTGATGCCCGCACGCACACACAAGATAAAAAATAAACTTTTTCAGGGGGAGAGTGTAGGAATATGAGCATAGCAGTGTACAGCAGTGCTCTCGGGTGTAGTAAACTACAACCAAAAATATAGGGGCTGGTAGCTCTGTATTTTGTATCCCATTGGAGTTACTTTTGCTTCCAGCCTTCATGTTCTTTTAATTGGATTTTGTCCAAGTGTGCCGTCTTGAAGCCAGCTGGCAAGCTGGTGATCACTGCGTCAGCACTGGGAACACAGTTCAACTACATTATGCTTCTGTTGCCTGATGGCAGTTTGAACCTCAACACATTTCGAGTACCTTGTGGTCTTGACCTTATTTCAGGGTCAAATGTCACCGGTTGCCTGTAAATGTTCCAATAGACACAACTATCTCTGTGCAAACACAGATGTGTATGGAAGTGCCCCCAAAAGCTTGGAAGGATTCGAGCCTTTTGACGCACATTGTATGTCACATGTTCTGCTTTTTGCATTGTATTCAGTCACACATGCGCATTTTGTCCAGTGTTTTTTGTCGTTTTCTTCAGACCATAAATGTTTGCTTTTGATCACTGAAACCCAGAACTCTGAATCTAGGCAAGTCATTTTGTTTTTGTACTGATATGTGCATTCTGTTCATGTACTTTTATCAGTTAATTTTTTTAAAACTAAAATAAAGCTTTCTTTCTGTAAAGCACAAAAACAATACTGTCTGGACACATTCACAATGGTATTACTGATGGAAACTGTACATTACTTTCACTTACACAACCGTCTTGGCCATCGAATGCCACTGTACCAGATGAGGACAAGGCCAAGTAGCAGAACATGTTACCACCTACACAGCAGTCTCTCAGAAAACCTGAGGCCACGGTGAACAGACACACATCACTCACGAAGGTCTTCAAAACAAGGAGTGGGTGGGGGGGGGGGGGGGGCTACTGGTCAGTATTGCCACATGAATGACATCACTGATCGAGTCCAGAACTGTTCAAGTCTGTCCAAACTATCAGCAATAGACAGTACCCAACATTATACAATTCCTTAGACTACTAGCTAACTGCTCCTCACATTAAAATTTAAATCCAAAAGCTGTGTGCATTGTGTGGCTAAGCAGCCGATTACAGTGCTCAGAAGCTTTACAATCCTGCAACTTTCCTTTCTTTTTGTCTTTTCTGAGGGATACAGAAAAGGAAAAACAAAACTCCCAAGTTCAAACCACTCCTCACCGACATTAAAAATATATTTAATACAGTAATGGTCACTGAAAATGAATGGGTAAAATAACAAGACACGAGATGGCTGTGTTTTCTCCTGAATCCGACATAATTCAGTGTTTATTTAGTTGCCAAAAAAAAAAAAAAAGGCTTGTCAAATAAAAAGTGTACAATGTCACAGGGAAAACAAAAAAGAAGCAACAGCTGTAATGAGCATCATAATTTTAACACACAAAATGGTAGAACAAAAGAAAAGGAAATTTTGTGGTACAAAATAGGTTTCCTCTGTAAGTTGTGTTCTTCTGCACATAGCATGGAAAGAAAGCAGTAAGAGAAACAAGCAATAAATCTGGGAGTTTACGATGTAAGTTTGGAAATCTTCTGAAGACAGTCTTTCACAACTAGCACGAACTGGAGTGTTCATGATCCAACACATTCCATAAAACAGAGGGGAAATGAAAACAAAATATCCAAAAACAACATAATAAATAACAATAATAAAAACAAAAATAAAAAACGCATGCACACACGTGATCCATCCAGACACACCAAGAGCCAGAAAAGGTATGGTGGATCAGAGGTCACTGGCTGCAGCTCACTTTCATTCTGGGGGATCAGTCACACCATGTCACCAGCCCAGTGATGATTGTCAGATCTTTTGTTTACACCTTGCTTGACGACATTGCCGCCAGCTACTACAACAGTCCACTGGCTATAGTTAGTTTACGCATTGAGCACAGAACCTGGAGATGCCGGATGTCTACAGAAATTAATGACCCTTCATCGCTTTGGCTGCCACCTCCTTGTAGTCCAGATCACTGCTGTCCGAGCAATCAATCGCACTTTGGATTCCAGTCAGCTTCTTCTTCAGGGCGTCTTTGGATGAGGCAAAGATCATCTTGGCACCAACAGCAGCTGTGTCGGGGCACCTGAAATGTGAAAACAAAAATTCATAGTAATTAACAGACCACAAATCTGAATCAGAATGAGGCCCAGCGCACTCATGAAGGATCAACACACAAGGGAGTTAATTAGCGCTCAAAAGACTTCACACAAGCAAAACAATTAGGACCTGAGCCACCTACGGTAACTCTCACCTGGTATGTGTATAAATAAAAGGTACATGAACTCCACCAGAAGTACATCATCTAATGTACTTCTGTGGCCACATGGCACTTTTCTGTTTGGCTGTCCCAGAGCCTCTGCTAGATTGGCATATGCCGGTGTTTACTGGTAAATGTTCCCCTTGTACCAGTAAAAAATAAAGTTGCCAGAACCAGATACAAGCTAAAACTGAGCGCTTTGTGTGACTTACTGGATATACTCTGTACCCTGGGTCCAGAAAAGCAAGTGGAAGCTCCAGCTAAACAAGATCTCTTCCAGTGCTGATCAGCAAGCAAAACAATGAACGCTCACTGTCACATCAGACATTGTACGTGTCACATGCTAGAAGCTGACTGCAAAATACTGGACCAGGGGTCACGCTCATTGCAAAATTTTGGGTAAATATTGCATTTTGGGGGTGCCGTATGAATTTTGGCCATATCACTGTGTCACCTTACACGAAATGACCAAACACCGATTCAACAAGTTATGGCCACATCATTCTAACACTAGATCTACTTGCAAACTCGGTGCCATCAAAGACTGTACATCTACACAGCCAATGATCTTCAGTGTCATCTCAGCCGTGGCCCTGCAAACCTCTCCGCCACACAATACAAGTCCAGTCAACGAAGGGCAGAATCTGGACAATGACGAAATAAATGCATAAGCAGTGCTCCTGATAACGCACAACTGTGGGTCTATTACACACAGATTTGAATTTTGACGCACAGATTAGAGATCCATGCATCACCTTGACACACACATATTTTCAAAGCAATTGAGATAGTTGACGGTCATTTAGTGCATCAACAAAACCAACGCAGAACTCTGCTTGCCTAACCACATTCCAGTCTGTGATGCCGACCTGTTTAAATGTCATTTCCGGCAGTTGTATTTCAAGGCTGCTTGGTTGGAAATTCACTTCCTTTCTATGCTGTCATCTCCTTTCGACCCATTTGTTTTCACTTCAGCTGAAAACACGTCACTTTTACCTGGTTTACACATGCGAAGCTCTCGGCAGCAAAGTCTAATGAAAGTATTATCACAGAGCAGTACTAATGCAACCGTAGTCACTAGCGTACATTTGACTGGTGCAACTGTAGTAGGTAGCATAAATGCGACTATATTTTGGCAAAGGCTTACACAGCCTCCCTCATTTTTACTACAGCTCAGATGCAAAATGGATCTTGCAACTCCACAGCGATCTACTCTTCGCCCTGGCAGCCAAATAATTTATTATAATTACCATTTTTGCAACAATTACTTTTGTACTTGCTTCCTTCACTGATGTGCTGTATTCCATCAGAACAACCTTGAACGAAACTGAGGCTGTACCATGGCTGTTCCGATGCAGCCAAGTTACTCCATCACTTTTAGCGGTTTTCTTGCTAATTCTAGGTTATGCTGTATGCATTCTTCATACCACTGACACAAAATACATGTTTCACGCTGGTTGACGCAAATCACTAAAAGGCAGTGTGACCCATTCCATCTTTGTTTGGAAAAATCAGCTTTGCTGTATGATTTTTTCCGCTCCGCTTTCATTCTAGATCTACTTACATCAATATGGCAGTCATTTTCTTCTTACCCAGCGCTGACCAAATTGCCTGCTTCAAATGAAGAAACCCTCAAAATGGCGGAGTAAAACAACAGCTATTAACTTATTAAGAGACAGAAGATTAAAGGAGTACAACGCTTGCATGACAGATTTTCCGTGGCACAGGTATGAAGACAATGGGAAGTCTGGCGTCTCACTGTCACCTTCATTTTGCAGACCATGCTGTGCCAGGTGGAGTCTGCATGAGTGGTGAACAGAAATTTTATTCTTAAGAGAGGAGGAAGTGTCTGTTATGGCTGGGGGGGGGGGGGGGGGGGTACATTATTACGCCTAGGTAATGTTGACTGTATCATCCGACTGAGGATTGGTACCGTAAAAACTTTTATTGCAGGTACCAAGTACCAATAATCTCAACAGTCTAGTAATGTCTGTGTCCTTATCATAATCGTAGAATAGCAAAGAATGTTGAAATCATTTACTTAGCCAGGCACCCCTAAAACACTGACTACGAGTCTCACTTTTGGCTGTAGGCCCACTGAGTTTGGGTTCCCTGGTCGAGTGAACATGTCAGCTGGATATTCAGGGTATTTTACAGTCGCTTTGGCATACTGATTGGCCATGCGTTCAGCACCATTGCAATAAACACGCACACAAAAATCCCATTCACCTTCAGCTCACATGATTAGATAAAGTGAAAGGCAACAGTGGGCATTCGAGTCACATTTGACCGTGTTCTGTTTGTTCCATTGCCGCTTCAAAAATGTGTTGCACTGTTTACGCTGATGGTTTTGTCTCGGTGAAAAAAAGACAGATTATTAAGGGATATTTACACTCCTTACTATGGATTTTAAGGTACAGTTTTCACACAGAGTGAAAGGCTAAAGGGCGAATTTGAGGTTCTAGCACCTGAATATGCACAGATAGGGGGTTTTCAGGAGCCCTGTTGTAACCCATTACTTCAACAGCATCCCATGCAAAAAAGGTTCAGCATAATGCTTTGTGTACACTGCAATGGGCTAAACTGAAAGGTTACAGTGCCCTGCTAGAAACCACCTGTCCACCCGGCTGACCAGATATGCTCTCTGTAAATAATGTTGCAAAAGCTGCAACACAAACATGGGTCAACCAACCATCCCCTTTTCTTCCACCAGAGAGAAAATCAAACATACCCTGATATAGCTGTTACATGTTATCATTTGTATATTAAGTTACACCACAATTTTCTTGTGTGGAACACAGGTCGGTTTACTATGATCAGGTCTGTTTGCTATGTTGGTATCAAATACAAAATTCTGTCCAAAACCTTGTATAAAACTTTGATAAATGACACTGATACTGTGATATAGACTCTCAAGACCACATGACAACTGACATACTGTGCCCAGTCAACATGTTACGGGGGGGGGGGGGGGGTCGGACAAAAAACAGCTCCCATAAAAGATCTCGCCATCATTTTCATGCTGCCATTTTGCATGAGGTGTTTTACGAGAACCCCATGATCAAATTTTTCGAAACATCTGAAATCATGGAAAAGGCAAATATGCATACATATTCCATTGCTTGCACACCCTACACACAAATTGCATACATCATGTCCCGGTCTTTAATGTCCCTAGGCCTATTGACATGTGCGCATGGGAACAACATTCCAAGATGTCCTAAGCAACAACTAAAGGTGCAAAACGCATCATGATCAAGTCCCAAACGAACAATACTGAAACAGGGGCAATACCCACAAGAGTGTGACGGAGCTTTTAAAAGTTGCTGCTAGTGCTACGGGAATGAACGTCTCATGTCTGTTCGCACGCGTGCGTGCGTGTCGATGTGTGTGTATGTGTGTGTCTAAACACCCTGTGCACCATCCTCCCACCCATCCCCACACACGCGGCTTCTACCTAGCTAGAGGCATCGGCCTTATTTCGCTCAAACAATCCAGGAAGTTGACTGCACATAAAGATTTCTTTCAGCCAAACACCAAATTCACGCACTTACCAGCTCATAAAAAGCAGTCTGTCAGTAAGTTGACCATTTTTGGCGTTTGGAACAGTCAAATCCCACACGATGTAGCGACCCTGGTCGGTTGGAAGAGTGCTGATAATATCGTTGTACTCATCTTCTTGATTTTTCGAAGTATTTTTGGGAATAACTCGTTCAACAACTATGTATTTCTTATCGTCGCCGATTTTGTAGATGATACATCTATTCTGGCCCTTGTGCTCTCCCAGTTTCATATCGTTGAACTTGAGTACACACTCTTCTTCGACTTCTATTCCGCTGCTCATGGTGCCGGTTAAACTTTGTCCGCGTTCTACCAAAAATCTGTGGACAAAGATGGACCTCAAGATGGCGATTAGGGGATAAGGGGTGTTCCGGTTAATGTAGTATCCGAACAGCCGCAAAGCAGGAAACACCAGCTAGAATCGAATTTTTTTAGCACTGGATTTAATCGTTTGTTTTTAAATCAGTGAGGAAAAATAAACATGAGCGATAAATCGATGGCGATTGCAGTTTGTTTCGAAATACTTGTCAAATCCGAAAACCCTTACGGCTAACAAATGGACTCTGCGCATGCATTGGAGGACAGGGTTGTAAGGTTGACTGCCCATATATGGCAGCAATCGAGTTGCGACACATGACTCACATTCTTTCTCCCAGCGGATCCGACTGAGAAGTCTCAGAGCTCAGACTCAAGAGTAAAAGTTTTTTTCCCAGCTAATAATATCGATTTATGCCAGCTAGTCAAACGCAAATTATAAAAACTGCGTGACAATGCTTTATCAAAACGGCTCATCCCCCCCCCCCCCCCCCCCCCCCGTGCTCCCACCCACCCCGCTCCGGTATGGCCACTGGGCAGTTCTGGCCACGGTCAGTTCTGACTATGCTGTAGTGTTTGCCGGGGAGTTGCATAACCCCCAAAATGGGGCGAGGGGGGCAGAAGGTTTGCAGGGGGTGGCGAAGGCCGCCAGTCCCTGGCTGACCGTCTGTGTAGACAGTGTTTCCGGGTGCTGACTTGCATCCTCTGTAGCCTGTCAGTATAGTATACGGTATAGCATTTGAGTGAACGCTTGGCGGGTCTGTGTCTGCATTTGAGTGTACGCTTGGCGGGTCTGTGTCTGCATTTGAGTGTACGCTTGGCGGGTCCAGTCAATATCGTAAATGCTCTGGAAAACATATTTACCACAGAGCTTCAGGAGTACCAGAAGGGCATGCATTAATAAAAATGGTCCCAGCAATGTACAGATCCAGAACAGTGTTGCCGCCGGGACGAAAAACGTCATTGATGCAGAACTACTCATCGGGCTGACTGGGCCGCCGGCGTGCTAAAGAGGCCGGCTAGACTTTTTTCCAACGCCCAGTTCGGCACTGACAATTTACCTTCACTGAAATGGCGGCTCCGGCGGGAGGCTTGCCAACAGTAACAACAACATGGCAGGGGAACTGACTAAGCTTCGGCACGCTAGTAGCAGTAACTGTCGTGGTCAGTGTTTCACGCCCACTCAACCATTACGTCAGTTATGTCAGGGCGACTGAACTCCGGAGCCCCCCGCCCACAAGCAGATCATGACTAAGCGACAGGCCGCGGCCACAATGGAGACTGCGGAGTTAACAATAAACTCAGTGAGTAGAATCGTTGGTTGGTTGAGTGGTGCCTTCAGTTACGTCCACAGAAACCGTAGGCCGGCTTATCATGGACGGGACCCCAGTACCCGCCACCTCGACTTTCACACTTTGATAGCTCCTGCATGAGCTCTGTTGAGAATCGGTCAACTTAGGCTACATGCTCAGTCATATTCAGTTTCTCCAGTTCCGGCAGTTCACTGGGTACCGATTTGACAAAACAGTGTTAAGGCGGTATTTTGAATTTTGTTCGCCAAGTTACGGCATTTTCCTAACGAACACCCGTGGTTGCCCGGACAATTTTTAGTGTGTGTGTGGTTATTTTGTTGTTGTTGTTTCAGCCGGTTTTGTTGTTGTTGCTGTTTCAGTTTCATTCGGGGGGGGGGGGGGGGTCAACCAGCTTCACGGCGACCGGAGATCCCCCACCCCCCCTCCCCAGTTCTTATTGCTGTTTTGTTTTGTTCAGCATGAGTCTTTTCTTGCCGCTTCTACGAGATTTGTGGTACTTCCCCCTTTTACCCAAAAGCCTTACATCAGTGTAACCTTAGCTTTTCCGGCTGGGCCGTATCCGAGCTTACTGTAGCCACGCCTGGTCACGTTCATCATGTTGGCCTATTGCCACGCCAGGCAATACCCAGGGCTAAGTCAAAGTAATGCTTCATGGTGTCTTCATCAATTTTGTAAAAAAAACGTGAGTTTTGTTTTGTTTTTGTTTTTGAGTGATGGGCCAACCCTCATTTTCACAGTTGGGAAAGGGGGCAGGGAGTTGCTGCTTCAGTCCTCCAGAAGACTGTTTCAGTCAACGAGGGGGGGGGGGGGGGGGGGGGTTGCAGGAGGGTATCACAACAGTGCGCCATTGCAGTGACATCATGAACCAGGACTGTGTGTGTGACACAAGTATCAGATGCATCTGAGAGGACCTTTTTCTGCTTGAGCGAACTGGCCAACATGTCTGCATCCTTACCATCTCAGATACAAAGCAACAACAAAAAATGTACTTGTTTTGTACAGATATTGACAGAACAACCACTCATCTGTAGATGAAATTATTTGCACATTTTCTATGCGTTTTCATCAAACGTATGCATTCTTCTATTCAGTTCCCCTTTAACAAGCAACAAGCCCTAAAGCGCCCATGCGTCTGTTATGGTGTTTTGTTTTTGTTAGTGTGTGTGTTGTTTGTTGTTGGTGTGTGTTTATACGAGTATTGTGCACTGTGGGGCCAAAGCAAGTGTGTGGCCTTCATACAAGCAGAAAGGAGAGAAAAGAACAGATGAAGAAAGAAGCGCTGCAGATGTTTTCAACACAGATTACAGATCAAGGCAAAGATCAGCACAGAAAAGAAAAGCAATGAAAACAGATTCTGTTACTCTTGTTGTTTGTTTGTTTTTTGTTTGTTTTATTCTACATAAAATTGCCCAGTACAGTGAGTTTTCACATCCACAAGCACACATGCACACAGAGGCACACAGCCACACAGTCATTCGGACCGACCACTGAGATGCTCCTCTGACTGAGGTTTGAACAGCAGGCCCCACAAGATATCTGGCCACAGTCAGACAACTGACCTAACATTTCTGCTTTGGTTCAAAGACGTGAGCAACAATGAGCCAGCCTCAAGTGCCTAACGTTCCTCATGCACACACACAAGGACAGATCATGCGACAGCACCGGATACACACTGAGCAACAGAAGGTTTCATTCCACATCACCCACAGCACTCACCAGGAGCAGGTTGTCTTACTCTCCAAACTCAATGTTCACAATTTGGGGGGGGGGGGGGGGGGGGGGCCAGGGGTGTCCCATATAATTGTGTTCTGTTCCCCAAAACACCAAGGGAAAAGCAACAAAAAAAGATCATCATGACCATGAGCAACACGTCTGAATTGTACATAACATTTTGGACTTTCATTGAAAGCAGGCTGTTAAAATTCAGTGAGAGTTTGACGCATCACCCTGCCTGTCGCTGGGACTTGGTTCTGCAGCAATGCATCTGCTGTGCCACTGGCACTGCGAGTGATGTGTGATTGTCATTGTTGTGCAACAGGGCATCAGGCCTTCTTTTGCGCTACCTTCACCTGGACAGACCACCTGGCTCCACACAGCATCAAACATTTGAAACAGATGCATACTGACTGTTTACCAAAAACAGAAACAACAGGTCTCAACACTGAAACAGTCTCAAGAAAAACTTAGGAGAGAAATATGTCTGCCTTACTTAAAGAATAACAAAACGGCATCTGCTAAGAACAGGTCACTGCCGTTGTGCTTGCACAACTAATGGCTGCTTAAAGGCTTCAAGCTGGTGTCTGCAGCTCCAGCTCACCTGCAGTCGCCGCTGAACGGGTCTGACCGCTGCAGATTAACTGCATGGCTATATATGCAATACACACATTAAACCCACAAGTTTTGTCGCAGATCTTGCATCTTATGTGAGAAATCAGAGTTTATATAACGTGCAGATTGAAAGTGAGCGGGAGCTTGCATCACAAACAGGCTGTGATAAACCTGCAATTTGTCACATAACAGTGCACAATGTCCTGCAAACAGATTGAATTAGCATCAGTCTCTCCAACCTGCATTTTCTTCTGACCACCAACATCCTTCAGCCGTTTCACTCTCTTCGTGATAAGCAGTGTCAGTTTGCTCTACTGATCATCACCAACATGTCAGTTTGCTCTACTGATCATCACCAACATGTCAGTTTGCTCTACTGATCGTCACCAACATCCTCCAGCTGTTTCCCTCCCTTCATGATAAAGCAGTGTCGGCTTGCTCTACTGATCATCACCAACATGCCAGTTTGCTGTACTGATCGTCACCAACATCCTTCAGCCGTTTCACTCCCTTCGTGATAAGCAGTGTCAGTTTGCTCTGCGTGCTCAGCACTGGCCCTAGATCGGCCCAGTTCAGAAAAATGTACAGCTGATGAGATATATATATACAGTTATGTAGCAACGTAACAACTCATGCACTGAGACCAAATGAAGCATGCCCCCCACCGACCCACCCCACCCCCATCACCCCTACTTCAAGGTGTCAAAACTTGACATGTACCGGCATTAGGGAGGGTGGAGGAGGGGGGGCGGGGATCTTGGCTCCTTGTTCTCTCCTGGGTCTAACCCACATCAAAGTTCATTCACAGCATACTACATACATTATCTTATGGCAAGCATATGATGATCAATGTATTCACAAGACAAATAAATAATAACAATAAATCAATAAGACACATTTACAGACTCTTTTCATGGAGAATGTCAGTGTCAATCAACAGTACACAAAATAAAACAAGAAATAAATTATGATTTTTCCCCCACACACAATCTCTCTCTCTCTCTCTCTCTCTCTCTCTCTCTCTCTCTCTCTCTCTCTCTCTCTCTCTCTCTCTCTCTCACACACACACACACACACATCTTGCACACTCATATCATTAGTTATCCATCACACAGTACACTGCTGTACTTTTACATTAAAAAGTATCAAACAAGAGCAAATGACAGTAGACTCACATTCACACCTGGAGTACTTGGCCATCACTATTTGTTAAATTATTGACATCTTGAAAATGCTGATTTTTTTGATTTTTTTTTACAAACAATATTATGCACAAGCTCTTGTCAATAATTATACTTTAAAATTGTATGTAGTCTAAACTTGATCAGATTAGAAATTAATGAAATCCAATTTTCACTTTGAACATTTTGATGCTGCTGTGACCTTAGAAAAATGCTACTGTCATCACCAAAATGATTTAGCGGATAAATCTAAACAAGCAGCAGCAACACAGAGCATTGCATGACAGCGGTGACATTTCAGTAACTGAAGGCAAAAACCCTAACCTGCCGGTGTGCACCACAGACGCCAGGCACTGACCTATTGCACTAGTCCAGTATCTTTCTACAGGACAGTGACAGAAAGCCTAGAGCCTAAGAAGCTGCATATATGTTAAAGGTACAGCACACTGATAACTATCACCTAAAGCTTTCCATAAGATACCACTTATCTTTCACCACATCTAGCCAGTCATCAGATAGATACCACTGTTATTGTTCACCATGCCTAGCCAGTCATCAGACAGATACCGCTGTTATCTTTCACCATGCCTAGCCAGTCATCAGACAGATACCACTGTTATCTTTCACCATGCCTAGCCAGACATCAGAGCGATACCGCTGTTATCTTTCACCATGCCTAGCCAGTCATCAGACAGATACCATTGTTATCTTTCACCATGCCTAGCCAGTCATCAGACAGATACCGCTGTTATTTTTCACCATGCCTAGCCAGTCATCAGACAGATACCACTGTTATTGTTCACCATGCCTAGCCAGTCATCAGACAGATACCGCTGTTATCTTTCACCATGCCTAGCCAGTCATCAGACAGATACCACTGTTATCTTTCACCATGCCTAGCCAGACATCAGAGCGATACCGCTGTTATCTTTCACCATGCCTAGCCAGTCATCAGACAGATACCATTGTTATCTTTCACCATGCCTAGCCAGTCATCAGACAGATACCGCTGTTATTTTTCACCATGCCTAGCCAGTCATCAGACAGATACCACTGTTATTGTTCACCATGCCTAGCCAGTCATCAGACAGATACCGCTGTTATCTTTCACCATGCCTAGCCAGACATCAGAGCGATACCGCTGTTATCTTTCACCATGCCTAGCCAGTCATCAGACAGATACCGCTGTTATCTTTCACCATGCCTAGCCAGTCATCAGACAGATACCGCTGTTATCTTTCACCATGCCTAGCCAGACATCAGAGCGATACCGCTGTTATCTTTCACCATGCCTAGCCAGTCATCAGACGGATACCGCTGTTATCTTTCATCATGCCTAAGCCAGCCATCAGATACCACTGTTGTCTTTCACCAGTCATCAGACAGATCCAGTCATCAGAAAGGCTCAAGTCTCAAACCCCACACTCATTTCAGGCACATAGGACATGCCTATTATGTGGCGTGGACAAGACTTCACTGCAATTAACAAAAAAGTAGTGCAGTTATGCTCAAGTATTAACATGCAAAACTGGAAAACAAATTCACTATTCTATTAAATACATTCCAGTCGCACAAAGCATTTTGCGCATGATCCTTTTAATGCATGTCATAATCATACATTTAAAGTACGATGAACAGGAATTAAAAATTAGCATTTTAAGTTTTGACAAACCTATGACCTTAAAACAAGGTCAAGGTTGAATGGTAAGAATTGGTAGACCCAAAGGAAGGTTATCAATATGCAAAGTTTGAAAGACCCTGTTTAAAAAGTGTCAGAAAAATTTAAGTTCTTGTTCAATCAAGAACCTCCTCAATAGTCTCCCTTGAATACATGTGAAAGTTAAAAGCAGTGGTAGATTCATGCTGTAGTCAACGTTGTAATTAACAACCATACAAAGCTTCCGCTAAATCAAATACAAGCGTAACGTTTTTAGTCCAACCAACACTGGTGTGACCCTGAAACAGGGTCATGGTCAGGGAAAGTGGTATGGACAGGTACAGTTCAATGAGCACTGCTTCATCGTGCACAGTTCAACAGTTGCTACATTCACGCGTCCAAGAAAATCCCAACTGAGCCCAGGAGCTGTGCGAAAGAAGAAGCAGATCTCCTGAGCTACCTGTCTCCAGTAGTCTGTAGGGTTTCTGTGGATGTAAAGCAACACTAAAACAAACGGCAACGTTGAGGTTTTCAACGTGCTGGACACTCAAGATGGCCAGTAGTAACACTGATCATTACACTGACTCACATCTCTTTTATGCATGACACTTATCATTACACACTCACATCTGTTTTTATGCATTGGCACTAATCATTACATAGATTCACATCTATTTTAATCATTACACATACTCACATTTGTGTTATGCACAACACTAATCATTACATAGACTCACATCTGCTTTATGCAAGTAAAACAAAACAAAATCAAATACAAACAGAACACATTCAACTTACTTACACTCAAGTGGAAAAATACAACTTTTTTTTCACCCCGTCACTATCTTGTGCCACTAACAATTGTCTAGGTAACCATAAACAGCAGGAACTTGTCAATCCAGCCCAATAGTTTTCCCATGAAGCATTGCTTCAAAGCTATTGCACAAACAATACTTGGGGATAAAATTTAAAACTTAAAAAACAAAAAAACAGGTGACTAGGACCTTTAGGCAGAAAGGGTTTCTCACAGAAATACAGCTTTTAATGTCATCTTTGCAATGCTGCTGTGACCTTGAAACTGTATGAAGGTCATTAAAACTGGTAGAAAAACGTGAACAGCACATGAAGTTACTAAACATATGAAGTCTGAAAGAATATGCCCCCCAACCCCACCATCTTGCAAATTTAAAGTTTAAAACACAACAATTATTCATGTTTCCTCTTAAAAACGCATGGCAGTCTTGGAAAGCATTTTGTTCCTGATCTTTCCATATATGTGACAACCACACACAGCTTGAACAGGTCAGATAATACAGTATTAAGAAAACACATGGACAGCTCCACCTTTGCGACACACCGAAGCTGGAATGAAAGCACAAACGTAATAGGAGGTGACCACCATGCACACACAGTTTTTAAGGTAAGATCTTTCTCTCAGGGCCTAGTATTCAAGTATCTGCAATGGCCATCCAGATGAACGCTAATCAATACTCGACTTGCATAAATTCCTCCATCAGACAACAACAAAAAGCAACAACAACAAAAGAAGAACAAAAGAGAGGAGTAATCAATCAGACAGAAAGTTCTTCATTGTACCACCATTTGACACGAGCAGTGACAGAGAACATGTGAAAACAGACAACACGAGCAGTGACAGAGAACATGTGAAAACAGACAACACGAGCAGTGACAGAGAACATGTGAAAACAGACAACACGAGCAGTGACAGAGAACATGTGAAAACAGACAACACGAGCAGTGACAGAGAACATGTGAAAACAGCCAACATGAGCAGTGACAGAGAACATATGAGAACAGACAACCACCAGTGTTAGAATGCTACACGAGCTGTTGTTATGAGACCCAATCACTTTACAAACAAACAACAGAAGCTGGTGAGGGATAAACATCAAGTGTTACATGTAGGTGAGTTGTACATGTTTATTCTGTCACCTTCTCTCTCATGCAAAATTACATATGGTATCTTTATACACAGGTGTTTTTGTACACAAAACACATCACACACCTTTTATGCTGTTACACAAAACATTGCAAGTGATGCCGATATAATGCTTCAGCACAAAATACTGATGTTCCACCTCCCCCCCCCCACACACACACATAGCGCACACACATACACATTTACACAACACAGGTACAAACACATCACATACACAGTTTGATGTGTGAAAACTTGATGACATTGGCACACAATAAATAACAAACAATTGCTTGTTTTCCTATACAAACAAAGCAAGGGGGGTGGGGAGCAATCACTTTTGTAAACAGTAGTAAAACTGGGAGGAGGGTTGGGGGTGGGGGGGGGGGGGGGGGGGGGAGTGGGGGGGGTCTGTCACAGGTGGGTCAGTATTCGTTTGCTACAGATGTGTGCACATCAAAATGTCAGTGGCCAGGCAGCGGTACAATCTATAAAATAAACCTGATTTCCTTGCTGAGGGAAGGGCAGAGACCCACAACAGGTATAACCTGAACCATTCACATCGTCTGAAGTTGTCTAGACCCATCTGTTGCTTGGTTTTGTTTTCCTTTCAGGACAACAAAAAGTTGCAGGCTTTTCCGGATTAAAATGTCCAGTCTGGGTTTTCCTTTAAGGACAACAAAAGGTGTGCAGACTTTTCAGGATTAAAATGTCCTGTTTGGGTTTTCCTTTAAGGACAACAAAAAGTGTGCAGACTTTTCAGGATTAAAATGTCCAGTTTGGGTTTTCCTTTAAGGACAACAAAAAGTGTGCAGACTTTTCAGGATTAAAATGTCCAGCTTGGGTGACCTTCAACAGACTACAGAGCACAAGCCCACTGCATTTCCAGTGCACAGTCAAGAGTGCCCACATCAATGCAGGAAAAATAACTGCATACTCAAAATCTCACCCAACACTGTTGAACACAATAATCCAGCAGATAAAGAAGGTGGGATGCAAGGGAAGAAAAGGGGGCAGAATAAAAGCTGTAAAGGAACCTACAGATCACACAAAACACTACTGTGGAACATCAACTGCAATACGGTTAACAGAAACCACCATTCCACTCTGCGATGGTCAATATTAATGATGACACTAAAAGTAGAACATTAGAATTACCATTCTATCCAGACTGACAGTAAACGTAAGTAAAAACTGTTATATTCCTCGACAATAAAGTGTAATAAATGACTTCCATTTTTCAATAGTAAAACATCAGACAGAAATGACTGTTCCAGTCCTCATTCTGGAAGTTGGATCATACACACAGACACAACACACACACACACACACACACACACACACACACACACACACACACACACAGGTACATTGCACATTGTCAGGATATGTTACAGATCAGCAGCACTTGCTTAATGCTAGGAGTAAACAAAACCAGGCATCACACTCATTCCCACAAGTCCTGCACACTTTAGTTTAAAACAAATCAAAAATATACACCCACTCTGGCTTCAATACATAAACAAAAGCAGAAGAAGAAGAAGAAGAAAAATCCTAACAAACAAAAGACTGATTCATATCTGATAAATGGAGGGAGAGGTCTACAAAATAATGTTTTCACACTTTTACCCATATTTAACCTGATGAAGTGTTGCTTTACGTCCACGGAAACCCTAGGTTTATTAGGGACGGGAGCCCAGGACGTCCACCTCGACTTTCACACAGCTCCTGAGCTCTGATATTGAACTTCTCCACCATTGTGTTTTTGTACAGTTCACTGCACTGGCCCCCCCCCCCCCCCCCCCCAACCCATCCCCCTGAGTGGGTATTCCTAGGTGTTCTGACCAAAGAAACACAGACAAGAGAAATTGTGGTGGGATGGAAGCCTACCCTGATATTAACTTAAAGAAGTTGAAGGGGACTGAAGCCAAGACCCAGGTGGGCCTGTAAACACAAAATGGGCAAATGTTTCACTGCATGTTTCATTTGCACGTGCCATCCAAATTCGTACAAAAGATCCAGCGCTTTGTGTTGCTTGTCAAGCTCTAAGGGACACAGCCACGCTGGTTTGCTCTTTACCAGTGGAGTGCAGAAAGCAGCCAGCCTGTGCTGTCTTGGACACTTTAGCCACACACGCTGGCCTTGTTTGGGACGTCACTGACACAGACTGCTGGACACTGAACAGCAACACTCACCCATGTCTTATCACAACTTCCAACATTGATTTATAACAGGAGAAAAAAAATCAAATGAACAACTGAACACCTCTATTTTTTATAACAAACTGAAGAAGAAAATCAAGTTAATAATCCATTCCTATAGGTAGTGATTTTTTAAATTCTATTCCTATTGGTAGGGATTTTATATTCTCATTCCTGTTGGTAGGGATTTTTTATTCTATTCCTATTGGTAGGGATTATTTTATTCTATTCCTATTGGTGGGGATTTTTTATTCTATTCCTATTGGTAGGGATTTTTTATTCTATTGGGTGGGGATTTTTTTAATTCTCTTCCTATCGGTAGGGATTTTTTAATTCTATTCCTATTTTTTTAAAGCCACATTTCCCCCTCCCACATTCACAAAGACCACATTTCTCCCTCCCCATGTTCATGTAGACCAAATTTTCCCCTCCCATGTTCATATAGACCACAATCCCCCTCCCATGTTCATGCAGACCACATTTCCCCATCCCATGTTCATACAGACCACATTTCTCCCTCCCGATGTTTATGTAGACCACATTCCCCATACCCATGTTTATATAGACCATTTTTTCCTCCCCATGTTCATATAGACCACACTCCCTCCTCCCCATGTTCATGTCGACTACATTCCCCCTCCACAGTTTCATGTAGACTATATTTCTCCCTCCTCATGTTCATGTAGACACCTCCCTCTCCGATGTTCATATAGATTACATTTCCCCCTCCTGATGTAGACCACATTCCCCCTACCCATATTTGTATAGACCACATTTCCCTCTCCTTATGTACATGTAGACCATATTTTCCCCTCCTCATGTTCATATAGATCACAGTTCCCCCTCCTCGCATTCATGTAGACCATATTCTTCCCTCATTATGTTCATGTAGACCACCCAATTCCCATCATACGCATTAAATCTCACATCAAACTTTCATCCTACCATTTTCATTGAGGTACAAACCCCTGTCCAATCCCAGTCCTATCTAGATGTGAAGTCCCTGCACATTGTTCCCCCATCCAACCTCACAGAGGCACCAACTACAGCTGTGGACAATCAGTCACAGACGCCATTCAGAACCAACCTCACGGAGGCACCAAGTACAGCTGTGGACAATCAGTCACAGACGCCATTCAGACAGGAAAAGGGGCTGCAAAGTCAAGACTTCTGCAAGTTTCACATTATTCCTAGTGAAGCAACAGCAAACAGACAAGAACCACACTGTCACTTCCACACACAAATTAATCCACACACACACACCTCCAAACCACACACATGCGCACACACACACACGCACATACAAAGGCGACAGTAAAAACCGCAAAATCAGACTTGATGCAATGTGGGGGGGGGGGGGGGGGGGGGGGGGGGGGGGGCAGAAAATGATAGGTGTTAAAAAGCTGCCTAGTTCTCAGCAGGTGTAATGTCAAACTGTGGACAGCAGCTTGATGCCCTCCAGCAAGCCAGACGGGGCTGCAGACCGACACTCACTGGTCACCCAGACAGAGTTGCAGAATGACACTGGTCACCCACACAGGGCTGCAGACTGACACTCACTGGTCACCCAGACAGAGTTGCAGAATGACACTGGTCACCCACACAGGGCTTCATACACACTCACTGGTCACCCAGACAGAGTTGCAGAATGACACTGGTCACCCACACAGGGCTTCATACACACTCACTGGTCACCCAGACAGAGTTGCAGACTGACACTCACTGGTCACCCAGACAGAGTTGCAGAATGACACTGGTCACCCACACAGGGCTTCATACACACTCACTGGTCACCCAGACAGAGTTGCAGACTGACACTCACTGGTCACCCAGACAGAGTTGCAGACTGACACTCACTGGTCACCCAGACAGAGTTGCAGAATGACACTCACTGGTCACCCAGACAGAGTTGCAGACTGACACTCACTGGTCACCCAGACAGAGTTGCAGAATGACACTCATTGGTCACCCAGAGTTGCAGAATGACACTCATTGGTCACCCAGACAGAGTTGCAGAATGACACTCATTGGTCACCCAGACAGAGTTGCAGACACACTCACTGGTCACTGGAGGTGGGTAGAAATACCTCCAAGTGAGTTGAGGTTAAAAACCACTGGCCCCAGGCAAGTCACAAGCTTGCCTTCTCTCTCTGAATGATCAAACTTTCGGATCACTAGAGCAGAAATCAGAGCAATGTCATTTATGGGCAGCACTGCAATGGAACATTAGCGCCATTTCCACTTGGCTAAAACTGCAAAAATGTGGCCGAGCGTAAAATGAAAATGTGTTTTTCACAGAATTTGGGTGGAAAAAATCTTGGGCTAATAATAATTCCTTCAGGCTAGTGGATTTGACCTTAACTAGCCCGGCAGGCTAACAGAAAGTGTTTAACTTCTGCAGGCCGAATGTGTTTGGAGCAGCATTTGAATGGAGTGTCATCTGTTGTGTCTCTGGCCACAACCGCATAAGCAGAGTTGGTTTACTGCCTGGTGTTTCACACAAAACTGACCAGGGTCAAGTCAGGGTTAAGCTAAATGAATCCAATCGCAAGCCGATGTCTGATTTAGTGTTCACGACTCATGAGGCCACTGGCAGTTAAAGAGGACTGGAGGCAAATGAAAGTGAATAAACCAAGGTGGGCAGACACTATCAAATAACTGTTGTCAGCAGGCAGAGCAGGCAAAGCAGCAATCTGACCTACTCCAGGCTTAAGAGGGAAACTTGGATAGCTCTGCATTGTCAACAGACCGGATCCAACTTCCTGCACCCACAATGTCCCACCACAGGAATGCAAACACACACAGACATCCAATCCAAGTTATGTCCCATGATATTTTATGCCAGTCTACATAACGATGAATTCATCTGGCTGTCTATCCACAGATGTGGTCTTAGGCAAAAAGATGGATGTTAGCCTTTTTCTTTTGAGGCTATACAACTGAGATCTTTCAAACTTTGCAGCACACTAATGTACCCTGAACTTTGCTCTTTCATGCCAGCTCAATGGCCTTAACCTAATTCCAAGGTCACAGGAATGTCACAGAGATGAAATTGCAAGTTTTATTGTCTCCGTAAGTCATTACCTGATGAAGTTCAACTTTCTGTATTTGTTACACAAATTAACAAGATTATGCACAAAATACATTTGGTAGCGCACTATTGCTCAAGGGAGACAACTGGTGCACTTCAAGACTAGGACAAAACTCAGCTGGCTTTTTTCTCAGCCACAAGAGAGATTTTTCACACTTTGTGATTCCATTCCTTGTCAACAGGAAAGCCATGTTCTTAGCAGTCTTGCTGATGAAGAAACACACCCAAACTTGAGGATAATGGAAGAAAAACTGTATAAATAATAATAATCATACAATAATAAAATAAACACCTGCTTCTGTTCTTCTTCTTTTTTTTCTTCTCTCAGGAATTCCAAAATCCAACCTAGACTGATTCAGCATCAATCATACACAGCCTTTTTGCCGATCACACAGAGAAAAACATCACATACTGACAAGGTATTTGAACATCCCCAGGATGGCCCTGGTGTAACCATCATGGTTGACTGGGCCTTAAAAACCAGGTATCTATCACTTACCCAGGCCACCGAGAGTGCCGCGAACAAGGAGACAAACAAAGCAAACCACTCAAGGGAGAGAGGCACGGTCTGACGTTTCAGTCAGTGGGCTCCCGCTCATCCTCACCGTTCACGGCCAACAACATCCTGCCCCCCAAGCCTAAGCGTCCAGAACAAAGCAGCGTACATCGACGATAACAACGGTACCCTTCAACGCTGCGCTGCACGCCCCCCACCCACCCCCTGCACCCCCCACGTCCATGTCCAGAGAGCAGTGAGTCATCAGGACAAGAAATGCTTGCTGATGATGTTCTCCAAAGAGTCGTTGACATCAAAGTCCAGGGGCTTGACCTCAGTGGCATTGGTCTGGTCACGGAGGTTGTTCCAGTCTTGCAGGACGTTGCTGAAGTGCAGGGCCAGGTCGTGGGCCCCGGTGTTGTGGTACAGCCGCAAGAGACCACGGTAGTCGTACTCCAACCCACTGTACGCCTCACCGAAGAGAGCTTTACCTGGGGACAGAGACAGCCAGAAAGTGCTGTAGCAGGTCAAGTGGAACTACCCCTTCATGAGAAACCCACCCACCCACCAACATCACTCTCCTGCCACAAACGGCTAGCACCACTGACCTGGAACAAACACCTTGTACCACTCTCCTGGAACAAACACCTTGTACCGTACCACTGCCCTGGAACAAACACCTTGTACCACTTTCCTGGAACAAACACCTTATACCACTTTCCTGGAACAAACACCTTGTACCACTGACCTGGAACAAACACCTTATACCACTGTCCTGGAACAAACACCTTGTACCACTTTCCTGGAACAAACACCTTGTACCACTGCCCTGGAACAAACACCTTGTACCACTTTCCTGGAATAAACACCTTGTACCACTGACCTGGAACAAACACCTTGTACCACTGCCCTGGAACAAACACCTTATACCACTTTCCTGGAACAAACACCTTGTACCACTGACCTGGAACAAACACCTTGTACCACTTTCCTGGAACAAACACCTTGTACCACTGACCTGGAACAAACACCATGTACCACTCTCCTGGAACAAACACCATGTACCACTGACCTGGAACAAACACCTTGTACCACTGACCTGGAACAAACACCTTATACCACTTTCCTGGAACAAACACCTTACAACCACTTTCCTGGAACAAACACCTTGTACCACTGACCTGGAACAAACACCTTGTACCACTTTCCTGGAACAAACACCTTGTACCACTGACCTGGAACAAACACCATGTACCACTCTCCTGGAACAAACACCATGTACCACTGACCTGGAACAAACACCTTGTACCACTGACCTGGAACAAACACCATGTACCACTGACCTGGAACAAACACCATGTACCACTGACCTGGAACAAACACCTTGTACCACTGACCTGGAACAAACACCATGTACCACTGACCTGGAACAAACACCATGTACCACTGACCTGGAACAAACACCTTGTACCACTTTCCTGGAACAAACACCTTGTACCACTGACCTGGAACAAACACCTTGTATCACTCTCCTGGAACAAACACCATGTACCACTGACCTGGAACAAACACCATGTACCACTGACCTGGAACAAACACCTTGTACCACTCTCCTGGAACAAACACCTAGCACCACTGTCCAAGAACAAACACCTAGCACCACTGTCCAAGAACAAACACCTAGCACCACTCTCCTGGAACAAACACCTAACACCACTGTCCTGAAAAAAACACATAGCACCACTGTCCAAAAAACAAACACCTAGCACCACTGTCCAAAAAACAAACATCTAGCACCACTGTCCAAAAAACAAACACCTTGCACCACTGTCCAAAAAACAAACACCTAGCACCACTGTCCAAAAAACAAACACCTAGCACCACTGTCCAAAAAACAAACATCTAGCACCACTGTCCAAAAAACAAACACCTAGCAACAAACACCTAGCACCACTGTCCAAAAAACAAACATCTAGCACCACTGTCCAAAAAACAAACACCTAGCACCACTGTCCAAAAAACAAACACCTAGCACCACTGTCCAAAAAACAAACACCTAGCACCACTCTCCTGGAACAAACACCTAACACCACTGGCCTGGCACAAGCACAAAGATGCACAAAAATGCCGGCTTGGTCAGTGAGTTCTCTGGTCTCTCACTGACTGCGCAGCCAACTCAGAATGGACCACACATTCAGAATTCTACATTATAGTCTCAAACATCAGTCACCCAACCACAAGTAAGAAAACCGCTCACACTTCTGGACACAAAACAGTAACTGCAAACAAATCCCAGTCAAAACAGCCATTAGCAAGCATAATTCAAAACCCACATTTTACTGATTTACAAGCATACTTCAAAACCCACATTTTACTGGTTTACAACTGGTCAAAAACATTTTGATGTGGATTCAGTCAAAACACCCAGTAACAAGCATAATTCAAAATTCACTTTTCACTTATTTATAACTGATCAGAAGCATTTTGATGCGACACCCATCACACCACACACTGACACAGGCCAACAGGTGCAAGGACACCCATCACACCAAACACTGACACAGGCCGACAGGTGCAAGGACACCCATCACACCACACACTGACGCAGGCCGACAGGTGCAAGGACACCCATCACATCACACACTGACACAGGCTGACATATAGCCAGCAAGAGGGATGGACACAGCGACACAAGTGCAGCAGTCAATGACCACAAGACCCACTTATATTGATGGAGGACGGACACAGGGACACAAGTGAAGCAGTCAGTAACCACAAGACTCACCTATATTGATGGAGGACGGACACAGGGACACAAGTGAAGCAGACAGTAACCACAAGACTCACCTATATTGATGGAGGACGGACACAGGGATACAAGTGAAGCAGTCAGTAACCACAAGACTCACCTATATTGATGGAGGACGGACACAGGGACACAAGTGAAGCAGTCAGTAACCACAAGATTCACCTATATTGATGGAGGATGGACACAGGGACACAAATGAAGCAGTCAGTGATGGACCCAGGGATTCAAGTGCAGCAGTCAATGACCACAAGACCCACCTATATTGATGGAGGATGGACACAGGGACACAAGTAAAGCAGTCAGTGATGGACCCACGGACACAAGTGAAGTGCAGCAGCCAGCGACTACAAGACCCACTTATATTGATGGAGGACGGACACAGGGACACAAGTGAAGCAGTCGGTAACCACAAGACTCACCTATATTGATGGAGGACGGACACAGGGACACAAGTGAAGCAGTCAGTAACCACAAGACTCACCTATATTGATGGAGCGCATGTACAGCCGTTCCGCCTCTTCATACTTGTTCATGTCATAGTTGTACAGGGAGGCCAGATGACCCACAGACAGCGCCACCTCGTAGTCATCGGGACCCAGGAGACGCTCCTTGATCTCAATGGCTTTCAAATGCATCTCCTCTGCTTCCTGAAAGAAAGCAACATCCTCAAGTCAGACATATAGCCACCCAGCAGACACTCACTGATTGTCTGGCACTGAAATACACTTCCTCTGCTTCTCGAACAAACATCACTGAACAGACATTTATCCCAATCCCAGTGGATCCATTCCAGGCAGTCCAGGGGTTGTGCAACTATTAAAACATGTAAGCGTCCTCTGCTGAGCAGTATGAGCAAGCGGCTGCAGCCGTTCCTACTTGACCCCGGAACCCGTGACTGCCAGGCTGATGAACTGCAAGACGGTATCAGACATTTTGGACCTATCTCGCCACCTAAACAAGAAGCTAACACCAATCTCCTCTGTCACCAACACTCCTGTAACAAATGATTGGTTTGATGTTACAGTTTTAACACCAATCTCATCAGTCACCAATACTCCTGTAACAAATGATTAGTTTGATGTTACAGTTTTTCACTCCTTTAAAAAAAAAATTATTGTCCAATAAAATCCCACTGACATCTTTTGTCACACCAAATGAACCCTTGCAGAAGACTGGCCATGCCGACCACTTTTGTCCTCTCCTCATTCAGCAGACATAAACTGTGCACAGAGTCTGGAGGGGGCACTAAAGGGCCGTTTTCAAATTGTACAATGCATATACCAGTGCAGACATTTCAGTAAACAGCTCTCTTGTTCAAAGGGAGATCACTGCAGTGCTGACTGACCCGAAAGCGGTGCATGGACTGGTAGAGGCGGCCCAGGTTGCCGTAGTGTTTGGCAGTCTGCACGTTGTTCTCCCCAAAGGCCTTCTTGGCCAGCTCCAGTGACTGCAGATGGAGTTCCTGG
Source organism: Alviniconcha marisindica (assembly GCA_018857735.1). Lineage (NCBI taxonomy): Eukaryota > Metazoa > Mollusca > Gastropoda > Provannidae > Alviniconcha > Alviniconcha marisindica. The sequence goes on from JABMCL010000481.1 coordinate 129,868, forward strand.
GCCTCCGCCAGAAACTTGTCCTCCTGGGCTTTGTCATGGCTGTCAATGGCGATCTCCTCCAGAATCAAAGCTGCACACAGATAAAGCGGAAAAAAATCACTCTACCACCCCTCTCATGACCTCCAGGATCTGCACTGCGCACAGACACAGAACTCACTCTACCACCCCTCTCATGACCTCCATGGTCAGAGCTGCACACAGAACTCACTCTATCACCTCTCTCATGAGATGCACTCATACATCATGTCACCTCACTCACAGTCAGGTATGCTGACATCAGACCTGGCCCCGCAGCAGTCTCTCCGGGGTTCCCAGTGAAGGAAAACCAGGACCTTGCAGGGCAGTCTTTCACTCGGAGTCTGAGGGGGCCAGTATCATGCCTCTTTCACACTCTGTGGTGCCGGCTCACCGCTGGTCAAACCACAGCCAAGCTGGGTCAAGCAACATGCGCCAAGAAGCGGCATACAGAGGAGAGGTCACACTAAACTGTGGGGAAAGAAGCCACGTACCCGTAACACCTTTTGAAATAAAGACAGAGGAGTGGCCACACCACACTGTGGGGGAAAAGAAGCAGCATACCTTTAACACGTTTTGATGAGGACAGAAGCAGGTGATCAGGTGGTAGAATGGTACACAAGATGTCAATGGCTTTCTGTGCATGGTCCCTGGAAACAAAATTTATTTGATTTTTTTAATTCAGTGACTACCTTTGAACAGGTTGAGAAATGAAACTAACACAGATAAACAAGACAATGTAGGAAACAAAAAACAACAGAAATACAAACTTATACTATAACAGGACTGCTTCTGAACATGCAGACAAAAGCAATGTTGGAGATGTAAAGCAAAGACTGTTACCTGGCATCAGAAAATTTCCCTGAGCTGTATTCGAAAACGTAAGTAGCGTAGGCCAGGTCTTCACAGGCAATGGCCACGTGCAGGTTGCTGCCACCAAACACCTTCATGCGGATCGACAGCGCCAACTGTGCAGGGGCAACAACAAGAGTCAGTCAGTCAAGGTCAACAGCATAAGGACAACAACAACAGTCAGTCAGTTAAGGTCAACTGCATAAGGACAACAACAACAGTCAATTAGTCAAGATCAACAGCATATGGACAACAACAACAGTCAGTCGGTCAAGGTCAACTGCATAAGGACAACAGTGACAGTCAGTCATGGTCAACTGTATAAGGACAACTGTGACAGTCAGTCATGGTCAACTGTATAAGGACAACAGTGACAGTCAAGGTCAAGTGCATAAGGACAACTGACAGTCAATCAGCATGGGTCAAGAATAATGACGACATTTTGATGTATTATTGTTAATTTGACACAGCACTATTCTCTGTCTCTAAGCTGACTGACTACGCTCTAGTCACCTGCGACTCTCAATGGCTACAGCTTTACAGTTACACAGCCCATAGACGTTACTCGCAGCCCCAGATTTCCCCCTCAAATTTCATTCGAAAGACCATCTTTACACTTGACACTTGGCCCAATTTCTACACTGTTATGGTTAGCCAAGTTAAAATGGTGATGCCTTTGCATTGCTGGTAACACTGCTCTCATTTCCAGCTTCTCTGATGGTCACAGTGTTTGATCCAGCCAGAGGAATCGGACATGCTGGGGTTTTGGATCTTGCCTTGCCCGGAGGCCTTTCTGCCCACCTTGGGTCATCAGGCCGGCGTACGTCTGCAGCCCCGCAGGTCATGGTTCAATAACACAGCATTCATCCCACGATTCAATTCAGCGTTCTTTGTTTGATCTTGGGTCATATACTCCAATGTGGAAAAAAATGCACATAAAACAATACATTATTACTATCATTATTACAGAAGAACCCCGTGAACACAAAACACTGAGGATCACTGACATTACGTCTTCACAGCAACTGGTCTTTGAGAACATGGTACCACCGCCCGCAACTTTCCACCTGCAGAGCACAGGGTCAGCAGGTGGACAATGTGATAATGACCATCCCATGCTTCTCACTGGTTACCAAACACTCACCTGGTACACATGGACCGCCGAGGTGATGGCATCCACATTGAGGAGGAAGAAGCCATAGTCTAAAAGGGCGTCAGAATACTTGGGGTGTTCAAACCCAAACCGCTCCCTGGACACACAGTCAACAGTAATCATCTTGTTATCAACAGTAATCATCTTGTGATCAACAGTAATCATCTTGTGATCAACAGTAATCATCTTGTCATCAGCAGTAATCATCTTGTCATTAACAGTAATCATCTTGTGATCAACAATAATCTTGTGATCAACAGTAATCATCTTGTCATCAACAGTAATCATCTTGTCATCAACAGTAATCATCTTGTGACCATCAATCTGTGCACCAACCTGCACCCCATCCACCCACTCATCCATACAACCCAGCCACCATGGGTCCATCCATCCACCCAACCATCCAATATATCCATCTACCCAACCATCCATCCACCCAACCATGCAATCCATCCATCCACCCAACCATCCAATATATCCATCCACCCAACCAGCCAATCCATCACTCCACCCAACCATACAATCCATCCATCCACCCACCAAACCATCCCTCCACTCAACCATCCCTCCACCTGTCCATACAGCCCCTACATCTAACCAGACCTCCCTGCACAGTGTCCTGTCCACCACTGCCACTGATGGCATGCTTTCATGATGGCATTCCTTCCCCATGTTACATTCTATTTCCCCATGTTACATTTTCCTTCCCCAAGTCACATGATACTTCCCCCTGGTACACTTTCCTTCCCCATGTCACACTTCCCCATGTTACACTCTCCTTCCCCACGTTACACTCTCCTTCCCCATGTTACGCTCTCCTCTCCCCATGTTATGCGCTACTCCCCATTTTACACTCTCCTTCCCCATGTTACATTCTCCTCTCCCCATGTTACACACTACTTCCCCATTTTACACTCTCCTTCTCCAAGTCACATTCTCCTCTCCCCACATTACATGCTACTTCCTGTTTTACATGCTACTTCCTGTTTTACACTCTCCTTCCCCACATTACACACTACTTCCCCATTTTACACTCTCCTTCCCCATGTTACATTCTCCTTCCCCATGTTACACTATCCTTACCAATGTTACACTCTCCTTCTCCGCATTATATGCTACTTCTCAATGTTACACTCTCCTTCCCCATGATACACATCTCAATGTTACACTCTCCTTCCCCATGATACACATCTCAATGTTACACTCTCCTTCCCCATGATACACATCTCAATGTTACACTCTCCTTCCCCATGATACACATCTCAATGTTACACTCTCCTTCCCCATGATACACACTACTTCCCCATGTTACACTCTCCTTCCCCATGTTACACACTACTTCCGAACGTTACACTTCTCCTCGTTACATGCTTACATAATCTAACACTGTGAAATGCAATGTCAAGCATCTGGGTATGCATGGAATGCAGACAGCCCAGCGTGTGCATGGACTGCAAGTGTCAAGGAGCATGAAGCGCATGCACAGAACGAGGAGTTTAACACAGGACAGCGACAGGCTTGCGGGCCCAGTGCTTAGGGTCTAGCAGTGGCTGAAAATGAAAGCCATCCACACTGTCCCGTTTTCTTTCAGGACAGATGACAGAAGGGAACAAGGACAGCCTTCAGTGGCCACGGTTTTCTCAAACACAGCTGTTACAGTGCTTCTCTGTCACAGCCCAACACTGCTTCTTTACACGCAGCTCACGTTGGTTAAAGTGGGCCTCACCTTGCTTGGTAGACAGCCAGTTTGATCAGCACCTCTGCTTTCTTGAACTCTCGCTTTACTACACACGCCTGTCCAACAGAGATTACAGTGCAAACATCAGTGCTTTGTCAATAATAGCCTTTGTCACAGTGCTCCCCCCACCCCCCTTTACCACAGTGAAAACATCAGTTATTCATAAAACGTTATGTCAAAGGTGAGCATCACGTATTTTATGTTTACATACATAATTTTAACACTCATGAACAAAATCACTTTTGAAAAGTGCAAAAGTCTGTTACGTTTTTATACTGTATCTCTTGCTGTTTCTTTAAGAAAACAATTCTTATTCTCTGGGGCATGCCAAACCCAAACCATCCAGCAACTGCATTCTGTGTTCTGAGGCCAAACCCAGCTTCCCTTTTGATGACAACTTAAACTTTAACAGGTTCACACACAATTTTTATTTTAAAATTTTGAATATTTGTCCACACTTAATACCCTTTTTCCCTGACCAGGTTACAGCTAGAGTATTTTTACACTGTCAGAAAATACATCATCTGCTGATACTGTAATAATCATGGTGCAGGTGTTTTGGGGCAAATACAAAGTTGAAAGTAAAGACAACAAACTAGCCAGTCATACACTTTCTACATGTGCAGTTTTATGGAAATTGAAACCACTCCCAAGCCTGATTCAGATGGTTTCAAACAGTTTTGAGTGTAACAATTTTTGTATTTTCCTCTTGTCATCCATCATTTGGCCTCCAAGTTTTTTCCAAGTCCCTCTCTTTGCACAGATTATCTGTTGACCACTATCATGAAATTCTAAACTTTTAAAGACCATGGCCCCTTTCCCCAAATTTTCCAAGACTCTACAAAGCTCGATGACAAAGTAGCAACAAAAGCCTGTACATTACCTTTGCACACTGCCTGAGAACATCTATCACCGTCTGAAAAACAACAGAGTCAATATGAAGATGCAATGCAACCCTGCCAGTGCTATGGCTGGACACAATCAGCATGATACACTAGAACCATTTTAACTGTTGTAAGAAGACCCCACCACCCCCACCCCCCACCTAACCCATGGTAAAAAACTGACCTGCAACGCATGATCAATGTCAGATTTTGCAAATCATGAACATTTCAGACAGACAACCACTCACTACATGGTGTGTGACTTCCTGTATGATTGTGCGTGGCTAGGTGGGAGAGAGAGAAACAGTGACCCAGTAAAAGAGAGAGAAACTGTGATCCAGTAAAAGAGAGAGAAACTGTGACCCAGTAAAAGAGAGAAACTGTGACCCAGTAAAAGAGAGAGAAACTGTGATCCAGTAAAAGAGACAAATGGTACTACAATAAAAGATAAAGGGTGATACAGTAAAAGAGAGAGAAACTGTGACCCAGTAAAAGAGAGACAAATGGTACTACAGTAAAAGATAAAGGATGATACAGTAAATGAGAGAGAAACTGTGATCTGATAAAAGTGAAATGGTGATCCAGTAAAAGAGAGAGAAATGAGGATCTAGTACGAGAGAGAAGCAATGATCCAGTAAGAGAGACAGAGACAGTGATCCAGTAAAAGAGAAGGAAACTGTGATCCAGTAAAAGAGAGGGAAGCTGTGATCCAGTAAAAGAGAAGGAAACTGTGATCCAGTAAAAGAGAAGGAAACTGTGATCCAGTAAAAGAGAGGGAAGCTGTGATCCAGTAAAAGAGAGGGAAGCTGTGATCCAGTAAGACTAAGAGTACTGCGGAGTTCTGTGTCCAACTCACCCGAGTGTTGACCGTACTGTTCAGCTCCTGAAGGGCCTTGGAACAAGCTCTGAAGGCCTGGAACCACAACAAGAAATACTGAAATCCATGCGTGCGTACACCAGTCCACACACACACACACCCTCCCAAAATCCGCACAACAGAGAAAGCTAACAACTTTCCTTCAGACAAAACGTTCTGACGACCAGGTGAGTCATTCTTCAGACTTCATGTCATTTACTTTGCTTATACAGTGTACCCCTAATAACAGATCACCTCTCTCTACGACCGCTTTCTACGAAACTTGAGTAACTCAACCCCTCAATCAGTCACCACCCCTCTCTAAGACCACTTTGTTTGAAATGTTCTCTTTCATCTTCCACGTCACCGCTCTAAGAACACTCTCTAAGCTGCAGCCAGACCACCTCACCTCATCGTAGAGACTTTGAGCAAAGAGCAGGCCACACTGTTCAGAGTAGAGGATGGCACAGTTGACGTTGAAACCTTTCTGGGAAAGGAGCTCCACCAATGAAAATGCTTGAGCACAGGTCTCCCTGGCCGCATGGTACTTGCAGTTGGCATTCTGTACATGCAGTAACCTGTCCGAGAATAAACACAGGACATACATACATACAATTTATTTCATGTAGTAACCTGGCCGAGAATAAACACAGGACATACATACATACAATTTATTTCATGTAGTAACCTGGCAGAGAATAAACACAGGACATACATATATATATGTATTTGTTAAGGATAATTTTCCGCTGGGATGAATAAAGCGTATTGTTATTGTTATACAATTTATTTCACATGATGAGAATGTACTGACGAGCAACTTCCGTGTATGACAGACACACACAAGGCTGCATACATGTGACACTTTGAGAATAGCTACAAAATAAACATTGCTTAATAATAACATGTAAGCTTGTATTGTGACAGTCATCACCCATCATGATGTGACAACAGCTGGCCAAGGTATCAAGTGTTCTGTCAAAGCAGGTGATTAACTACATTATGCATATCATTATCAAGTGTTCTGTCAAAGCAGGTGATTAACTACATTATGCTGCATGACAAACATGTTTTGCACAGGGCCACCTGAGATTGCAGGGGCAGACAAACGACAAGCTTGCAAATACCATGGAAAACTTATGGCTGTACAAGCTGGATGGAGACCCACAACAAAGATTTACTTTTCGCAAGCACTGGGGAGTAGTACATTTTTGTGAACATATTTTTTCAAAAGTCCAGACAGTTTGATAAAACTAAAAGGAACTAGCTCCATATCCTGCCGATCTATTCTGTTTATTTCTCAGAATTGGAAACCAATTCTACTGGTTCTACCAATTCTACCAATCCTTCTAACAATGGTTTTGGTGTTAACTGTGATCCACAGGACTCTGCACTTTCTGTTGGTTGATAACCGTCACGGTTGAGTGAGCATAAAAACCCTCCTTCCTTTATATTCGTGTGTGTGTGTTTGGTTGTACAGGCTTGTTAGTGTTGTATGTGTGGATGTGCGTATTGTGTCTGAGCTTGTTTGCATTGTGTGTGTGTGTGTGTGTGAGTGTGTGTGTTGTGTACGAATGAGCTTGCTGAAGTTGTTCGCAGTGTGTGTGTGTGTGTGTGTGTGAGCTTGTTCGCAGTGTGTATGTGTGTTGTGGGTGTGTGCGTGTACATAAGCTTGTTTGTGTGCTGTGTCCTAGGGTTCCTGCTTGTTTGTGTGTTGTGTTTTACACCTGCTGGTGGTGGGCCCTCACTCACTGACTCAGACTGCATGGTTTTGGGCAGAAAACCCAGCAACTGTGCCATGCATCACCTCCTAGGGCCTAGAACTGTTTTAAATACCAATTTCTCTGGATTTTACCACTGGAAGAGACCTTTAAAGTGAAACTCCCTTCACAGTTTGGATGAGCTGGTCATGGGATTGATGAGGTGAAGCTACCCGTTCCTGTGATGAGTGCTCTCTTACCTAACACAGTACTCCATAGCGCGGAAAAGTCCGGCCTCGCTGGCATCCTCGCTCACTGCGTCCAAACACGCCTGGTACACCCGCTCACTCTCCCAGAACCAACCGGCTTCGGAGAAAAATCCCCCTGAGGCACATGCCACACAAAATCAACACTGATCTCAACCTCACCAACCGCATCTGTACATGCATGTTAAAGAGGACACAGACAACGATGCAAGCCCCTGCTAGTGTTACTGGACTCGGATTAAAAACATTTACATAGGATGGAATGACACAGAGTGAAAGACCATATGTGATACCAGCACTGTTGATACTATGCAATGCATACATGTGTATCTGACTTATTTCTGGCCTTTTCCAAAAAGTTTCAACAATGGGTCTGTGGCTTTAACTAAGTTGATAATGAAAGCTCAATCCTACAAGAACACACACAGGATTACTTTGTCCACTGAACTGTACAAAACCAAAGAGTGTTGCACACTAAAATTTCAGTAAACACTCTTGGGGGCATGTGTCACATGACAGCTTACTGATCTGAGAGAAGGCCAGCAAGTACATATTTTCACACCCTACAAATAACCTAGGGTAGGAAGTAATACTATTAAAGCATGTGAAGTACTATATTTTAAATTTCAGCCCTTTGCTTACATGGAGTATTTCAAGTCACAGCTTAAAGTTAGAATAATGTGGAGTATACCCAGTCACAGCTCACCCACTTAGACCAGGCTAATGTGGAATATACCCAGTCACAACTTACCCACTTAGGCCAAGCTAATGTGGAATATACCCAGTCACAACTTACCCACTTAGGCCAAGCTAATGTGGAATATACCCAGTCACAACTTACCCACTTAGGCCAAGCTAATGTGGAATATACCCAGTCACAACTTACCCACTTAGGCCAAGCTAATGCGGAGTATACCCAGTCACAGCTTACCTACTTACACAGGCTAATGCAGAGTATACTGAGCAACAGATTACCTATGGTCAGGCTAATGCAGAATACTAAATCACAGCTCACCTAAGGCTAGACCAACATGGAGCATTTTGACTCGATCCACCTGGTCGCTGAGGTGACTGGGTGTCATTTGACGGAGAAACTGTTCAGTAAGTGATTTAATAATATCAGAGTTGTGATCCATGAGGGTCTGAAAAGTGTAGTGAAGCTTGGCCCTGCAAACACACACAAAACACATGTCAGAAAAGCATAGTGAAGCTTGGCTAGAGCTGCAAAAACAAACTGTGAAACAAAACACAACAGTCTGAAAATGTGAAGCTCGACTCCAGAAATCATACAATACACAAAACATGTCTGTAACTGTAAAATGTAGTCAGGCAAGGTTCTATAACTGTACACACACGCACACACACACACACACACGCACACACACACACACACACACACACACACACAGCATGAGAAACTGCCCAACAGAGATAAAATTAAAAGCAAATTCACTTAATTATCAGCTCAATGAATTTCATTCCCTAAGGTCAAGTTCCCCATGGCCCATAAACCCTGAATCTCACTGAAGTTTCATTTTAAACATGTCTGAACCATTTAATGAACTGTAGTATTACTAGTAAACACTGTTAACAGTAACACTTACAGTTTCGCTGCATTGTTAACATTATGATTATATACAATTATTTAGGTTAATATGTATCATGTGAGCGCTCAGGGTGTTGATGAGCACATGATAAATGTACATTATTATTATTATTATTATAAGTATATTACACCTTATGAAACACGGCTCACCTTTTGTTGTTGACTCTGAGGACGCGAGAAAAGATCTCCAGCTGACTGAACTCCATGTGCAGGATACACTGTTTGTTGTTGTTGAACAGCTGCACACACAAAAGAAAACCCCTGTCACCAAGTTCTAACCAGCATGTCTGCCAAGATAGTAACTGGATTTTAAATTTAATGTCCTGTCAATCATACAGGTTCATCTCAGGAACTCATGCCAGTCATGGCTACATAAATTAATTAGTTCTGGACCTAAAAGAACAAACCTTTTTTTGTTGTTGTTGCTGCTCCTGTTGTCATGGCTACATAAATTAATTAGTTCTGGACCTAAAAGAACAAACCTTTTTTGTTGTTGTTGTTGCTGCTCTTGTTTTGTTTTTCTGGCTCTGAATATTTTATTATAATAACTATTAAGTATTAGTTATTATATTTCTAAGCAAAATACCCCACTTCACTCAGCTCTTCTACAGGAATGAAACTGCTGTCAAAAGCTGTTTTTAATAATAATAATAATAATAATGTACAATTAATGAATTATCATGCACTCAGCAATGCCCTGAGCCCTCAGGAGACATATTATTATTAATCTCAAGTTAAATACAATATTCTATACACATGTAGAGCACAGTTCTACCAAACAATTTACACACACACACACACACACGACACACACACACCACAATGAATTTAAACATGTATGACTAATCTGTATGCATGCACACACACACAAACCACAATGAATTTAATTTTAAACATGTATGACTGATCTGTATGCACAAGCGCACATCCCCCCCCCCCCCACACACACACAAATGACTGTAGCAGAAACTAGGTACTGAAATTAGTTTGAGTGGAAATATTGTGAGCTTTAAAAGATGACAGCGTTGAGTAGTGTCTAAGGTCTTGTGGGAGTGATTTGCAA
>JABMCL010000481.1:145000-147500 GCA_018857735.1 Alviniconcha marisindica
TTTCTCTCTGTCTCGCCCCCCTTCTCTGTGTAGTGTAGTTCTACACCCTCTTCTTTTCCTTTCTCTCTCGCTTTCTCAGTCCCTCTCTTTCTTTCTTTCTTTCTTTCTTCCTTTCTTCCTTACGTCAGCAACATTGTGTCCGACGATGAGCATGCTCACCTTATCTCACAATCGCCAGTCGCCGGTATCCAATGACAAAACTGTCAACACCAAAGTCGCTTTCTTATGGCGGAACTCGCTAACCGTGCCAGCGCGTCGTACTCTGAATCTCCCATCTAACACTAACATCAGGGCCCCGTAACACTCATCTACTATCTTCTGTCATAGTCTGTTAATGCAAAACGCCCACATCCACTGGACAGCTAAGATCACCGCTTAAAGGTCTCGTCCGCTGGCAAAAAAGAAGAAGAAGAAGAAAAGTCATCCTTCCAGTACTTTCCCCATCCCAGTCTGCATCCTTTTGTGTCTTTCCGAACATGTGGAAGGGCACCATGGAGAGTGTCCAGCAGTCAAAACGGATTCAGAATCAAGCTTCTCATTAAAGTAACTTGGATTTGTGACGCGCAGTCAACCAGCACGGTTATATCAGGGTGATTTCATTCAAACATCAGCAACAACAACCGCAAACCGCATATCCCGCGCCCAAAAATCCTCTGGATGTACTTCCCTGGACCTGCCGGTGTCAAGGAAAATGACGGAGTAGACAGACTGGCGGACAAAGTAACCATTACAAATGGCTTGTGTCTCAGAATATCTGAAATGTTGAGGAGCTTGAGCCACTACATGCGGTCACAAAGCCAAGGACATCATACCATCGATCATCTGGAGGAGAGAGGCGTGGAAAGAGGAGGCGCTAGACGATGCTGCTTGAAAGGACGAGAGAGGGCCATCGTCAGTCAGACGAACATTGGAACCGTTGTAAAGGCAACGTTGGGAAAACTTCTGAGAGGTCAGATGGAGAGCATATGGGCCTTTCTGAGTGCCGCATAGATACCATTTGGAAATGAACTGAATAATCTGTGTTTTTAAACAGTCATGAAATGAGAGAAATGATCCACTAGATAACTGCAGAGTTTTCAGCCCAAAACTAGTGTAGTCCTTACACAGTGAAGGTCCGAGGGTCCGACCTCATCAGGTATGAAAACAGAACACGAGCCACGGGTCAGACCCCGTAAAACGCTGCTCAGTGTCTGCCAGCGGACGAGGCCTTTAATCTGAGCAGCAAGAGAAACCGACGACTAAGGTAGGAATGACGCGTGCGTGCAAATCATGGCGGCAGCTCTTTCAAAGCGGCTATCGGCACGGCCGGTAAATTAACACAAGCATCGCGCCACCGCCTAAGTGTTCTGTGTGTCCTAATTAGCAACACCAGCAGGGCGGCATCACTTCCGCTGCACTTTGAAATGTCTCCCCAGGTGGTCAGTGTGTTTAGCCATCGTTTTTAGTGCCAACCAGCGTGGGAGCAAGATCTTCTTCCTCCATTAATGAATATCGGTCAAAAATGGGACCATTTCTGTCATCTGGTATGGTTGCGTCCGAAATGGCGCAATTTGGGAGAGAGAAAAAAATATCGTTTTCGATCATTTCTCCATTTAGATTTTGGTAGACTCGATTGGATGGGTACTTTCCTATTCTAGTGTGGTAAGGTATTGGTTCATTTGGCGTTGATTTTTCTTTTTATGAAAAACAAAACAACATGAACTGCTTCCGGAGACTAAGTAACACCCGCTCTGTGGGTTTTCCAAAGTGTGTGGGTGCGACACCAAAGTGGACAACGACTGTACGTGGAACGGAAGGCAGGTGGAGCTCATCGGTATAAGCACGGTTTAGACAGGAGCACGGTTTAGACAGGATTAGGCAGGAGCGCGGTTTAGATAGGATTAGACAGGAGCACGGTTTAGACAGTAGCGACAGCACCGCCAGTCCGTCCCACTGGGCACTGTGACGCGGCGTGAGTGCGCTGTGCACGCTTGGCACGTGAACACCGCCGGCAACCCTGGCAGCCGGCAGTCCCAGGGCAGACAGCGGTGACAGCGGTCGTCCGGGTGCCCCGCGAAGGAGAAAGGGTGACAAGTTTTCTTCGGTTAGGGTAAGCGTTCTTCCTGGTCAGCGGTAATAATTTATAACTCATTGAAGGTGTCATGTGTGTGTGTGTGTGTGTGTGTGTGTGTGTGGAGTGGCGGTATAAATTATAGACTTCTAGGTTTGTCCTGTGGTGACCCAGTGGGGACGTTCAATTTATCCAGTTACTCTTTCTGTGTGTGGAGTATAATTTCGCGTGTTTGAGCAGGTAGAACAAGTTCGTCAGCTGAAAAACTTTCAAGGATTGTATTGTGGGCTGCTGGTGCCGGAGAAAAAACAACACCCATTTGTTTTCTCAAGGAAGAAGTGAGAAAGAAGAATACAGAAGAGAGAGTGCTGAGGTTCGATCAGTGACTGTAGCGAAGGAATGTTGTGCCAACGGCACCGTGTCAGACAGCTGTCCTTGGATGTAGTGACT
>JABMCL010000481.1:152500-175000 GCA_018857735.1 Alviniconcha marisindica
CCAGCAATCAGTCATTTTGTTGTTTGACCGCTTCCCGGATTTATTTCCTTGAATAATATAATAGGAGCAAAGAGACAGAGCGCGCGCGCGCGCGTGTGTGTGTGCGCGCGCGCGCGTGTGTTCCAGACGGGGAAGGGAGCATGGTGTTTGCTAGTGGAGCCTCAAGTGGTAGCATCAACGGCCTTGTGTCTGACAGTTACGGCGATTGTCTGACCAGTTACGGCGATTGTCTGACCAGTTACGGCGATTGTCTGACCGGTTTCCATGAACCACTTTCACCGCCTCATCGATGGTGTCACACAGGTTCGAATAATGTCTAGCGCGATCCCTGTACAATGTCAGTACATCAGTGGAAAGTACTTCATGGATTAATGCGTACCGTGCACAGTCCTGACAACGGAGGAGAGAGAGAGAGAGGGGGGGGGGGGGGGGCTTCATCCAAAAAATGATGAAACTGGTAGGCCAGTCTGAGTGTTGTGGACAAGATCAGGGTGCCCAGCATCCTTCCAAGGCAATTTTCTCATCTCTGCCCCCACCTGTCGTCAGCTGCCGTACCCGATAATGAGACCGGAACAACAATTTAAACTATTAAAGGAATTAGCTCTCGCAGGTTTGGCTTAAAAATTATTTTTGGCATTTTTTATTTTATTTTTATTTTAATAATTATTGTTTTAGGTACGATTTTTCTGTAGTATTAATTTCTGCCTTTCGAAATACGCTAGCTTAAGTCTAACTGTAGTGGTCTAAAAAATAGATTGGGGATCTCCCGAAGGGGTGCAGCTATTTACAGAATGCGTATTAAAGTCATTACATTTTGTTGTTTTACACACGTTTTTGTAGATTCGGCCTGCAAGCAATTGAGAATGGCGTCATCTCAGGCACGTAATTTGCTCAGGCCTAATAATTTGTCGGGCGACTTAATTGATAGTTGTGTGAATCATTTTATATCTTCTTTGACTAAATCTCCTAATCGTGCAGTGTGTACCTGACTATAGTGGATGAGACCGATAGCTGCCGTTTACTGATCATGCTCCGCGATGCAAGGTGTTGGGTGATGAATTTTTCCGATGCTACTACAGGAAATATTTCAAATACCATTTTATTATAATAATAACAAATTTTAAAAAAATACTAAAACGGTCGGTGGTACGCCAGCAACACACACATTACGCAAACGGGTAGTAGTAAATTATTTGGTAATTGCGGTCGGAAATTCCGGGGACATTTCATACGCCATTTTCTGTCACATGTATCATCAGAAACATCAAAACAGGGTCACACCAAGCGAGTAAACCCACAATTTGCAACAGAAAGTGAGATTTATCATATCTGTGTCCTTCAGTGAGTGCGTATGCTCCTTTCAGACATTTGATCTAGATCTAGCTTCTGAGTAACCATGCACGTTTCCGGAGTACTGATGTCGGCAAAACAATCGATCGTTCACTGAGGACTCGCTCATTTACAGTTGTAATCGAAGTCATTTTTGTTGCAGATGTTGGCTTCATTCGCTAGATATGACCCTGTTTGGGTGATTCTGACGATATTTGTGGCCCAAAATGGCGTTTAAAATGTCCCAGGAATTTCCTTGGAAATTACAGAATATTTAAACGTATGATTCCGGTAGACTGCTCCTATCAATGAAAAAAAGAAGTATCAGGAACAGTTCCTCTGACGTGTCCAGTAACAGCTACTCCACGGCCTACCTAGCACCGAACTAAGGCTATTCTACCAGTGTAAAGTTGCAGCTCTGTACTCCACCGGAAGTGACAAAAGACGACCGTTACTTTCGCTGAGCTTTGCACGTCAGCGTGATCGAGATTGTAGGGTGTACCACTCTTCAGTAGCTCCCGACTTTAGGCTAATGGTTATACACGTCATCGGTTGTTTGAAGTACTCTCTACAAAGCACAAGCCCACTTTATCATAGCGACGTCTTACATTTGTAGGTCACGTAAATCCTGTAGGCAGTCCGTCGCTCACATAAACACTCGCATTCAAACCGGAGCTCTCTCTCTCTCTCTCTCTCTCTCTCTCTCTCTCTCTCTCTCTCTCTCTCTCTCTCTCTCTCTCTCGTAATGAAATACCTGTTTTGAAATACAGTCGGTTTTAGTCCCAACCATGTCAGTGTTTTGAACGCCCAACTTTGACAGGCTGCTGCTTTAGCAAAACATGATACGGCGACTCTGCTGACATGCTTTTTAATAATTTAACAGCAAACATAAGTCGTCTGTGTTTTTGCTAAAGAGCGTTTCCAACAGACACAGTATATGTTGGTGATTTATGATAGCGAAAATAATTTATGTCAGCGGCGAAAAGGTGTCGCCTACCTATACAGCGACCAGTGTGGTCTTGTGGCAAGCAGACGACCAGCAGATCAGTGTGTGGAGGGTTCAACACTAGAGCAGCTTTCTTGGGGACGGACGTGTAAACCATACTGTCAGGTTTGTTGTTGGCACGCCAAACATCGTATCAGGTTTATTATCGATTTCATTATAAATCACCACCTCAGTTTTGTTGTTAATATGTGAAACGAACAAACAAAAACCTAGGCTGGGTTGGTTGTTGACTTGTAGGACTCTAGACTGGGTTTGTTGCTGACGTGTAAAATATCGGAGTGGGTTTGGTGTTGACGTGTAAAATACTAGATTTTTTCTTTTCTTTCTGACATGTAAAACACCAGAGTGGGTTTATTGTTGACGTCAAAACACTAGATTGGGTATGTTGTTGACGTGTAAAAACCAGTGGGTTTGTTTTTGGCTTGTAAAAGGCTAGATTGGGTTTGTTTTTGACATGTAGAACACCATTTCTGGTTTGTCGTTGACGTGTAAAAATCCAGGTGAGATTCATTGTTGGAGTGTAAAACATTAGGTAGGTCTGTTCTTGGCGTGAAAGACATCGGATCACGTTTATCGTTAATACGTTAATCACCAGATCTCATTTATTTGTGACGTGTAAAACGCCAGACCACAGCTGCTGACGTGTAAAACGCCAGATCACAGCTTCTGAGGTGTAAAACACCAGATCACAGCTGCTGACGTGTAAAACGCCAGATCACATCTGCTGACGTGTAAAACGCCAGATCACAGCTGCTGACGTGTAAAACACCAGGTCACAGCTGCTGACGTGTAAAGCACCAGGTCACAGCTGCTGACGTGTAAAACACCAGGTCACATTAGCGGCTGACATTAGCGGTAAAATACCAGATCATTTTAGCTTTGTTGTCTACCGAATCGCCAGCCGAATGAAACATAGCTGTTGCTGGGGTCATTGTAAAGCGTAAAGAACCTTTCCTTTCATGCAGTTAACGCCATCGTCTGCGACCAGCAGCAGTTTCCCTGCCTCATCAAAATCAACAGCAGTAGCTACGCCGGTGACAGTATCATCATCAGCAACAGCAACAACCATTGTCAGCAGGTGGTGCCGATTTCCCCCTACATCCCCAGACTACCACGACAGCAAAAAGGGCAGAAGAGAGCGCCATCAGTAGCCAAGACAACACTATCGACAGCAGCAACAACGTTGAGCACCACCATTAGTTACTGACACCATTGCCACCAGCGACCACGGTAACAAACGGCGACCGACGGACAGCTGTGACGCAGAGGACAAATACACCCCAGGTATACAGCAACAACGCAGTGGCCATTCCTCCAGCTGCTGTTCAGTAAACCTCTACCCTGAGGCCGTCAGGCTCTCTCCCCTCCCAAGTATCACCGCTGTCCCCTATCTCTTTTCTCTTCACTCTCTCCCCTCCCAAGTATCACCGCTGTCCCCTATCTCTTTTCTCTTCACTCTCTCCCCTCCCAAGTATCACCGCTGTCCCCTATCTCTTTTCTCTTCACCCTCTCCCCTCCCAAGTATCACCGCTGTCCCCTAATTCTTCTCTCTTCACTCTCTCCCCTCCCAAGTATCACCGCTGTCCCCTATCTCTTTTCTCTTCACTCTCTCCCCTCCCAAGTATCACCGCTGTCCCCTATCTCTTTTCTCTTCACTCTCTCCCCTCCCAAGTATCACCGCTGTCCCACTATCTCTTCTCTCTTCACTCTCTCCCCTCCCAAGTATCACCGCTGTCCCCTATCTCTTTTCTCTTCACTCTCTCCCCTCCCAAGTATCACCGCTGTCCCCTATCTCTTTTCTCTTCACTCTCTCCCCTCCCAAGTATCACCGCTGTCCCCTATCTCTTCTCTCTTCACTCTCTGCTCTCCCAAGTATCACCGCCGTCCCCTATCTCTTCTCTCTTTACTCTCTTCTCACCCAAGTATCATCGCTGTCCCCTATCTCTTCTCTCTTTACTCTCTTCTCTCCCAAGTATCACCGCTTTCCCCTATCTCTTTTTTCTCTTCACTCTCTACGCTCCCAAGTATCACCGCTTTCCTCTCTCTCTCTTTTCTCTTCACTCTCTACCCTCCCAAGTATCACCGCTTTCCCCTATCTCCTTTCTTTTTACTCTCTACCCTCCCAAGTATCACCACTGTCCCCCAATCTCTTCTCTCTTCACTCTCTCCACTCCCAAGTATCACCGCTGTCCCCAGTCTCTTCTCTCTTTGCTCTCTCCCCTCCCAAGTATTACCGCTCTCCCCTATCTCCTCTCTCTTCACTCCCCTCCCAAGTATCACCGCTGTCCCCTATCTCCTCTCTCTTCTACTCCCCTCCCAAGTATCACCGCTGTCCCCTATCTCCTCTCTCTTCACTCCCCTCCCAAGTATCACCGCTGTCCCCTATCTCCTCTCTCTTCACTCCCCTCCCAAGTATCACCGCTGTCCCCTATCTCCTCTCTCTTCACTCCCCTCCCACGTATCACCGCTGTCCCCTATCTCCTCTCTCTTCACTCCCCTCCCAAGTATCACCGCTGTCCCCTATCTCCTCTCTCTTCACTCCCCTCCCAAGTATCACCGCTGTCCCCTATCTCCTCTCTCTTCTCTCCCCTCCCAAGTATCACCGCTGTCCCCTATCTCCTCTCTCTTCACTCCCCTCCCAAGTATCACCGCTCTCCCCTATATCTTCTCTCTTCACTCCCCTCCCACGTATCACCGCTGTCCCCTATCTCCTCTCTCTTCACTCCCCTCCCACGTATCACCGCTGTCCCCTATATCTTCTCTGATATCACCGCTGTCCCCTATCTCCTCTCTCTTCACTCCCCTCCCACGTATCACCGCTGTCCCCTATATCTTCTCTGATATCACCGCTGTCCCTTGTCCTGCCAGTGATCAGCTATGCGCTTCTTCAATCTTCGGACTCTCCTGCGCGAGTTTGTGTGCGACATCATCATCTTCCTCTACAAGATCGGAGAGGCCCTGCTGGACGCCACCATTCGGCCCTACATCATCACCGCCGTCTGCAACGACTTATACGACAGCTACAACGACGACCATGATTTCAGCAAAAACGACTCGCCTTTTAGCCACCATCTCCACGGCGACCACATGGTGCACGTCAAGAGCAGCTACAACGACACCGCATCGGTCTGCTGGAAGCTGGACGAGTTGCCCGAGGTGAGTGGTGTGACAGACTGCCCGAGGTGAGTGGTGTGACAGACTGCCTGAGGTGAGTCGTGTGACAGACTGCCTGAGGTGAGTGGTGTGACAGACTGCCCGAGGTGAGTGGTGTGACAGACTGCCTGAGGTGAGTGGTGTGACAGACTGCCTGAGGTGAGTGTGTGACAGACTGCCTGAGGTGAGTGGTGTGACAGACTGCCTGAGGTGAGTCGTGTGACAGACTGCCTGAGGTGAGTCGTGTGACAGACTGCCTGAGGTGAGTGGTGTGACAGACTGCCTGAGGTGAGTGGTGTGACAGACTGCCTGAGCTGAGTGGTGTGACAGACTGCCTGAGCTGAGTGTGTGACAGACTGCCTGAGTGAGTGGTGTGACAGACTGCCTGAGGTGAGTGGTGTGACAGACTGCCTGAGGTGAGTGGTGTGACAGACTGCCGAGGTGAGTCGTGTGACAGACTGCCTGAGGTGAGTGGTGTGACAGACTGCCTGAGGTGAGTGGTGTGACAGACTGCCTGAGTGAGTGGTGTGACAGACTGCCTGAGGTGAGTCGTGTGACAGACTGCCTGAGGTGAGTGGTGTGACAGATGCCTGAGGTGAGTGTGTGACAGACTGCCTGAGGTGAGTGGTGTGACAGACTGCCTGAGGTGAGTGGTGTGACAGACTGCCTGAGGTGAGTGGTGTGACAGACTGCCTGAGGTGAGTGGTGTGACAGACTGCCTGAGGTGAGTGTGTCGTTGTGAGACAGACTGCCTGAGGTGAGTGGTGTGACAGACTGCCTGAGGTGAGTGGTGTGACAGACTGCTGAGGTGAGTGGTGACAGACTGCTGAGGTGAGTCGTGTGACAGACTGCCTGAGGTGAGTCGTGTGACAGATGCCTGAGGTGAGTGTGTGACAGATGCCTGAGGTGAGTGGTGACAGTGCTGAGGTGAGTGTGTGACAGATGCTGAGGTGAGTGTGTGACAGATGCCTGAGGTGAGTGTGGTGCCTGAGGTGAGTGGTGGTGTGACAGTTATGCCTGAGGTGAGTGGTGGTGTGAGGTGAGTGGTGATGTGACAGATTGCCTGAGGTGAGTGGTGGTGTGACAGTTAGCCATGAGGGGAGTGAGTGGTACGTTAGTGAGGTGATGTGCAGATTGCCTGAGGTGAGTGGTGGTGTGACACAGCCTGATGAGGGTGACTGCCTGAGGTGAGTGGTGGTGTGACAGTTTGCCTGAGGTGAGTCGTGTGACAGTTTGCCTGAGGTGAGTGGTGGTGTGAGGTGAATGGTGGTGTGACAGTTTGGGGAGGGGCACACAGACGAACACAGACAGTGGCTGTTATTCAGAGAAAAAGGATGTGCCGTCCATCTGGGTTTTGTAGTGTCGACCACAGCTCCTGTCGCAACGTACTGACGCACTGCGACAGGAGTGTTTACCTGTCTTGGTTCAAAACCCCGTGAACCTGTTAGTTCAAACCCCATGAACCTGTTAGTTCAAACCCCATGAACCTGTTAGTTCAAACCCCATGAACCTGTTAGTTCAAAACCCCACGAACCTGTTAGTTCAAAACCCCACGAACCTTGATCCAGCGCTAGTAACCAGACGATAGGTGTGGAGTCCAGGTAGTGGGAAATGAACGACTGCTTATGTCCCCTCTAACTTGCAGTCAGGTTCAACGACCAACGACCTGTCTAACCCCCGCCCCCTCCCCAACAAAAGCAACAACAACAACAACAACAAAAAACAAGCAACCCGCTCAAGTAATTCATATAGGCATTGTCCGATATTTATTGTATCACTTCTCATAACAATTGTCATTTTCGCACGCAAACACTCCGCATGATATTACCGTCATTGTTCACTGAGCGATAAAAATCATTTATCTATCACACACAAACACACACAAGCGTACAGACACACACGTTTGTACGCACGCACACATACCTATGCTCATTCTCTCTCTCTCTCTCTCTCTCTCTCTCTCTCTCTCTCTCTCTCTCTCTCTCTCTCTCTCTCTCTCTCTCTCTCTCTCTCCCTCCCTCCCTCTCTCTCCACAACACACACACACAAGGATCGATCGCTCGCCCTGTTCAATAGCTAGTTTCGACACGCCCTCAGGTGGAGGCGGAAGTGCAGCAGTACGCGGCAGGAGTCCTGGTGGCTCACCGGGTCCTCGTCAACATCCCCGCCGTCATTCTCGGCCTTTTCTGCGGTGCATGGAGCGACACCAGGGGGCGCAAGCTGCCCATGATGGCGCCCTCTGCCGGCTCCTGCCTGGCGGTGGTGCTGTACCTGGCCAGCACGCAGATCCAGCACGCCAGGGTCAGCTTGCTGCTGGCGGGGGCGGCTGCTCAGGGCGTCTTCGGCAAAACCTCCGTCATCGCCATGGCCGTGAACAGGTAGGGGCTGCCTGTGGGTCTGGGGTGGTTGTCGTGCTGGTGCTGGTGCTGGTGCTGCTTCAGCCTTAGGCTACCTTTCCCAGGCTTTCTCGCCGACGCCGTAGTCTGAGCTAAAACGGTACTGGACCTGCCTAAAGACCATAATCCATACAAATCTGAATTGTTTTATGTCAGTGAGTGATTTATTTCTGCTGCTTTCAATCACAAAGCCAAGCCACTGTGCCCTGTCGGCTCCATCTGGACTAGTCGCGTCGGTTGGTGCTAAGTGTGAAGCATGTTTGTGACGTGCAGATCTAAACAAAATGTGAAGCATATTTGTGACGTGCAGATCTGAGCAAAGTCTGAAGCATGTTCGTGATGTGCAGATCTAAACAAAGTGTGAAATGTGTTTGTGAGGTGCAGATCTAAACAAAATGTGAAGCATGTGATGTGCATATTTAAGCAAAGTGTGAAGCATGTTCATGACGTGCAGATCTAAACAAAATGTGAAGTGTGATGTGCAAATTATGCAAGCAAGTGTGAAGCATGTTCATGACGTGCAGATCTAAACAAAGGGGACGTGACAGCGGAAGGCATGCGGTGAACGTGGCAGTCTGTACCCAACCCTGACCCTACCCTACTTTGGCCTCAGTGTGAGAGACAAGTCTAACAGGGGCAGGAATAGCTCTCTCCGACTGAAAAGGCACGCGCAACTGTCGCGGGTTCAAGTCCCACAGTCAGCTTCCAGTGCCGACTCTCTTACGGTGTCCGTACAGCCCCCGGTGTGCAATCGCATGCATCAACGTCTGTGCGCACGTTAAAAATCGCTAACACTGCCGGCCGTACCATTGTTTGGACACACGAAAATACTGAATACCGGGAATGGGTAGGGCTGCTCTTTAGGCTGTTACAGCCTTACACAGGTAGGGCGACCCGAATTTTCCGCAAGGGACAATAAAGTCAAAAGAAAAAAGAAAAAGAAAAAAGGAAAGAAAAAAGCCATCGCTTTTGCCCCAAATAGGGCACCGGAAAAGAGCCAAGAATAAGGGAACGCAGGCCAGCTTTAAGTTTGGAAATTGCCGTTGTTGGCGTGGTGGTGGTTGGTGATGATTAATTACAAATCAATACGACATTTACTCGTCAGTCATTTGCTTTCAACCTCCATCACTGTCCGTTGAAAAGCCTGAAGGTGGGATGGGATCTGTCTCTTCGCGCGCTGAGGGGCCTAAAAAACATCAGAAGCTGATCCTTGCTGAAATGGAATGGCCACGTGAATATCATTCCATTTGATTCTACACCCAAACTCACGAAAGGATAAAAAGAACGCTTCTTTCATTTAAGACACCTCACAACTTGCGATTTTGGGGTAAGCCCCTTTGTCAAGCGACAGAACAACACTTGAACAACAGTCAAACGGTGAAAAACTGAACTGTAGGCTACTTACCTGCTTGTGGCTATGGTGTCTTTGTGATATGAATAACAGCCGTCCTTGTTTCAGATTTATTAAGTTGATTCTAGTTGCGAGGGTGGGGGGGGGGGGGGGGGTCAAACTCAAACAAGCAAGATCAATGAGCTCTCCAGGTAGATCATGGTTTCTGCTTTGTGTGGGCTCCCGCCTTCATGCTCATTCGTGTCCATCAATCAGCAGTGGATCAATCACTCGCCATTCGACCAATCAGTGGCTCAGTCTTTTGGCTTCTGTGTATGGCGTGTGTGTGTGTCTGTGTCTGTCTGTCTGTCTGTCTGTCTGCCGGTCTCTGTGTTGTGGTGGGCAGTGTGTGTAGTTGTCTGTTTGTCTACCTGTCTGTGCCTGTGTGTGTCCGTCTGTCTCTGTGGTGTGTGTGTGTGTGTGTGTCCGTCTGTCTCTGTGGTGTGTGTCTGTGTCTGTGTGTCCGTCTGTCACTCTGTGTGTTGTGGTGTATGTGTGTGCGCGTGTGTATGACACTGTGCGTCTCTGTCTGTCTACCTGCCTGTGCCTCTGTGTGTCCGTGTCTGTGACACTGTGTCTGTGACGCTGTGTCTGTCTGTCTGTGCCTGTGTGCGTGTCCGTGTTTGTGACATTGTGTCTGTCTGTCCCTGCGTGTCCGTGTCTGTGACACTGTGTCTGTCTGTCCCTGTGTGTCCGTGTCTGTGACACTGTGTCTGTCTGTCCCTGTGTGTCCGTGTCTGTGACACTGTGTCTGTCTGTCCCTGTGGTCCGTGTCTGTGACACTGTGTCTGTCTGTCCCTGTGTGTCCGTGTCTGTGACACTGTGTCTCTCTGTCCCTGTGTGTCCGTGTCTGTGACACTGTGTCTGTCTGCCCCTGTATGTCCGTGTCTGTGACACTGTCTCTCTCTCACTCTGTGCACGCAGCCACGTGTCGGACACGAGCGACACGGACCAGCGCACGTCACGCTTGGGCCGCCTGCTGGCCAGCAGCTTCCTGGGCATGTTCCTGGGCTCCCTGCTGGCCGGGGTCCTGCAGGACGTGTCCGATCTGCTCACCACGCTCAGCGTCGTCTCCCTCTGCCACGCCATCTGCGTGCTCACCGTCCTCGTCGGCGTGGCGGAGACCGTGCCCGACGACGCGGGCGACGACGTGGACTTCGCCTTGGCCAAGACGGGAGCGGCGGGGGTTTCGGCCTGGGAGGGGGATGGGGAGGGCGGCGGGAGGAAGAAGCGGTACCCGCTGTTCAGCTGGGCGGGGCTGAAGGAGTCGGTGATGACGGTGGTGAGGACCCGAGAGGGCAACAAGCGCTGCGTCATCATCATCACCCTCGTCGGCCTCACCCTCAACCAGTGTCTCAAGGTCAGTGTCGCAAGGTCACGAGGTCAGGGTCAGTGTCTCAGTGCACCTAGTCGCTGAACGTCTGTGTCTCGAAAGTCAGTGTCTGGGGGAACGTGTACTGATATCTTAGGGGCAGCGCCATGTAAATTAATGTTTGTGTCTCAAGGTTGGTGTTTCAAGGTCCGTACATGAAAGTCATTGTCTCACGTTTTGAGTGTAATACACGCCTGCAAATTTATGTCTGTTTCTCAAAGTCAGCGGCTCCAGGTCAGATTCTAATGATCGTTGACTCAAAGTCATCACCAGCTAAGGCATTAAGGTCAGCATCTGATGGTCATTGTCTCAAGGTCACCAGCTAAGGCATCAAGGTCAGCATCTGATGGTCATTGTCTCAAGGGCACCAGCTAAGGCATCAAGGTCAGCATCTGATGGTCATTGTCTCAAGGTCACCAGCTAAGACACAAGGTCAGCATCTGATGGTCATTGTCTCAAGGTCACGAGCTGAGGCATCAAGGTCAGCGTTAGTGTCTCAAGACCAGAGTAATCGGAGTCAACACCTGTAAATTAGAACCTGCCTGTCTAGTCATCGTCTCAAAATTAGTACCTGATGATTGGTGTTTTAAGGTCAGTACGTGACGACTAGTGTCTCAAGGTCAGTGTCTGTAACTTAATTGTCAGTGTCACAAAAACATTGTCGTAAGGTGTGGGATAGTAAGTAAGTAAACTGGTGTTTTACACCCAGTAGATGTGGGATAAAACCTCCAACTTCTGGTAAAACTGAGTTTAAAAAAGGGAGAACGAAATGTACCTCTAACACCCAGTCTTCAAAGAAAATAAACCCCTCAACCTCCAGTCCAACTGAGTGTGGCACGAATGCCCAAAACTCGAATTCCAACCTAACTGAGCGTACCAAATACAGGAACACACTGCGTATGAAACCTCTCTGGGGACCCATCTGTTCAAAACCGACTACTGCTAGCAAACTCTTATCCCTCCAACTTCTTTATTTCAGTTGACTCCTTGTGTGTGTGTGTGTGTGTGTGTGTGTGTGTGTGTGTGTGTGTGTGTGTGTGTGTGTGTGTGTGTATGTGTGTGTGTGTGTGTGATGTAGGTCTTGGTGTTTGACATCTTGTGCTTTCAATCGATTGTGGTGCCTTAAAATGGGTGTAGTTTAAATCCGATTTCTCTACATCGCCGACCTCGATTTTTATGTCGGAGTTTCGCGCTTTACAAATAGTTCATTATTATGATTATTACGACAGTTGATTATTACTGTTACGAGTGTCCACTGGCGTTGCTGTACCGACAGGTGGGGGACCAGGACGTGACGGTGCTGTTCGTGCGACAGCCGCCCCTCTCGTGGCCCTCCTCTCGCTACGGATACCTCATCGCCGCGGACTACGGAACCATGGGGCTTATGCTGCTCTTCCTGCTGCCGCTGCTGTCGGACGTGCTGCAGTGGTCGGACATGAGCATCGTGGTGGTGGCGCTGCTGTTCAAGCTGGTGCGGACGCTGTGGGCGGGCTTCTGTAGGGAGACGTGGATGGTCTTCGCCTCCGTGGTGTCTGGCGCCCTTTGGGCGGACTGGTCAACTCGGGACTGCGCTCCGTGCTCAGCAAGGCCGGCAGTAGTGGGGAGGTGGGCCTCGGTCTGTTCGTCCGTCTGTCTGCCTCTGTCTCCAACCGCGCCCACTGTCTCAGTCCACTCTCCCTGGCTCGAACCACGCCCCACTGTCTCAGTCCACTCTCCCTGGCTCAATCCACTCTCCCTGTCTCAAACCACGCCCACTGTCTCAGTCCACTCTCCCTGTCTCAAACCACCCCGAAACCCCCCCACTGTCTCAGTCCACTCTCCCTGTCTCAAACCACGCCCACTGTCTCAATCCACTCTCTCTGTCTCAAACCACGCCCACTGTCTCAATCCACTCTCCCTGTCTCAAACCGCGCCCACTGTCTCAATCCACTCTCCCTGTCTCAAACCGCGCCCACTGTCTCAGTCCACTCTCTCTGTCTCAAACCACGCCCACTGTCTCAAACCACGCCCACTGTCTCAGTCCACTCTCCCTGTCTCAAACCACGCCCACTGTCTCAATCCACTCTCTCTGTCTCAGAACGGCACTGTCTTCCCTCCTGTCTCAACCGCGCACTGTCTCGTCTCTCGTCTCAAACCGCGCCCACTGTCTCAGTCCACTCTCCCTGTCTCAACCACGCCCACTGTCTCAAACCACGTCCCACTGTCTCAGTCCACTCTCCCTGGCTCAAACCACGCCCACTGTCTCAGTCCACTCTCCCTGTCTCAAACCACGCCCACTGTCTCAGTCCACTCTCCCTGTCTCAAACCCGCCCACTGTCTCAATCCACTCCCTGTCTCAAACCACGCCCACTGTCTCAGTCCACTCTCCCTGTCTCAAACCAGCGTCTCCACCCTGTCTCAAACCACGCCCACTGTCTCAGTCTACTCTCCCTGTCTCAATCCACTCTCCCTGTCTCAGTCCACTCTGTCTCAACCCACGCCCATTGTCTCAATCCACTCTCCCTGTCTCAGTCCACTCTCCCTGTCTCAATCCACTCCCTGTCTCAACCCACGCCCATTGTCTCAATCCACTCTCCCTGTCTCAATCCACTCTCCCTGTCTCAACCCACGCCCACTGTCTCAATCCACTCTCCCTGTCTCAATCTACTTCCTGTCTCAGTACACGACCCTGTCTCAGCCAACTCCCCGTGTCTCAATCCACTCGCCCGTTGCCCCCCCCCCCCCCCTCCTCCTCTCTATCCGCCCATCCGGTCTCAACCTACTCCCGTTGTCCCACTCCACTCCCCTTTTCTCCTCACCACCCCCCCACTACCCGCCCCCACCGCCCCATTCCACTTGTCTCAATCCACCACACTGTCTCAACCCATCCCCCATTTCTCAATCCTCGCCCGCAGTCTCAACCTACTCACTCGTGTCCCCCTTGTCTTAATCCACTCCCCCTGTCCCAACACACTGCCTGTCTCAATCCACTTCCTGTCTCAATCCACTTCATGACTCAATCCGCTTCCTATCTGAACCCACTCCCCCTTATCTCAGTGCACGCCCCCTGTCTCTGCCTATTGTCACAGGCACGCCCCCTGTCTCTGCCTATTGTCTCTGCCTATTGTCTTAGGCACGCCCCCTGTCTCTGCCTATTGTCCCAGTGCACGCCCCCTGTCTCTGCCTATTGTCCAGTGCACGCCCCCTGTCTCTGCCTATTGTCCAGTGCACGCCCCTGTCTCTGCCTATTGTCACAGTGCACGCCCCCTGTCTCTGCCTATTGTCCAGTGCACGCCCCCTGTCTCTGCCTATTGTCCAGGCACGCCCTGTCTCTGCCTATTGTCTCAGCACGCCCCTGTCTCTGCCTATTGTCACAGTGCACGCCCCCTGTCTCTGCCTATTGTCACAGTGCACGCCCCCTGTCTCTGCCTATTGTCTCAGTGCACGCCCCTGTCTCTGCCTATTGTCTCAGTGCACGCCCCCTGTCTCTGCCTATTGTCTCAGGCACGCCCCCTGTCTCTGCCTATTGTCTCAGGCACGCCCCCTGTCTCTGCCTATTGTCACAGTGCACGCCCCCTGTCTCTGCCTATTGTCCAGTGCATGCCCCCTGTCTCTGCCTATTGTCACAGTGCAGCCCCCTGTCTCTGCCTTTGTCTCAGTGCACGCCCCTTGTCTCTGCCTATTGTCTCATGCACGCCCCTGTCTCTGCCTATTGTCAGACTCGTGCACGCCCCCTGTCTCTGCCTATTGTCTCAGTGCACGCCCCCTGTCTCTGCCTATTGTCTCAGGCACGCCCCTGTCTCTGCCTATTGTCTCAGGCACGCCCCCTGTCTCTGCCTATTGTCTCAGGCACGCCCCCTGTCTCTGCCTATTGTCCAGTGCACGCCCCCTGTCTCTGCCTATTGTCCACAGTGCACGCCCCTGTCTTGCCTATTGTCCAGTGCACGCCCCCTGTCTCTGCCTATTGTCCAGTGCACGCCCCCTGTCTCTGCCTATTGTCACAGTGCACGCCCCCTGTCTTGCTTATTGTCACAGTGCACGCCCCCTTCTCTGTCTGTTGTCACAATGCACGCCCCCTGTCTCTGCCTATTGTCTCAGTGCACGCCTCCTGTCTCTGCCTATTGTCTCAGTGCACGCCCCCTGTCTCTGCCTATTGTCTCAGTGCACGCCCCCTGTCTCTGCCTATTGTCTCAGGCACGCCCCTTGTCTCTGCCTATTGTCTGCCTATTGTCTCAGTGCACGCCCCCTGTCTCTGCCTATTGTCTCAGTGCACGCCTCCTGTCTCTGCCTATTGTCATAATGCAAGCCCCCTGTCTCTGCCTATTGTCTCGGTGCACGCCCCCTGTCTCTGCCTATTGTCTCGGTGCACGCCCCCTGTCTCTGCCTATTGTCTCGGTGCACGCCCCCTGTCTCTGCCTATTGTCTCGGTGCACGCCTCCTGTCTCACGCAGGCTCCTGTCTCAGCCTATTGTCTGAACGCTCTCCCTCTCCTGTGGACAGGTGGGCAAGCTGTTCTCCATCCAGTCGTCGCTGGAGACGCTGTCCAAGCTGGTGGGCTCCAGCGTCTTCACCGGCATCTACGCCGCCACCGTGCACGTGCTGCCCGCCGCAGCCTACCTGTCGGAGGCCGCCTCCTACCTGTGTCTGATGGCCCTCATGCTGTGGCTGGGGCAGCTCATCAAGGAGGACGGAGCCTTCGGCCTGCTGATGACCTTCGCCAGGCCCTACAACGCCTTGACGAAGGGCAGGGAGGAGGCGGCAGGCCCGCTGCCCTCCATACGGACCGAGGACACGGAGCAGGCCCAGGTGGGCAGGAAGGACCTGTTCCACCTTGGGGCGTACACGCCGTAATGTAGTGAAGGGCTTCAGGACGGGCTCTTGTGTCCTGTGTCTGGGAAGGTCGAGTGGGCCAAAGGGAGAAGGGGCTGCAGAGGAAACGGGGTTCCCGGGGCTGGGAGCGGAGTGAAGGAACTGCTGGAAGAGCTTCTGTTCCCCCTAGGCCTGGGAACGTCGCCCAGGGACACGTTAAGGACGTGTGGCCAAGTCAAACAACGTCTACAGACAGGTGACTGGAACACGCTGAGAACGTTTGTACCCAAGCCAGTGAACTCCTCTGCAGACGGG
Source organism: Alviniconcha marisindica (assembly GCA_018857735.1). Lineage (NCBI taxonomy): Eukaryota > Metazoa > Mollusca > Gastropoda > Provannidae > Alviniconcha > Alviniconcha marisindica. The sequence goes on from JABMCL010000481.1 coordinate 168,250, forward strand.
TGAACGGGACACACTAAGAACGTTTGTACCCAGGCCAGTGAATTTCTCTACAGACATGTGTATGGGACACACTAAAAACCGTTTGTACCCAGGCCAATGAACTTCTCTACAGACATGTGTATGGGACACACTAAGAACGTTTGTACCCAGGCCAATGAACTTCTCTACAGACAGGTGTATGGGACACACTAAGAACGTTTGTACCCGGGCCCAAAGTGAACTTCTCTACAGACAGGTAAAAACCCCGGGCCCCAAAAATTTAAAAAGAACGTTTGTACCCAGGCCAATGAACTTCTCTACAGACAGGTGTATGGGACACACTAAGAACGTTTGTACCCAGACCAGTGAACTTCTCTACAGACAGGTGAACGGGACACATTAAGAACGTTTATATGCTATGCCAAGGAACGGTAGCAGGAGGAAGGGGATACAGAAGTAATTTGTTTCTCGGGTCTAGTGTGAAGGGACAGCACAAGGAACGTGTTTCCTGGGTCCAGAGCTGTCCGTACCGTGACAGGGCGATCTGTGTGTGTGTGTGGGGGGGGGGGGGGGGGAGGGGGATGGGGAGTCTGCTGTTGTTGGTAAAGGAAGGATGGAAGGGTGTGTGTAAAACCGGTTCTTAGCTGGGCGAACTTTTGCTTCGCGAACCTAGATGGGTTATTCGTCGAACCTGAAAAAAGTTCGGGAACATAGTTGGTTCTTAATTGGGCGAACTTTTGCTTCGCGAACCTAGTTCGGGTTATTCGTCGAACTACGACGAAGCTATGTTCGGGGTCCAAAAAGCTTCGCTCAGTATGTTCTGGGAACATTCGCCCATTTCGGCGAACCTTGCCTCTGATTGGTTGAGAGCAGAGAGCTCTCCTGTGGATGAGGAAGCAATAAAAAATAAAAATGGATGACGGTGTCGATACTTCACTCGCTTCGGAGGGAATTGATCTATCTGTTGACATGTGGGAGGCACAGCCATTTCTCTGTGATCCAGAATGATATAGTAGTTAGTTGAATTACCCTGTGAGGGATGATTAAAGTATATTGACTTGATTTTAGCCTACATTTTGGATCACGCTGTCTGCTGCGCTCCTGCCGCAATTTCAGGCCGAAGCTTGCATCTCATTCTTCTTCTTTCATGTTGCTTCACGCCCACAGAAACCATAATGTTTATTAGGAACGGGTATCTCATTATAAGCCAGTTAAGAACGAAGCATACTTCGTCGAAATGTCCAAACCATGTTCAGCGAACTAAAAGTTCAATTAAGAAATGAAGTATATAGTTCGTCGAACTGTCCGAAATATGTTCAAACAGTTCGCCCAATTAAGAACTGGTTTAACATCGCTTATTTTTTGGTGAAGATTTGTTGAAGTTGCACTGTAATTCTTGGCCCCGCTGTCTGTTTCAAGACTTCAAGACAGGGGAGTGGGGACTGACCTGATGATACGCTTGGCTCTCTCGTCGTTCTGACGTGCCGGGCGCAAGGAGCGGGTGACGAGGTCTGGCGTTGGCTGTTTTGTGTGGAGAGTGTGGTAGACAGCTCTTTGAGCCCTGCTGCGGCTCGATGTTTTGGCCGCCGCTGTCGATTGATTATCCAGCGCTATTAGCAAGGCGTGTTTACGCTTCACCAGATGACTGTGTCAGCACTGTGATCGCCAGGTCCAGTGACTGTGTCAGCATTGTGATCGCCGGGTCCCTACACGCCACAGCCGCAGGCCACGCCACAGGTGTCGTGACGTGATGTTGCTGTGGCTTACCGCACCTCCTCGTGCACACAGCCACAGCGCTGAAGCGACAGGCGTTCGGCGATGCTAATGACCCGTGACCAACAACTTCACACTCAGGCTCGCTTAACAGCCTGACTCGTCGGCGTAATGACAGTACCGATTGTACGATTTTGATGCAAGTCGGCTAGTCTCGCCATTGCTGAATCGGAGAGCTACGCGCGATCAGCCATTGTACAAATCCAGCTGTAGTTGGCTGCAACAGGTTCCACGCCACACGACTTGCGTGTGGCATTGCATCCAGGCAACGTTACGTGGCATGGCTTTGATCTCGCACACGGAGCCACTCAACATGAAGCGTTGCTATTGCGTGGCTTGCGGCTGTAGCGTGTCGCCGATGTCTGCGGAGGCTTTAATGGTGCACCTTTGTACACATAGATAGTCAAAGTCCTCGTAAGTTATGAAAGTTCATAATGAAGTGTTACGATCAACATGTGTATCGTAGGATGATCACAAAAGCCCCCAATAACGGTGTCGTTGAATTCCGTGTGGGCTGAATTCCGCTTGATATTTGAAGCGAGTTCAGGGAAAAACCAAATTCAGATCACGGAAAAACGTTTGGTTCGCTGTACGAAACGCACGTAACTTGAGTGTTGGAAGAACATTAAGTTGAATGAGTAAGGCTGGTAAGCAGAGGGACCTCGGTTCGATTCCGCTTCGGCTCTCCTGTCTCTTCAGAAGTTGGGTCTGTGGACACTGCCTTGTTACGTTCTCCTTCACAATTAGTGAAACATTAAAACGGCTCTCAGAGTTAAACGGCTAAACAGAGTCCACAATGACTGTGTCGATAAATAAGGTCAGTCAAATCAATGGCCCCAACCAGACCACCCGAGAAAGGCCCCAGCCAGACCACCCGAGAATGGCCCCAACAGACCACCCGAGAAAGGCCCCAGCCAGACCACCCGAGAATGGCCCCAACCAGACCACCCGAGAAAGGCCCCAGCCAGACCACCCGAGAATGGCCCCAACCAGACCACCCGAGAAAGGCCCCAGCCAGACCACCCGAGAATGGCCCCAACCAGACCACCCGAGAAAGGCCCCAGCCAGACCACCCGAGAATGGCCCCAACCAGACCACCCGAGAAAGGCCCCAGCCAGACTACCCGAGGCCGTGGTGTAAATGGCCCCAACCAGACCACCCGAGAATGGCCCCGACCAGGCCACCGTGGTGTAAATGGCCCCAACCAGACCACCCGAGAATGACCCCAACCAGGCCACCGTGGTGTAAATGGCCCCAACCAAACCACCCGAGAATGGCCCCAACCAGACCACCCGAGAATGGCCCCAACCAGGCCACCGTGGTGTAAATGGCCCCAACCAAACCACCCGAGAATGGCCCCAACCAGACCACCGTGGTGAAAATGGCCCCAACCAGACCACCCGAGAATGGCCCCAACCAGGCCACCGTGGTGAAAATGGCCAGGCCACCGTGGTGAAAATGGCCAGGCCACCGTGGTGAAAATGGCCAGGCCACCGTGGTGAAAATGGCCAGGCCACCGTGGTGAAAATAGCCCCGACGAGAAGTAAGACACAACTGGACAGTACCCTAAGTAAGGCATCGCTACAGACTGGTTTACGCTAGGCTTAAAAGAAAGAGCGTTTAGTTCTGGATTCTCACTAATTTGGGAGGGGGGGGGGGGGGGGGGTAATTTCTGCATCGGCGGATACCCCACCCACCACGTGGAAACGGACCAGCATTAGTGTGATGTCAGTTGGCATTGCTGGTTTATTGCGGAAACATTTAATAACATGACGGTTTATTGCGCAAACATTTAATAACGGGATGGAACCATTTAATAACATGATGGTTTATTATGGAAACATTTAATAACATGACGGTTTATTGTGGAAACATTTAATAACTTGACGGTTTATTCCGGAAATGTTAATAACATGACGGTTTATTACAGAAGCATTTAATAATATGACGATTTATTACAAAAACATTTAATAACATGATGGTTTATTGCGGAAACATTTAATAACATGAGCGTTTATTGTGAAAACATTTAATAACATGAGGGTTTATTTCGGAAATGTTTAATAACATGACGGTTTATTGCGGAAACGTTAATAACATGATGGTTTAAAACGTGATGGTTTAGTACTGAAACATTTAATTGCATCACACCAGACAGACCCCCCCCCCCCCCCCCCCCCCACACACACACACACACACGTGTTTATCTGTTGTTCTTTATAATGACAATATTATCATTATATTATTAGTGCTACTGTTATAGTTATTATTATTAGCTGTATTCGAATGTTTAACAAACTGAGTCCTCAATGACTATGGTGATAAATAATGTCAGTAAATAACTTTATCAGTCTGTGATCAGTGACCGAGGGCAGATCATTGTATCTCAGCGCACATCTGACTTGCATGAAAAGAATGACCTTCTGTGTAACGATCATTGTCAGGTCCGCCATGTTTTTACCGTCGCAGTTTGTGCTGTTGTTGTTTACCGGTATACGTGTGGTAATTGGCAGGCTTTGGCAGAGTGGTACTTGCTGCGCTGTACCCCAGTAGCTCTGGCCGAGACCTTATTTCAGGGTCACACGGATGTCAAACACTTAACACGGAAAGTTGTATTTCTGGATCAGTTCGATCATGTCCTTGAAAACGACTTCAACCGTTGTACGATAGTTAAACGCACAGTTAAAAACACGCTTATATTTCCTTTAAAAAAGAAGAAGAAAAAAAGGATTTTAATTTTGAAGTCATTTCCAGAAAGTATTTGACGTTCCCATGCTCGCGAAAAATGCCGAAAACTGCAGTTACTTTTTAGACAAGGCTTTTCAAACTTTGCCTGACTAGTTTATACAGAGCTCTGCTTGTTTATACCGGACTGGTGGCCCTGCTTGTGTTGTAAGGTCACAGTAAGGCTGCATGTCGATGTCTTGGCACTTTGTGAGCTGGTTTGGCCTAGCGGTAAGGCGTTAGGCTGGTAAGCAGAGGGACATCGATTGGAATCCGATTCGGCTCTCCTTTCTCAAAATTTGTGGTCTGTGGACACTGTCTTGTGACTTTGTCTCTCACAATTATGAAACATTAAAATGGCTTTCATCGTTGCCCACTTAATGGAGAAGTCATTCCGGTGGTGACAGTGTAGCGATAGGTATATAATTTCCCTCCCCCCCCCCCCCCCCCCCCCCCCATATCTCCCCGCCCCTAATAAGCCTTGCGGTTTCTGTGGAAGTTAAGCACCATGTTCACTTACTAGTTTCTTGGCAGTTCTTGTCCGGTCTAGTCCAGAATGACTGTCGTTGCTACGTCCGGTTACACACAGAATGCTATCTGACATGGCGGACGATCCAGACTTTGGCTTGCATGTCGATAAAGGTTCTGGCCGCGTTTCTAACCTCTACAGCAATGTAGCCTGGATTCTTTGTTGCATGTTCTGTGGGTGAAAATCTTTCAAATTTCACACGGTAATTACTCCACTGAGCTTTACACTTTCAATCCTGTTTCGATGACCTTGGTTAATTTTTAAGATCACAGCGCAGCAGAAGTCTGAAATGAAGATTGTTTCTTCCTGACAGTGTCTTGTTCAACGAGATTAAGATTGTGCGTCATGATTATAAATGTGGACTTAATTCTGAACATTCAAGTAACTGCAGTGTGTACGTAACGGATTGACGATGTTATTTAAGTGTGACGTTTGGAACTGTGCATAATGTTCGTTCACGTTCGGACCAGGTCTGGTGACCGTGAACCATTGTGCATGTCGCTGAAATTGTACGGTGGGAAAGGGCAGTTCTGGTTGTTGTTGTTTTCCCGTTTCAATGTGAGCTGTCTGAACGTTTGCTCTACTTTTTTATATATACTTTATTGGGGGTGGGGTGGGGGGGTTGAGTGGGGGGGTGGGGGGGGGCAGACTATGATGGTTGTTTGACGGCAGATGTGTCATATCAGCATATAACTGTGTCAGTCTGTAATAAGTGTGTGATGGCATTTTGTTAGGTCAGCATCTGAGTGTGTTAGTCTGTCATATTTATATGACGTCAGATCGTTAGATCAGCATATGTCATATGTATGTGACTGCAGATTGTTAGGTCAGCAAATGATTGTGTCAGCCTATGATATGTATGTGACAGCAGGTTGTTAGGTCAGCAAATGATTGTGTCAGTCTATGATATGTATGTGACAGCAGGTTGTTAGGTCAGCAAATGATTGTATCAGTCTATGATATGTATGTGACAGCAGGTTGTTAGGTCAGCAAATGATTGTATCAGTCTATGATATGTATGTGACAGCAGGTTGTTAGGTCAGCAAATGACTGTGTCAGTCTATGATATGCATGTGACGGCAGGTTGTTAGGTCAGCAAATGATTGTGTCAGTCTATGATATGCATGTGACAGCAGGTTGTTAGGTCAGCATATGATTGTGTCAGTCTATGATATGCATGTGACAGCAGGTTGTTAGGTCAGCATATGATTGTATCAGTCTATGATATGCATGTGACAGCAGGTTGTTAGGTCAGCATATGATTGTGTCAGTCTATGATATGTATGTGACAGCAGGTTGTTAGGTCAGCATATGATTGTATCAGTCTATGATATGTATGTGACAGCAGGTTGTTAGGTCAGCAAATGACTGTGTCAGCCTATGATATGTATGTGACAGCAGGTTGTTAGGTCAGCAAATGATTGTGTCAGCCTATGATATGTATGTGACAACAGATTGCTGGTTCAACAATGATTGAGTCAGTCTATGATACGCATGTGACGGCAGGTTGTTAGGTTGGTATATGATTGTGTCAGCCTATGATATGTCTGTGAAGGCAGATCGCTGGTTCAGCATATGATTGTGTCAGCCTATGATATGTCTGTGAAGGCAGATCGCTGGTTCAGCATATGATTGTGTCAGCCTATGATATGTCTTGAAGGCAGATTGCTGGTTCAGCATATGATTGTGTCAGTCTATGATATGTCAGTGAAGGCAGATTGCTGGTTCAGCATATGATTGTGTCAG
>JABMCL010000481.1:190000-300000 GCA_018857735.1 Alviniconcha marisindica
AAGTGATGCTTAATGTCCTCAGATGTCAGTTGACATATTAGGGACAAGCTGAGACCAATGCCGAAGCACGGTTCAATAATTCTTTACGTACACGGAAACCAGAAGGCTCGTTAGGACGGACAGCCCAGGACGGCCACCTCGACTCTCACACAGCTCCTGAACTATGCGCTCATTGAATTATTATTTGCCATAAAAGCAACAATAAAAACAGCAATAACGGTCGCATTTAAGTGAGTACGTGAGTACGTAAATACGTGAGTACGTGAATACGTGAATACGTGAATACGTGAGTACGTGAATACGTGAGTACGTGAATCGAAACAATGCTAGTCATGTAAAACGACAACACTACAGTACAAAGAGAACTAAGAACGAAACGAAATGCTGTGATGTCTGGCTGGAGAGGGTGGAGAGAATGAATGTCCAACACAGCTCACCCTCAATGTTCTTCGCACAATCCTCATCCTTTTTACGGAGATTGAGCCAGGGGCAGATCAGCCACCTGGGCTTCCACCCAGCCTCGGTTACGGCCCTTCCTTGTGTAATCTACCAGTTTTACTCGCTAAGCTACAAGCTCTCGCTTTGTCATGTCAGCCAATCGACTTCAGTTTTCTTAATTTAACGTTTGTGGGCAAAGTTCACAGAGGAAGGCCACGCGAGCGGGCAGACAGTCTCTCTTTTCTGGGAGTCGCTACCGTTGAGTGTTGGCTGATTGTTTCACCAGTACAGCTGAAGGTTACAGCAGAGACTGAGATTGAAGTTTGCCGGCGGGAGGGGGGCCGTTAAGTTAGCACGGAAAGTTACTGATCTCACTCCATTACCTGTGAATCAATGCAGCAAACAGGACCAAAGAGTAGTATGTATACACAGGGTATGTAACAACCAGAACCTACACGTTACACCCTGGGTTTCCCCGGCCACTCCTAGATCAGGAGCGCTTAAATCTCCCCATTACAGCCACAAATGCGAAATATGTCCGCATTACAACACCGAAGCTGTTGCGTTTTAGTGCCCTTTTTTAAGCATTAAAATATCCATCTCAATGAAGAAATATACAGTGGTGACAGCTAGTGTATTGTTAGGTATAGTCTCTCTGTTCCTTGGGCCGTCAATGCGTTCCCTTTACATGGTCTGATTAATCGGCATTTTGTTCCCACCTTTCAGTCTGAGTTCAGGAGCTGTGTGAAAGTCGAGGTGGCCGTCCTGGGCTCCCGTCCCTAATAAGCCCACGGTTCTCTGTCCGTGGGCCACACGTCCCACTTTACAGCTATTTCGGCTTTCGTGGCACGAGTTCAAGACATCAACACTGCCTCCGGCTCCTCGGGGCACAGAGTTCATGGAATCACACTGCCTACCGGCTACCTCGGGCTTCATGGATCACGCCTAGGCTACCTCGGGGCACAGAGTTCATGGAATCACACTGCCTACCGGCTACCTCGGGGCACAGAGTTCATGGAATCACACTGCCTACCGGCTACCTCGGGGCACAGAGTTCATGGAATCACACTGCCTACCGGCTACCTCGGGGCACAGAGTTCATGGAATCACACTGCCTACCGGCTACCTCGGGGCACAGAGTTCATGGAATCACACTGCCTACCGGCTACCTCGGGGCACAGAGTTCATGGAATCACACTGCCTACCGGCTACCTCGGGGCACAGAGTTCATGGAATCACACTGCCTACCGGCTACCTCGGGGCACAGAGTTCATGGAATCACACTGCCTACCGGCTACCTCGGAGCACAGAGTTCATGGAATCACACTGCCTACCGGCTACCTGGGGGCACAGAGTTCATGGAATCACACTGCCTACCGGCTGCCCCAGCTTGGCCAACCCAGTCTGGGTACAGAAAGCGGCCCGGTAGAGGGCCGGTGTGGTAGAGGGCCGGTGTGGTAGAGGGCCGGTGTGGTAGAAGGCCGGTGTCAGTCTGGTAGATGGCCGGTGTCGGTCCGGTAGATGGCCGGTGTCGGTCCGGTCGAGGACTGGTGTCGGTCCCGTAGAAGATTGGTGTCGGTCCGGTAAAGGACTGGTGTCGGTCCGGGAGAAGACCGGTGTCGGTCCGGTAGAGGACCGGTGTCGGTCCGGTAGAGGACCGGTGTCGGTCCGGCTGAAACTGGTGTCGGTCCAGTAGCGGACCGGTGTGGCTGCCACCCAAGCAGCTTGCAAGACTGATGACAGGACATGAAAGCTTCTCTCGCTCAGCAACTAAACCTCTTTCAGGTCCGACGAGATCTAGGGGGGGAGGTGAGCTGGACTCTCAAGATTAACTTAGACAGTTTTGCGGGTCCAGACGAGATCTAGAGGCGGGAGGTGAGCTGGACTCTCAAGATTAACTTAGACAATTTTGCGGGTCCAGACGAGATCTAGAGGAGGGAGGTGGTGCTGGACACTCAAGTTAGCCCAGAAGAGACCATGAGCAGGGAGGTGGAGCTGGACCCACAAGTTAGCCCAGAAGAGATCATGAGCAGGGAGGTGGAGCTGGACCCTCAAGTTAGCCCAGAAGAGATCATGAGCAGGGAGGTGGAGCTGGGCTGCGAAAGTTGGACTTCTTTTTTTCTTCGGGTTGTTACTCAACAGCGGTGCAACGGACGTTGTCCTTGTGACTCTGCCCAGCACGGCAGTTGAAACAGCAGTGGCGTAGTACACTAGCTGCTGCGCAATGGCGAGGGGACACCGCCTTAACACTTCCATTGTTCTGGCGGCGGCCCACGGCCTCCTCGGTCCCCCCCCCACCCCCCACCCCCCACCCCTCCCCCCCGTCCCAGTCCCTAATAAGCATCCCTGCTTCTGTGGACGTTGGCTGAAAGCAGGCAGTGTGTGCGAGCAGCACTGTCGGCACGCGGCATTCACTTACTAACTTCACACATCACCATGTCCGCACTCAGAGATGGCAGACGAAAATGCTGCATCAAACGATGGACAGCTTTCTGTTCTCAACGGGATGAAAATCCCTTTTGTCCCTCTCCAACAGAAGTGTTAAAACTTCGCTACGTTATAGTAAGTAAGCATGGAGCTTAACGTTCACAGAAACCGTAAGGCTTATTAGGGACGGGGAGAAAGGGGGGGGGGGGGGAAGAGGGAGATTATATACCTATCGCTACACTGTCACCACCAGAACGACCTGCATTAAGATGGGCAGCGATGAGAGCCATTTAATGTATCAGTAGGAAGTGATGGACAAAGTCACAAGACTGTCCACAAACCACAACCTTTTTGAAGAGGAAGGAGAGCCGAAGCGGTATCGAACCGAGGTCCTTCCGCTTACCAGCCTTACCACTAGGCCAAACCGGCTCTCGACGCTACGTTATTTCAAGATAGGAAAGGTTATAGTGGCCTAAATGCAGCCTAGAGTGCAGTAGCGAATTTTTCTTTGGACAAAGATATCGTCTGTTGGAACGAACCCAGTAGTTTCTAAACGTAGAAAGGGTTGCTTAATAAAAGATCTTCTTGACCTAGGTATGAAGTAACCTGGGGTGTGGATTAGTGCTGGGTTTCTTTATGCAGCGGTCTCCGGTAGAACGCCTTTCTTTATGCGGTGGTCTCCGGCAAAAATGCAATTCAATTCAGTTCAATTCAATTCAAAAACTTTAACCATCCCACAAGGGGCAATTTTGTTGTGGTCATGGCGGGCTCATACAAAATACATAAAGTTAAGAGAACAATACAACGAACAAAAGAGTCTTACTTTAACCGTAGTATAGTTATAAATATAGAATAATTATGACTTCATCATAAAATAGTAATGAAGTTAAGATCACATACTTGTAAAACAATTAATTAAAAGCCTTTCCTTATGTGATGGTCTCCGGCAGGACGTCTTTCTTTATGCAGCGGTCTCCGGCAGTACGTCTTTCTTTATGTGGTGGTCTCCGGCAGGACATCTTTTTTATGTGGTGGTCTCCGACAGGACGTCTTTCTTTATGCAGCGGTTTCCGGCAGGATGTCTTTCATTATGTCTCCGGCAGGACGTCTTTCTTTATGTGGTGGTCTCCGACAGGACGTCTTTTTTATGTGGTGGTCTCCGGCAGGACGTCTTTCTTTATGCAGTGGTCTCCAGCAGGACGTCTTTCTTTATGCAGTGGTCTCCAGCAGGACGTCTTTCTTTATGCAGCGGCTTCCGGCAGGACGTCTTTCTTTATGCAGCAGCTTCCGGCAGGATGTCTTTCTTTATGTCTCCGGCAGAATGTCTTTCTTTATGTCTCCGGCAGGATGTCTTTCTTTATGTCTCTGGCAGGATGTCTTCCTTTATGTCTGCGGTAGGATGTCTTTCTTTATGTCTCCGGCAGAACGTCTTTCTTTATGTCTCCGACAGAATCTCTTTCTTTATGTCTCCGACAGAACGTATTTCTTTATGTCTCCGGCAGAACGTCTTTCTTTATGTCTCCGGCAGAGTGTCTTTCTTTATGTCTCCGGCAGAACGTCTTTCTTTATGTCTCGGGCAGAACGTCTTTCTTTATGTCTCCGGCAGAGTGTCTTTCTTCATGTCTCCGGCAGAACGTCTTTCTTTATGTCTCCGGCAGAACGTCTTTCTTTATGTCTCCGGCAGGATGTCTTTCTTTATGTCTCCGGCAGGATGTCTTTCTCCGGCAGAATGTCTTTCTTTATGTCTCCGGCAGGAATCCGTCTTTCTTTATGTGCAGATGTCTTTCTTAGTTCCGGCAGAACGTTTCTTTCTTTATGTCTCCGGCAGAACTTCTTTCTTTATGTCTCCGGCAGGATGTCTTTCTCCGGCAGAATGTCTTTCTTTATGTCTCCGGCAGGATGTCTTTCTTTATGTCTCCGGCAGGATGTCTTTCTTTATGTCTCCGGCAGGATGTCTTTCTTTATGTGTCCAGCAGGATGTCTTTCTTTATGTCTCAGGCAGAATGTCTTTCTTAATGTCTCCGGCAGAACTTCTTTCTTTATGTCTCCGGCAGAACTTCTTTCTTTATGTCTCCGGCAGGATGTCTTTCTCCGGCAGGATGTCTTTCTTTATGTCTCCGGCAGGATGTCTTTCTTTAGCACAGCTGTCGTTGAAGCTAGTGACCTTATGTTTCTTAATAACCGGGCAGAGAGGTCAGTCGGTCTGCTTGGTGGACATCAGAAAAACCGAGGTTAAATGTAGGATAGGTGAACTTACAGACTTCAGGTCCATGCACACTACATTTTACAAGCAGGGTACCAGGCGAGATCAAAAGATCAAGAGATCTTAGAGGAGGGAGGTGGAGCTGGACCCTCAACTTAGCCCAGAAGAGATCATGAGTAGGGAGGTGGAGCTGGGCTAAGAAGATTGGACTTCCTTTGCTTGAGTTGTCCAAGTTGTTCGTCAACAGCAGTGCGACGGACATTGTCTTTGTGACTCTGGCCAGGCACAGTAGTTGAAACAGCAATTGCGCAGTGCACAAGTCGCTGGGCAATGGCGAGGGACACCGCCCTAACACTTCCATTGTTCTGGCGGCGGTCCACGGCCTCTCCTGTCTTTTTCGGGCGGTTTCCGCGGTCGAGCCTTCACTCTATCGGCCCCTTCCCACTCTGTCCCCGTCCCTAATAGGCCATCTCGCCTCCGTGGACGTAAAGCACCATGAACTACCAACGACATTTGACAAAGTCAGCAAGAACTCGTTTTTCAAGCTTTTCTGAGAGACGACGAACAAAAACCCGCGTGGTGAAAACCAGCTGATAATTATGAGTATTTTCTCGCCCCACTCCACAGGGCGCCACCTGCTAGCCAGTCGGCAATGGTGTACGTGACTTGGAAAACGTTGCTAAAACAGGTGGATGGAAATTGTGGAAGCACTTTGATCACGCTTTATCCCAAACCGGTCTTAAGTCGAGATTCTGGTGCAGCTGTTCCGCAGCAAAGTGAAATCAGCGGCAAAGTGGCGCGTACTTTAAAACCTCACGTAATCCCAATTTAACGCGTAATCCCAATTTAACGCGTAATCCCAATTTAACGCGGACCTCTGCGAGGTAGAATTACGTTTCTTTTACTAAAAAAAGATTACTTTGAAATCTAATAACGTTTGCATTTTTACAATAACTTTGCGAAAGATTTTTAAACACACACACACACACACACACACACACAACACACACACACACACACACACACACACATTCTCTCTCTCTCTCTCTCTCTCTCTCTCTCTCTCTCTCTCTCTCTCTCTCTTCTCTCTCTCTCTCTCTCTCTCACACACACACACACACACACACACACACACACACACACACACACACAACATTTTCTCTCTCTCTCTCTCTCACTCTCTCTCTCTCTCTTTCCTCTCTCTCTCTCTCTCTCTCTCTCTCTCTCTCTCTCTCTCTCTCTCTCTCTCTCTCTCTCTCTCTCTCTCACACACACACACACACACACACACACACACCACACACACACACACACACACACATTTCTCTCTCTCTCTCTCTCTCGTCTCTCTCTCTCTCTCTCTCTCTCTCTCTCGTCTTCTCTCTCTCTCTCCTCACGCACACACACACACTCTCTCTCTCTCTCTCTCTCTCTCACACACACACACACACACACACACACACACACACACACACGCAACCTGCAACTAAAAGCATACTGAAATTCATCGCCACCGTTAAATGGAGTTTCCTTTGCGTAATGTGAAGCCTGACTAATTCTTCCTACCACTGTGATGCACAGAGGGGATCTGGAGGAACTGCCTCGTTCTCATATTGGTGTTGGTGCCCCATGGTGGGATTTGGAAGCTGTTGACAGCGGGTGTAGAAGGAACCATATGGCGGATGAGGGGGGGGGGGGGGGGGGGGGGGGGGGGGGGGGGGGGGGGGGGTGAGGGGTGTTCTTGTTTCTTTCGCCCTGTCGTGGACCTCCTCTGCGCCTGTTGGTTTGTTTTAGCTTGGTTAACGCCGAGTTGTCTCCAAAGAGGTGCTGGCGGGGACCGAGATGTCCAGGGGTGGAGGAAAGATGGGCAGCGATGAAATAATACATTTTGAGTTAAAAATTGGATTTATTATGCATAAATTGTCAATAAACATTGCTTACTGATTCGCGGTTGCCTTTGTTTTGGGCAATTTTGATGAAAATGGGCAATGTTTGGGCACTGACAACAACCTAGGTTTGCTCAGCTTTGAACAAAGTTAGAGCAATGATTGTTATCTTAATTTTGCCTGAAGGATTTGGTGGTAATACATTTTGTTTTATGATGTTTTAACTTACTTTTTTTAAGGGGGCACTATTTATGCATATATTAAAAATAAATTTGTTAAAAATACAAAAAACAAAAAACAAAAAACAAAACAACACAACTTAAAATCCTTCTGAGAAACTAAACATAATGTGCGTCTGTATCTATTTCAGCAATCATATCTGTTAAGCATACAATACCTTTGACACAAACCTCACATAACTTCTTTTGTTTTTGTGGCCATCTTGGATTGTTTCCATGGCAATGGGTGGTGAAAATGACAAAATTCAGTGTTTGTCAACGTTTTTAATCGATTAGCTTGCTACTAACCCCGAAAAAGTTGATACAATATGGAAACAAAAACAAAACATTATTTTGCACTGTAGTGTCTGGCCTTAATAATGTTTCATTGCTCGTGAGGGACAAAGTCACAAGACAGTGTCCGCAGACCACAGCTTCTGAAGAGAGGGGGGAGCCGAAGCGGAATCGAACCCAAGTCGTTTTGCTTCCCAGCCTAAAGCCCGTTTGTTCGCCGAACATACTTCGGACAGTTCGACGAACTATGATTCGTTTCTTAATTGAACTTTTAGTTCGCCGAACATGGTTCGGACAGTCCAAACTTTACTGCGTTCTCAACTGGCTTGTAATGAGATGCAAGCTTCGGCCCGAACTGGCGGCAGACGCGCAGCAGACAGCATGATCGAAAATGTAGGCTAAAGTCAAGTCAATATACTTTCATCATCCCTCACAGGGTAATTCAACTAACTACTATCTCATTCTGGGTCTCCGAGACAAGGCTGCGCCTCCCACAAGTCAACAAATAAACAAATTCCCTCCGAAGCGAGTGAAGAACCTAGCGACACCGTCATCCATTTTTATTTTTATTTTTTCTTCATCCACAGGAGAGCTCTGCTCTCAGCCAATCAGAGGCAATGATCGTCGAATAGGGCGAATGTTCCCAGAACATGCTGAGCGAAGCTTTTGGACCCCGCATATAGCTTCGACGAATACTTCCAACTAGGTTCGCGAAGAAAAGTTCGCCCGATTAAGAACCAGCTAGCTTCGCCGAATACTTCCAGAACATGTTGAGCGAAGCTTTTTGGACCCCGAATATAGCTTCGACGAATACTTCCAAATAGGTTCGCGAAGAGACATTCGCCCAGTAAGTAAACATGGTGCTTAACGTCCACAGAAACCGTACGGCTTATTAGAGACGGGGAGAAGGGGGAAGGGGTATGGAGTGGGAAAGGAGATTATATACCTATCGCTACACTGTCACCACCAGAATGACTTCTGCATTAAGATGGCAGCGATGAGAGCCATTTTAATGTTTCAGTAGGAAGTGATGGACAAAGTCACAAGACAGTGTCCACAAACCACAACCTTTTTGAAGAGAAAGGAGAGCCGAAGCGGTATCGAACCGAGGTCCTTCCGCTTACCAACCTAACGCCTTACCGCTAGACCAAACCGGCTCACTGACATTCGCCCAATTAAGAACGGGCTTAAGACCTTACCGCTGGGCCAAGCCGGCTCACCTCCTCCGCTCCATGGCGCGTTGAGACCTGATCAGCTCTCCAGTCGTCTCGCGCTGGGGGAAGGCGTGGCGATGGGGTGGACACGTCGTGCAGTCGTTTTGTACGTTGGTCAGTATTGTCATTTCACTTCTTAAAAAACACGGTAGAAGTATTATGCTCTATAGCATGTGCCGCGCGCGTATGCGTGCGTGTGTGTGTGTGTGTGTGTGGGGGGGGGGGGTGGTGCGCGTGCGTGCGTGAGTGCGTGCGTGCTGTGTGTGTGTGAGTGTGTTGTGCGTGCGTGCGTGTGTGTGTGCGTGCGTGCGTGTGTGCTGCGTGTGCGTGCATGTGCGTGCGTGTGCGTGTGTGTGCTGCGTGTGCGTGCGTGCATGCGTGCATGTACGTGCGCGCGCGCGTGTGGGTGTGTGTGTGGGTGTGTGTGGGTGTGAGTGTGGGGAGTGTGTTTGGGTGGGGGGGTGGGGGTGTGTGTGGGTGTGTGTGTGTGTGGGTGTGTAGGTGTGTGTGTGTTTGTGTGGGTGTATGTGTGTGTGCTATGTATTCTGACCAGCTCCTGCACGGGCCACCCACGTCAGTTAACTCTGCCCACAACGCCTTAGGTCAAATAACTGACCACAACACCGCCATCCAAAGTCGCTTCAACGGATATCGCGCCATTGCAATCGCCTCAACGCCTGTCATAGGGTGGACGCCATTTCAAGGGAATAAGAATAATGAATACTTAGAGCGCCTAACCCGCACACGCCCTAAGCGCTTACACGTTCTTTACAAATACACATCGTCAAAATACAATGCATACAGCATGAATGGACACACACACACACACACACACACACACACACACACACACACACACACACACACACACACACCAGTCGCATATCAGGGCAATGAGACTGAAGAAAAGTGTTTTTTTTTTTAAAGAGAACGGTTTTCAAGGAAGATTTAAAGGAGCTGACAGAGGCAGAATGACGGACAGAAACAGGGAGTTGGTTCCAGACAACTGGAGCCTGGTAAGAGAAAGAGCGCTGACCACAGGACTTTGTTCGGAAGGCTGATATTCTGAACACTCGGGTGTGTGTAGAACGGAATGGGTCCGGCCCAGGTATACTAGTTATCAAACACTCCAGTGTGGGAGGAGATTTTGGGGAGCGGGCCACGCCACCACTTCGAGGTGACAAAGCTGGCAAGCTGAGCCGCTTTTTGGTGAAGCTGGTGACAGTTTCAAGGAAAGACTGACTGCGGTTTGATGAGCGCGTGCTGACAGAACGAGAACAAACCGACAGACCCAGGACCGTGGCCCACGTCGTGCACGTTCCGACTTCTCGCCCAGCGCGTGGCGTGAAAGGGAGACCGGAGTGAAGAAACGTCACAAGCCTCGTCTATTCGGCGGTTCAGGCGGGGTTGTTAACTTCCGTGACTTTTACCCGGCATCGCTTAAGTCCCTTGGTTGTTTTTACTTCCGGTGCGTACTTTCTTCGCAATGGAAGGCGGTGACAGTGAATTCGCGAAGTTTACAGTGCCAGCTTTATCGTGTTTTGCAACAAACAGTAAATTGTTGCTCGTGCTATAAGATGCCCCAAAAGCGCATTTTTTCCACGAACTTGCAATCTTCTGGTCAGCCCAAAAACGATGTAAAGACACTTTTTTTTCATTTTTTTTTTTTTTTCATTCTCCATCACCTTTCCCCTGTACTTTTTCCAAATACAACAGTAGTGGCATTTTTACCGCTTCGCAGTTCTAGATTTAACTTCCATTGTTATACACAGCGTGAACCAACGCCTACTCAGAAATCGGTCCGGAAGTGGCAGCTACGACCTTCTTGCGCGAAAGATTACGAATGGCATTCACTGTTGCAAACCAGCTTCGCTGAACCGCCCAATAGGAATGGAACCACACGCACATAGTTATTCGCGATGGTGTTCGTAACGCTTCCTCGTCCTGTTTGTTCAACACTGACGTTCAGGTGGCGAAAACGCGACCGTGAGTGCTGCCATTGTTTGCCCAGCACTGAGACGTCATAAGCAACGTTGCAGGTAAGGCAGAAGTATCAGTGCGTCACGAGTCACGAATCGACCTTTTATGCTCTTTTTCGGTGACATGAAGAGTGAACCAACATGGCTGTGCCCTGAAAAACTCAAACTTGAAGGGGTTGGGGGGGGGGGGGGGGGGTGAAAATAGTTGTACATTTTTTGTATATTTCAGGCCCAGCCCAACTCGCTGCTTGGATTTTGTTTTTGTTTTTTTGCATTGCTTATATATAAAAAGTGCTTTGCAGTGTCGTAAGTGATATATATATATATATATGAGTCTGCTCGAGAGCGGAGAATAGCGCTATATAAAGCGATCAATAATTTAAAAAAAAAATATATATATATATATATATATATATATATATATATATATATATATATATATACGACATGCAAAGCGCCCAGTCTCGCAGGTTTACCACGTCAGTGGAATCCATCCAAGCCCATGCCGGGCTTTCCGACTGCACAGCTGAGATGGAGAAACATTCATTTCACTCCAGAATCTGTTTCTTCCTAGCTTTCCCCCCCCCCCCCCCCCCGCCCCGCTGCCGCTTGGCTGCAGGGCCAATCAATTCAAACCGTTTTGTACACAGTTTAGGTTTTGTCAAAGGCCTCTGCTCACGCTCTCTGCACACACTGTTAGATTAAAACCCACTCCGTTGAGACTTCCCGATGATCGGTAAAGAGACACGGGAAGATATCACATATCACATTAGTTTGAAAGTCTGCCCCAAAAGCGGCGGTACACACTGCGGTGGTCACGGCGGCGGTCAGCGGCTGGCCGGGTGGGCCGCTGTTGTGGCTGGCTGTGGCTGTTACCAAAGATCGTACAGAGCTATAAAGCGGTGCAGCTATAGATCGTACAGAATGTCCCTAATATGTCAACCCGACATCCGAGGACATGAAGCCCCACATCATCATCATCGTACAGAGCTATAAAGCGGTGTAGCTATAGATCGTACAGAGCTATAAAGCGGTGCAGCTATAGATCGTACGGAGCTATAAAGCGGTGCAGCTATAGATCGTACAGAGCTATAAAGCGGTGTAGCTATAGATCGTACACACATAGTTAAGGAGCTGTGTGAGAGTCGAGGTGGCCGTCCTGAGCTGTCCGTCCTAACGAGCCTTCTGGTTTCCGTGGACGTAAAGAATTATTGAACCGTGCTTCGGCATTGGTCACAACTTGCCCCTAATATGTCAACTGACATCTGAGGACATTAAGCAACACTTCACCATCGTACAGAGCTATAAATCGATGTAGCTACAGATCGTACAGAGCTATAAGGCGATGTAGCTACAGATCATACAGAGCTAAAAAGCGATGTAGCTACAGATCGTACAGAGTTATAAAGCAGTGTAGCTATGCGATCTTTGCTGACGACTGATTTCACACAAACTTGGTTGACTAGTGACGATGCATGGACGCTTTGACTTCAAGTGATCCTTTGAACTGGAAACTTGACTGTAGGCCGTACTAACCCAGGCTGTGTTGAACTAAAGCCTGTCGAACTGGTCCCTGTACATGAGAGGGGCAGTTCTTTTCGACGCGGTTGTCCCTAATATTTGAGCCCGACATCTGAGGACATCACGCCCCGCATCATCATCATCATCCACGCGGTCCCGTGAGCCGGTTTGGCCTGGCGGTAAACCGTTAGGCTGGTAAGCAAAACGACCTCGGTTCGATCCATTTCGGCTCTCCTCTCTCTTCAAAAGTTGTGGTTTATGGACACTGTCATATGACTTTGTCCCTCACAATTAATGAAACATTAAAATGGCTCTCAGCGCTGCCCATCTTAATGCAGGAGTCATTTTGGTGGTGACAGTGTATCGATAAGTATACAATCTTCCTCTTCCACCACCTCCATACCCCCCTCTCCCCGTCCCTAATAAGCCTTATGGTTTCTGTGGACGTTAAGCACTATGTTTACTTACTTACTTCCATGCGGTTGTCCCTAATATGTCAACCCGACATCATCGTACGGTCGTATGTCTTTGTCCCTCACAATTAATGAAACATTAAGATGGCTCTAAGTGCTGCCTATCTTAATGCAGGAGTCATTCTGGTGGTGACAGTGTACCGCGTTAGGTAAGCCTATAGTCTGCCCGGTTTCCGTATTTGGAAGTGAGCCTTTTTTCTTTTCTTTCTGTTTTCTTTCAGTTCATGCTCGTCGTTGCTAAAGTGGAAGGGCAACGCCCTGATATGCTCAAGTTGGAAACGAAAAGTACTTGTGTTGCATAAATATTGCCAGAAGTACGGCTATAGGAAGTCTGCAAGTGGAAACTAATCGACGTTTTCAGGCGGGCAGAACTGAGTGGTCGCCCTTGGTCCTCTTTCAGGCTGGAAAAACTGAGTGGTCGCCCTTGGTCCCCTTTCAGGCTGGAAAAACTGAGTGGTCGCCATTGCTCCCCATTCAGGCTGGAAAAACTGAGTGGTCGCCCTTGGTCCCCTTTCAGGCTGGCAAAACTGAGTGGTCGCCTTTGGTCCCCTTTCAGGCTGGAAAAACTGAGTGGCCGCCCTTGGTCCCCTTTCAGGCTGGCAAAATTGAGTGGTCGCCCTTGGTCCCCTTTCAGGCGGGCAAAATTGAGTGGTAGCTCTTGGTCCCCTTTCAGGCGGGCAAAACTGAGTGGTCGCCCTTGGTCCCCTGCAAAACTGAGTGGTCGCCCTTGGTCCCCTTTCGGGCCGGCAGCCATCTGGCTGTTTTCTGTTATCTGGGGGTCGCAAGCCTACTAGACAGTGTCCGAAATGGACTCGAACCTCCTTCTGCTTACCATGCGATATAACACATTGCCACTACGCCAGACCGGCTGCACGTGACGATGACCCCCCCAAAACGGAGGATGACTCTTATAAATTTGTCCCAACACTGACATCTTTACGCAGCAACGGAAGAAATGATTGGTTATTGATCTGTGCGCGTGGGCATGCGCGGTGACGAGAAAGGGATCGGGGCAATTTGAAAAACACAGATAGCCGGGCGTCTACCCTGGGAAAGGGGGGAAAGGCAATCCATATTTATTACCAATTACTGTTCATCGACCAGCTCGGCCCGCTCCACCCAAGGCGGAGAGGTCTGCGGGTCTGTCAGTCGCCGCCTGTCACATTAGTCAAAGCAGCCTCACCCAGCTTCCAACACTCACCCGCCATTTTTCTGTTCTTTTCTTCTTAATTTTCGTAAAATTCTAAGTAAAACGTACTTCATTGTCTCTTGCAGGAAAATCGTCGGGTCGCGTTACCCGAGTAAGGCAAAGCGGCCGGAAGAGCAGCGCTACCCAGTCCGACCAGTGTGTGCAGAATTTTCGTGTGTCCGAACAGTGGGAGGCCCTATGGCTGCCAGTGTTTGGGATTTTTTTATGATGATGATGAAGTGTTGCTTTACGTCCACAGAAACCGTAGGTTTATTCGGGACGGGAGCCCAGGACGGCCACCTCGACTTTCACACAGTTCCTGAGCTCTGGGGGGATTTTTAAAGTGCGCACAGGTTTTTCATGCATGCGATTACACACTCATTCTGCAAAGAACGAACACCCACAACTTCAGTCCACAAACTCATTCTGGCAAGAACGACCAAAGACCGGAATGCTCTCCCCTTGAAATCACGGCCGGGGTGCTACACCAAATATATATATCTCTATAATCTTTGGTTACACCTGTGTAAATTTTGTATCACAAAATGATTTTTCTTTTACTTTTTATAAGCAGACCCCCAGGAGTAACAGAATAACCAAACTATTGTGGTCACCAAAAGCCTGAAGACGAAGGTAGTAAAAATTATACTTTGAACACACACACACACACACACGCGCGCGCGCGCAAGTGGGAGGAAGAAGAGAAAGATGAACGCAAGTGGTCGCAGGCATCATACTTCCTGAATTTCCCGCAAGGGACAAAGGATCACTTCTTTTTTCAAATCGCCCAAATTGATCAAAATTGCAATCTAGAACACACTTGTTTTTTGTTTTGTTGTTAGCCGGGCCTTGTGGACTGGAAGCTTAGCACACATTCATGGAGGGCTCCACTGGGAAGGGTGACAATGAGTTTGAAAAGCGTTCATTTCAGACTGCTTCCGCTGTATCAGCACTGAGCAGAATGATAACGTTGATTTTCAGCTCTGGCAGACTCCTCACCCACCTTGTAGGCCTATGTGGATTTTGCTGACAGATGCGCTACTTGTCTCGTCTCAGTGGCGGTCGCCTGCAACGCACATAGCCACAGCTGTGCGTATCAACAATGCATTTCTGTTTCAGCTTTGCGCGTGCATACCCAGTCTGTTCCAGTTGAAAGAACTCAAACACGCATCCGTGACATAATTCATCCAGTGAAGTCAGTTGGTAACTAGATTTTTGTCAACGTTCCGCTAACCAGGCGGTCAGCTTGGGTCAACAAAACTCAGCGAAGTAAAGAATTAGTCAACTGCGCCGTCATACCGATGTGGCATGCCTACGGATAAAAAAAATGAACCTGTCAGTTACAACTGACGGATTGGAATGGGTCTGAGAAAAAGCCAGAAGCAGGACAGTATAAAGTTTGAGATTTTCTTCTTTAAAAAAACAACTAACTATTCTAGCCTGTGTCTTTCCCTTCCAACAGACTTTCATCTACAAGTGAGAGGTGTATTAATCAGCTCGGACACTTTTTACCATTGGTGGCATAAGTTACATTGGTTTGGAGAGTCCAGTGAGTGTCACACAGACTATCTCCCTGTCAGGTTTAAAACCGATTCTTTCCATGTTGGGTATCACATTGATTATTACAGTTTGTCCCCAGTATGTCAGCCCCACATCATCACACTGACTCTCCATGTTGGGTATCACACTGATTCTCTCCATGTTGGGTATCACACTGATTCTCTCCATGTTGGGTACCATACTGATTCTCTCCATGTTGGGTATCACACTGATTCTCTCCATGTTGGGTACCATACTGATTCTCTCCATGTTGGGTATCACACTGATTCTCTCCATGTTGGGTACCATACTGATTCTCTCCATGTTGGGTATCACACTGATTCTCTCCATGTTGGGTATCACACTGATTCTCTCCATGTTGGGTACCACACTGATTCTCTCCATGTTGGGTATCACACTGATTCTCTCCATGTTGGGTATCACAGATTCTCTCCATGTTGGGTACCATGCTGATTCTCTCCATGTTGGGTATCACACAGATTCTCTCCATGTTGGGTACCACACTGATTCTCTCCATGTTGGGTATCACACAGATCCTCTCCATGTTGGGTACCACACTGATTCTCTCCATGTTGGGTACCACACTGATTCTCTCCATGTTGGGTACCACACTGATTCTCTCCATGTTGGGTATCACACAGATCCTCTCCATGTTGGGTACCACACTGATTCTCTCCATGTTGGGTATCACAGATTCTCTCCCTCTTAGGCATCACATATTTACACCGTTTCTCTCCATGTTAGGTAATTATTACATAGATTCTCTCCCTGTCAGGTGTGTATCACACAGATTCTCTCCCTTCACTGAAGGGACAGTCATTCTTAAATTGCACAAATGAACAAATGCATCTGCACACATTCTGTTTATAATAAATAAAATCAGATTTTTTTAATGCCGAAAAAAAATGAGGCTGACAACAACAAAAATTCCTTGTCTTTATTTTCATAATACAAAACACAACCAGGAAAGAAAGAAGAAAAAAGAAAAAGAAAAAAAGAAGTAAATTGAACATTAAACAAACAGTCATTCAACTTTTCTGAACTTTCAACATAAAACTTGTTGCAATGTGAGCTTGGTCCACTCAAACACTCTCTTAAAAAATAATAAAAGTTTATATCCCAGACCAGATGATCACGTATGGAATCTTTTAAGCAAAAATCCAAGTTGTGTAAGAGGGTGGGGGTGGAGGGAACAAGGCAGAGTGGGTATTTGGGGGAAGGGGTACATGGTGGATGGGTGGGGGCGTATTGAGAGCAGACATTGGTGGGGATAGGGTTAAGACTTCAGCACCGAGGTCACAAATCCTTTTGATTGGAAGGCCCCCCCCCCCCCCCCCCCCCAAGCTTGGGTCACTGTCTCAGGATAGTGCAGTGATTTGTCACGGAGCCTTTTCCCTTCAGAAGCACCTGGCGGCTTTCTGTGGTAAACATGGTGCTTTACGTCCACAGAAACCATAAGGCTTATTAGGGACGGGGCTTTCTGTGCTCAAAGGCTTGTTAGATATAGGAAGACGATGGAACACCACAGAGTCTGGGGGTGTGCGTGTGGTCTTGTTGTTTTAAGTACTACTTCACCAACTACCCACATCAGCTGGGACTAGGCAGCATTGTTTTTGTGGCTGTTATCTCTGCCCCGCCCCCTGCCCTGCCTCAGGCACAATGTCACCCATGGGATACAAACGGGATACAAAAGTGAACCACTGGCTGATATCTGAAATCCTGCAAAATCTGAGGAGTTTTCAAGACAAAAAGAGTTGTTTATTTTACATAGCAAAATATTACAAGGTTGCTGTCTCGTTCACATGTGCACTTATCTGCTGCTGCCTACCTGCCGCACAAAGAGACCAGGTCATTTTGATTTTAGCAGCAGGACAATAAATAAAACCAACATCAGTCTCAGCAGCAAGGGAGGGAAGAGAGGTGGTTTGTGAAGGGGTACCTCCCACACAAACTCACCCTGACATTTCAGCCAAATCATTTATGGCTGTTTACCTCCATTTTTTTTTTTTTTATTCACTGTCTCACCAGCCTAAATAAGAACATTACAATCAACAGACTGAAGACTGACTTACAACAAGAGTGTATAATTTACACGTTACTTCCCCCTTAGCAAATGCATATTACAACCGTAACAACAACCTGCACATTTCAATTATGACAATCTAAGAAACCATAGAAGCTCTGGAATTTCTGTGATGGGCTCAAGGAGACCAGATTTCACATTACAGTAATAAAACCAAAACAATAACTGTAAATCAGTCAGAATTATATTACATTTGTCATGAACACACACAAGAAAACAACTTCCATACTTTGATGCTCCTGGTTTCTACCCAAAAAGCACTCAAACTCATTGTCACCACATGCTGTTGACTGCAGTCCAACAACTACAGCTGCAAGTAAAGTGATACAGACCCGTACATGTTCAATGTACTCACTTGTTGAAAGCATTCAAGATCTTAAAAATACTGCCGGTCTAGACTTTGAAGCACTTTAATACAAGTAACAACTACAGCATGGGGACAGCAAGATTTTAAAACCCAAAACTGGTGTTTGTTATAAGGAAAAACAGCTGTATACTATTACTAGGCAATAGGCCACTTCTACAAGACAGGAAGTTGTACTGAAACAAAACTTCTGGGACTTCAACTGTCACCAAATCATTCTGTAGGGAAGGGAGGCGATCTAAATGCAGCCAGGATTAGAAAAAACAGCATAAATAAGCAAATCCACAAACAGAGATCAAGCACAGGTTCTGCCACATATATGGCACATTATTTCTACTCAAAGTTAGGAAGATCTCCTCAATGTCGGACAAAGCATGCATTATGCACTCGACTTGCCCACTGCGGAGCAGACTAAAAGTACATTCAAAGGGAAACTATGTCACAGTAAATACACATCCTACAACTGAAAGTACATTCAAAGGGAACTATCTCACTGTAAATGCATACCCTACATTTGCTGCACAATGCCACCTCCATGCAGCGTAGCAATGAGACCAGTCAAAAGGTAGTGAAATGCCCGCAATAACTGTGGCCCCAGCAGCAACCACCCATCCCACACCACGGAGCACAGCAACCACCCATCCCACACCACGGAGCACAGCAAGGCGCAGGGGAAGAGGAGGCTGACCCTCTACAGTAGTGACTGACCGTACGCGTAAGTCATCACCCTCTTTAGTCATCAGCCTGCATCAAACACAGTGCTGCCCACAGTGAAGACACTCCGTTAATCCTTTGCTGGGAAATTCAGGTCACCTTACGTGGGTAAGGCTACAGCAACACTGCCCACTGACATCGGCGTGTGCAGCATGTCCACGTGTCCAAACACCGGCACGGTTCCAGGGTTTGTAGTGTTTAACATGTGCACAGATGCTGATGCACAACTGCAGGAAGGGGACTGCAGGAAGGGGACTGCAGGAAGGGGACTGCAGGAAGGCTGCACCAGCCAGGACTGATAGCAGCAGTCTCTGGGAGGTAAAAAACAACAACTGCTGCACTGGAGAACCAGGCCCGCACCAGTGCTGCGCCTGGCTTTCTCCGTTGCTTTCCTCCCTGAGCTATTGCACCCTTCCATTGCTTTACACGCTGAGCTATTGCACCCCTCCATTGCTTTACCCACTGAGCTATTGCACCCCTCCATTGCTTTACCCACTGAGCTATTGCACCCCTCCACTGCTTTACCCACTGAGCTATTGCGCCCCTCCGTTGCTTTACCCACTGAGCTATTGCACCCCTCCATTGCTTTACCCACTGAGCTATTGCGCCCCTCCATTGCTTTACACGCTGAGCTATTGCACCCCTCCATTGCTTTACACACTGAGCTATTGCGCCCCTCCATTGCTTTACCCACTGAGCTATTGCGCCCCTCCACTGCTTTACCCACTGAGCTATTGCACCCCTCCATTGCTTTACCCACTGAGCTATTGCACCCTTCCAGAGGCTGGTCAGCTTCCCCAACCAAGCTCTCAGGTACCGACTTGCAGCCAAGTCAAACGGGACAACGGTGAGAGGAGTATTACCCCATGCCCGACCAGACAAACTTGCTCATGTATCCATCTCTAGCTGGATTCAAACCCTGGGCGGCTGCACACAATGCCAACATGCCCATGATCACACCCAGCACCTCAGTCAAGCAGAGTAGGAAGCAAGAACTGCGCAAGAAAAAAGACTGGAGAAAAAGAACAGCTCCAACAAAGATCAAACTCACAACTTAAAATTATGACTGTGCAAATTTTCATGAATTCAAAAAGCACTGTTTAACAAACAAGAAATAGAAAGAAAGAAAAAGGCAGCAAAGCTCTACTGATCTTTTCTTTTTTTCTTTTTAAATAAATGAAGCCATTGCACCAATGCCTTCTGCTTAAGAGACTTGGTTGTACATCAGCATTTTGTCATACTACCGTAGTTCCCTGAACAAGTCTCTGCAAAGTATGGATATGCTGCTGACATTATTGTAAGTTTAAGCATTGGACGAAGAAGGGGGGAAATACTGCCAGGTTTCCATTGCTCTATTATAAGTGTACATCACGCAAGTTGAAAGCAACTACAAAATGGCAGTTCCTCAATATAGTTTCCATTTGATAGAGATTTGAGCATTCATTCAAGAAAAAATGGAAGCTGACCACTAATACAGTAATACCCAGGTACAAATGTATTCATGTCCATTCACATCAAGACAAGCTGTCAGGTACTTGCAAACAATAACACATTCAGCGGGAAAACATACCCCAAAAAATGGAAGCAAAATAAAATATTATAACAATTCCATCAACATTTCTGATTATTTCCAACATACGAAAAAAAAAGTGTTAAAAAAAAATTTTTACATAACAGTAATTTAGCGCAATTTAATCAACAAACAACAAAGGTGTGAACCAACAAAATGAACGAAGACCAACTAACAAGACTTACAATTCATCCTTCAAACGCAACTCAAAAGACGTTAAAATATTCAGCCTTTTTCCAAGCTGCTCTTTCTTTTTATCACTCACTTTCCCGTCTTTTAATTTTTCCACCCGCTCTATTTCATTACTGATAAAATCATCACCCTTGTCCAGAACCTTGGTCATGGTCTTGATGTACACCTCAGCTGACTCCTTGTCAGCGTCCCTGGATAAAGACTTTGCCAGCTCCTGGGCTTGCTCCAGAATAGCTTTGCGCTTCTCATCCTTGGCTTTGAAAAAGTCACTGACCAGTTTGTCAAACTCCTCCAAGCAGGCTGGCAGTCCCAGCCACAGTCCTGTAAAACAGCAAGAGGCACACACCATAATTTATACAATCCCAGCCACAGTCCTGTAAAACCTATACAGTCCCAGCCACAGTCCTGTAAAACAGCAAGAGACACACCATAATTTATAGTCTCAGCCACAGTCCTGTAAAACAGCAAGAGACACACACCATAATTTATACAGTCCCAGCCACAGTCCTGTAAAACAGCAAGAGACACACACCATAATTTATAGTCCCAGCCACAGTCCTGTAAAACAGCAAGAGACACACACCATAATTTATACAGTCCCAGCCACAGTCCTGTAAAACAGCAAGAGACACACACCATAATTTATACAGTCCCAGCCACAGTCCTGTAAAACAGCAAGAGGCACACACCATAATTTATACAGTCCCAGCCACAGTCCTGTAAAACAGCAAGAGACACACCATAATTTATACAGTCCCAGCCACAGTCCTGTAAAACAGGAAGAGACACACAGCATAATTTATACAGTCCCAGCCACAGTCCTGTAAAACAGCAAGAGACACACACCATAATTTATACAGTCCCAGCCACAGTCCTGTAAAACAGCAAGAGACACACAGCATAATTTATACAGTCCCAGCCGCCAAAAAGTCCTGCCCCAAAACAGCAAGAGACACACACCATAATTTATACAGTCCCAGCCACAGTCCTGCAAAACAGCAAGAGGCACACACCATAATTTATACAGTCCCAGCCAGTCCTGTAAAACAGCAAGAGACACACACCATAATTTATACAGTCCCAGCCACAGTCCTGTAAAACAGCAAGAGACACACACCATAATTTATACAGTCCCAGCCACAGTCCTGTAAAACAGCAAGAGCACACACCATAATTTATACAGTCCCAGCCAGTCCTGTCCAAAACAGCAAGACACACAGCATAATTTATCATCCCAAACAGTCCAGTAAAACAGCAAGAGGCACACACCATAATTTATACAGTCCCAGCCACAGTCCTGTAAAACAGCAAGAGCCTGTGTTGTGAGAAACCTCCAGAGACTGAGACTCAGTGCGTGGATCACCAAATACAGGGGGGTAACTGCACTCAACAGACATACTTGTATCAATCACCAAACGAAGGGGGGTAACTGCATTCAACACACATCATACCTGTATCAAGAGACACAACAACAGACCCGAATTGCCTGTGACCACTATCACCTCACATATCCAAAAACAGTGATCATGACTGCTACAAATGGAAAACTATACTGCTTTTGAGTAGTTTGAGTAGCCAGGAACAGAAATCAATTGATATTGATAAACATCATATAATTAAAATATGTATGTACACACACACACACCACACACAGTCCAGGCAAGATCAAGAGGAGTGAGGTGGAGCTGGACCCACAAGTTAGCCCAGAAGAGATCAAGAGCAGGGAGGTGGAGCTGGGCTAGAGAGTTGGACTTCTTTTGCTTCAGTTGTTTCCCAACAGCGGAGCTACGGACATTGTGACTCTGTTCTGCATAGCAGTTGGGACAGCAATTGCGTGGTGCGGTGGCCACTGCACAATGCTGGACGGACACTGCCTTAACATTTTGTCGTTCTGGCAGCTGTCCACAGCAGCCTTGGTCTTCCGGGTTGGTGCCTGTTTTGAAGTTTCACTCTTCTATCCCCCTTTTCCCACTCGTCCACATCCCTAATAGGCCTTCTCACCTCTGTGGACATTAAGCAACGAAGTCTCTCTCTCTCACACATACTCACACACAAACACATGCATGCATACAAGCACACACATATATATATCTGCCACACAAACCTGATGTTTCCATGATGAATTTTTTGATCTTGTCAGCGCTGGTGGTGTCTCCTGTGTAGGTGATGGGGTCTTTGGTCCCCTTCACAAACATCTTGTAGACAGGAAAGTCTTCCTTCTTCACCTCAAACCGCTCTCCCAGGTCAATGTTGTCCTTGTCCCCGTAGTCTGTAAATCACAACAAAGCCATGCAAATCCTCCCCATAATCAGTGAACCTTGGTCTTGTGGTTATAGAGTGTTCTGGGCTGCTAACGTACTACTGTAATTTGTACTCTAGTCTTGTGGTTATACAATGTTCTGGGCTGCTGATGTACTACTGTAATTTATACTAACGTTTCAGCAGATCAGAACATCAGAACTGGTGCTCTGCCTGCAAGCCCCAGAGAGTGGCTGCCAGGTTTTCCTCGCAAGCCAAAGCAAAACAGCAGAGTGAGACTGGTGGATTGCAAACACAACCTGCACAGTAAGTGATGGTCATGGTGCACATTCAATGATGATGACAGGTATCAGTCAAATCACAATCATCTGAATGCTGAATTCAGACTTGTCACTGATAGTGATACAAGAGATATCAGTCAAATCACAATTATCTGAATACTAAATCAGACTCTTCACTGATACGAGAAATATCAGTCAAATCACAATCATCTGACTCATCATGCATTCCACCAGTCAGTACAGTACCACATGGAGGTCAAATGGAAAGCCTGTGAAGAAAGAGGCAGGGCTTAGAGTCCAGTGCACAATCATCTATTCCACCTGTCTCTTGATGGTCAGATGGAAAGAATCAACACAAACGGAGTTAGTTGCCACTCAAAATACCTAACACAAGTACAACAACAAAGACCTGGGTCACCTATGGTAACTCTCACTTGGCACGTGTGTTAATGCAAGGTACATAGACTCCACCAGGGGTACATCCTCAAATGAGATGTAACAGACCTCAAATGAGGTGGTACCTCCGGTGGAGTCTACATACCTTGTAGTTATACGCATTCCAGGTGAGGGTCATCGTAGGTGACTCAGGTCTTTGCTGTTGTACTTGTGTTAGGTATTTTGAGCACTAACCAACTCCCTTGTGTGTTGATTCTGCAGGAGCGTTCTGGGCCTCATTCTGTTTCAGACATTAGGGCAGATGGAGAGCTGGTGAGGAAAGAGGCAGGGCAAAGAGCCGCTCAGTGTGGACCCATCCACCGTTTCAGAGTAACTGGCCTCAAAGCACGTTTTGTCCAAGCAAGCAAGCCCTTCTCCAGCAGGCAGAGTAGAACAACATAAAAACTTAACAGTTCAAATCAAATCAAGGATTTCATTTTACAACATCCCACTGATTTTATTGTTACCCGTCAACCGGCTGTCACAAGTGACAAAAAAAAGCAGGACTGGCTGCAGAAAACCCTGCCAAGCATCACAGTCACAGATGGCTTAAGACTAAGAGGGTAAAAACACAAGGTAACTGGTGAACACATGCCCTGTAGAAAACTCAACTCTCAACTC
Source organism: Alviniconcha marisindica (assembly GCA_018857735.1). NCBI lineage: Eukaryota > Metazoa > Mollusca > Gastropoda > Provannidae > Alviniconcha > Alviniconcha marisindica. The sequence goes on from JABMCL010000481.1 coordinate 213,922, forward strand.
ACTTGAATTGGGAAGAAGAGATAGGTATGGGAAACGTTTGTGGTGGTGGGCAAGGGGGTGGCAGGAGGGGGGTGGCAAGGGGACTAACACCCACCAGATGAAGCTCTTCAAGCCTCACTGATCAGGCACTTTGGGCATAAACAGGCTGAGATAAATGCCTTCAAAATGAAACACAACAACCTGCAAAATGAACATCTGTTGAAACATAATGACCTGCAAAATGAACGTCTGTTGAACCACATTGACCTGCAAAATGAATGTCTGTTGAACCACAATGTCCTACCAAATAAATGTCTGTTAAAAACAGAATGACCTGCAAAATGAACGTCTGCTGAAACAGAATGGCCTGCAAAATGAACAGCCATTGAGATACATGCTTGTGAAATGAAAATCAGTTGAAAAACTGTGACCTGTGAAATGAACGTTTGTTGAAATGTTTGTTTGAATGTTTGTTACCAAAACACCATGACCTGGGAATGAATATCTGTTGACACACAGTGACCTGAAAAATGAATGCATGTTAAAACACAGAGACGTGAAATTAACATCTGTTGACATATGATGACCTGTCAAATTAACATTCGTTGAAAGACAATGACCTGTCAAATTAAGGTGTGTTGAAACACAATGACCTGTGAGTAGTCACTGAGTACAAAATTGAAAATACTATTATATATATATGTTTTAGACAGCTGTTCTTTATGTGTTATACCTGCTTCTGTTTTTAATGTGTTCAACTTAATTTAACTAAATTGTTAATGTGGCAGAGCTGGTGTGAGCAAAGAAAAATTTCTGCTTAATTGTTATGATTGCAAAGGACAATAAAGTATTTTGAATTTGAATTGAATTGAAATTAATATTTCTTAAAGCACAATCTGTAGAGAGCCCAGTCAAAAGGAAGCTGAGAAGTAAGATGAATGCTTGCTAAAAGTTGTAAAAAAATAGTGATCTGCACCTCTACCTGAGAGTCAGGCGGTAAGATGAAGAAAGAAATATATAATTTATATGTGATCTGCATCTCTGCCAATTGCCATGAAGTGGTTGGATCAGAGACAAATGGTTGAAAATAATGCTTAGAGTGCAAAGTTAGGTCACCACATGCATACTAACCAGCAATCTGAACTTCGGCCACAAGAAGGTTGGGCTGTGAAACAGCTGCCTCAGCCACTTTCTTGAACTGGTCCTGCTTGTCTCCATAGGGGTACGTCTCGTCAAACTTCACCAGCACTGCATGATGTTTCTCAACAATCTGACACAAACACAAACAGAATGACAGTGTTTTCTTATGAGATGAGGCAATAACATTAATTTCAAGTACTTTAGTAGCATTAGTACATGTCAATGTCATGTAATGTGTCCACACAAACATGATAGTAATACATGCTCACTGTCCCATGATAACCTTTAAGCTTTGCACTTAAACTAAAAAACAGTTTATGAGGCTGCAAATCAGAAAGTTGTATCCCTTATTAGTCTCATAAAGTTTATATGAATAATATGTGCAAGTGTGTGTGTGTGTGTTTATGATAAACACATACACACACACTTGCACATATTATTCACATACACCCCAGTCAAACTCAGTAATACTTAAACACTGATTCACACATACAATACAGTGATACACACCAGTCAAACTCATGCTAGTCATAGTTACTACTTAAACATTTCCACACACACACACTCACCAGTCAAACTCAAAGAGTTCATTCTTAAACTTGAAGAAATGCTTTATTACCCCTTGCCTTCATATATATATATATATATATATATATATATATATATATATATATATCCATAACTAAGTCAGAGGGGTCATGTGTGCAGTAATTGTGCTAGACCTTTTTCAAACCAGTTTGACATTGACCGTCATTGTAAGCTGATGACACTTGACTGGCTCACAGAAACTGCTCAGACAGTTGTGGCAGTCACTGAGTCAGTCAGTACAGAATCGGGTAAACCTGTAAAGGTCCAGGGCAACAACTTTCGCTCATTTGCAAAAGTTCTACATATAGTGCAAGAATCATGAATGGTGCAGTGTCATTTTGTAAGTGGTAAGAAACAATCAAGTTGTCCTTTCTGTCTGCATGGCAATGGCTACTGTCGTCCTTGTCAAATCAGTCACCGCTGACTTGCTGGATATGTAGCAAGGCTGGAGGCACACAACTAACAAGATGTGTAGCCACTGGGAAAACACATGTATATTTTCAGCTTTACATTTCATCTGTTAGTGTTAATCACTTACTGTACACAGGATGCTGACACTGATTTACTGCAAAACACTTCTTTTTTGTGTGTTGTGAGTGGATTCAGTTACTACTGCAGAAGTTGTACACAGGATGCCGACACTGATTTACAGCAAAACACTTTTTCTTTTCTTTCTTTCTTCCTTTTTTGTTTGTTTTTTGTAGTGAGTGGATTCAGTTACTACTGCAGAAGTCATACACAGACGTGATGCTGATTTACAGCAAAACACTTTTTGTTGTTGTAGTGAGTGGATTCAGTACTTTGCAGAAGTCGTACACATCTATTTTCACTGAACAGCAACTGCCCTTGCTACAACTACAAGTTTATCTCTCACTGACAGAAGAATAAAACTATTGAAATTTGAAAGCTTGGTACTTTGTTGCAGATAAAATGGAATTTGGCAGGTCAGAAGAAATCATTGACAATGACACTCTTGCAGTGGCAAAAAAAGCAAAAGACAGCAAAGCTGTGATAGAAAATAGAGGTTCCATACTGCAGACTTGAAATGCAGGAGTACCTGCCCTCTTTACCGCAACTGTGAGAATACCAGTGCACACCCTCACTCCCTTCCCTGTCTTGCATACAGTCAATACACGCAGCATCTGTCACACAAGACAACATAGACACAACAAAGCGTCTGTCACACATCAGAACACACAGACTACAGAGCACTGTTTGCTCATCACTATCACAATGCACACCCAGTCTGTCACAGTGTCAGCAGGTCACTGCTGGCCAAACACAACAACATACAACTGAAAAGAAGAAAAAAACTGTCATTGATTACCCGCACCCCCACCACCCAATAACAGACACATACACAAACACATATTACACAGAGTGTGATTCTGGGTGTAAAGTTTAACTGCAGGAATGACAGCTGTTGTATACACACCATTACCAGTATCAATGTACTACAGACATTAAAATTAAAGTCATGTGCAGGGTTTGCAGTGTCACGTATGCCAGAATGGTGACATTCTGTTGGCCCAGCTGTCATGAGTGTCAGATTGCACTTATACATGTCAGTCAGTACTAGTTGCATTTATTTTACAATCTGATCACAAATTATTTGTTTAAATTGCATTTACATGTCACTTGAAATTGAACTAAATAAAATTACATCTCCATCTCCAGTTGCTGCAGTGCCATATTTTTTTAAAGGTTTTTATACGAATGGTTTGGCATGAGATATATAACTTTAGAATTAGAAGTGTTATTCTAAGTAAGAATGAGTGCCACAGGTTTATCCTAGTACTTTATAATGGGTTTCCTTGCCCAAATAACAGTGTGGAAAATAATGCCCCCCCCCCCCCCCCAACATAAAACCAGGTTAGCAGGTACAAACTTGATGTGCAGTGTGCCCTAATAGTTTCTAGTTTAATTGCAATACTAATGAGTAATTTTACAAAATACTAATAAACTGGATGAACAGCAGCAACCAATAAGATATCAAAGCACAGTGGCTCTGGAAATAAGAGCCAACATGACACTATTTTTACAGCTGCTGTGCGAATACGGAAACCACAGACCCCAAGAGCCGCTATCAATAACTTACCACGGACCACTATTCGCACAGCAGCTGTGCGAATAAGGAATCCACGGACCATTATTCGCACGCTTTGCGAATAGCCGCTTCCATAATATAAATCTTGAACTTAAATGCCTTGGATTAAATTCACTGAACAAACCCCGATATTTGATGGGTATTTTAAAGACAAGTTAGGGGGGAAAATCCCAAGCAAATCTGTGTAAAATGGAAGCGAAAAGCAGATGCCGACGGTGTGTGAACAACCGGCTGGCGCTGAGCACTGTTGCGTTCTAGAATAGCCGGTACCGAAGGGTAAACTTCCAGTTCAACTCAGATCAGTGGCGCAATGGTTCGAAAAAGACAGCGCACTTACTTTGTCAAACACGCCTGAATTGAGATTCACAGATCCTTTGACAATTTCTCCACCTGCATGGTGGAAAACCGCCAAGAAGACAGTGCAGAAAACAGCAACCACACTTGTGTCAGCCATGCTTTCGGTGTAATGATGTGGCCCAATAGCAAATCGGGTTTTATCTCCAGCGGAAATAGATTTGGATGCAGCCACGTTTGTGTCTTCCCAATAATTTGATTGGTTGGTGTCAACAGACGTGTTTTAACTTGGAAGAGATGGGCTGCGTCGATTTGTTTTCGATTTGCCAAGTGGCGTTTATCTGACCCAGTATGGGGTATTGAATTTTATAGATCGCTTGTGTGTGAACAGCTGTGCCCGTGGGTGGGTTTGTATAATTAATTATTATCGTATCTTCGCATTGCGAGCTACTCCTCTCTTATTGATTCTTCTCTTCATCTGTTGCCGGAGTGACTCAAAGTTCTGATTGTGAAGGGAGAAGACGGTCGCTGTGCACATCATGTGCACCCCCCCCCCCCCCCCCCCCCCCCCCCCCCCCGCCGCCGCCGCCCCAACACACACACACTTAGGAGTTCCAACAATCATCGTTTTGATTAATTAGTTACTTATTAGTAATATTAAACTAAAGGAACTAATTAAATGGTACTAAATGTACCCAGAGTGTGTTTGTGTGTGTGTGTGTGTTGCACAGTCATACATGTTAGAGGAATCTAGCCGATTGGGCAGGCCTTGACAAAGCCCTCCAGTGGGTCAAAATTTGGAATAAAAGCTTTAAAACCAAGACATGCTTGGACTTTTGTTATAGTATAACTTATACATTCTCTCTCTCTCTCTCTCTCTCTCTCTCTCTCTCTCTCTCTCTCTCTCTCTCTCTCTCTCTCTCTCTCTCTCTCTATGCTTGAACCCTTGTTGACATTATATGTTAGCTTTTGTTAAATTGCACATAACAATTAACATTTTCCATCTTGATATACTGTTATTCGACAACTGATCAGGTGTGTTATTTTTGTTCAGTGCCTTGATGAGTCATGGGGGAGGCGCTTTGCAAATTTCCCTTATTATTATTAATGATACAGAAGAGCAAAGGGTTATGTTTTAAACTTATGTTTTTTATGACCATGAAAGCTGTTAGCTCCTTGTTCAAGCTGAATAAATATGGTGGATGCACTGGAACGAGAGGACACCCTTTCAAACTATGCAAGAAGACAGTTCTTGCTAGTCAGTATGCACTTCTTTTTGTATTTGTATTTTTTACTAACACTGTAACAGAGTTAAACCTTTTGCTGAGACAGTTTCTTCTACTGTGCTCCAACTCCAAGCAATGGAATTCTCTCCCTTCTGACGTCTGTCATATTCAGTACTCCCATGCCTTCAAAACTGTGTTAAAAACTCACCTATACCGCAAGTTTATTCAATTTATGTCTGCTGATTTTCCCACCACTTACCTTCCCTTACTCCATCTTACATTCCTTCAGGAGGGAGGGGGGGTGGGGAGTGGTATAAAGAATACAACATTTCCTACTATATCATTATTCTTTTTGACTCTTTGAGGTTTTTATGCATACATTTTTTTAAATTTTTGTTTGTTTTGGGGGGGGGTCTTGTAAAGCACAATGTGCTCACCCTTGTTGGTGAGAGATAGCACTATAGAAATGACCACTATTAAAAGTATTATGATTATAAACAATTGGAACAACTCTTTTTTTCCCCAGTACTTATTGTCCCTTGTGGGAAATTTGGGTTGCCTGCCCTGGGTAAGGCACGGCAGCCACATGAGTGGCATTACCCATTGCTAGCAGTGTGTGCAGCATTCTTGCGTGTCCAAAAAGTGGCATAGCTGCCAGTGTTTGGGATTTTTAACATGCACACAGATCTATGTTGATGTATGCAATTGCATGTGGGGGCTATACACATACAGAGACCATAAGAGAGTCGGCACTGGAAGTTAACTCTGGGAGAAAAATCCTTTGGGTCACTGGGACTTAAACCCACACCAGTATTGTGCCTGGCTTTTCCATTCCCTTTGAGCCTTTTGTGTGTGTGTGTGTGTGTGTGTGTGTGTGTGTGTGTGTGTGTGTGTGACTTTTTGTTATTTTAGGCATTTTTTATCTGCCAGCTAATTTTACCCATAAATTACCAGTCATTTTGAGTTGAACATAGATTGGGTTAAAACCTTGTACTTGTAGACCATACCTTTTCTCATGGACTTACATTTTTCTAGAAAAGTTCACTCCACAGAGATAAAAATCAATGACAAAAATAATTACAATCCACAGGCATTTCTTCTGTGATGTGCACATAAAACTTAGAGCTTTCTGGTGCTCTATCAAGTATCATTGATGCCAGTTTTTTAAAATGTCAAAATGAAGCACTGGAAAAGAGCACACATGCGATAATGAGCTCATGAGACAAGTGTTACTTTAGCGGTGGTGTCCAGAAAAGTCACCTATACAATCAGTGGTATATATTCAGTCATAAAACTTACTGTGGATCATGTTTGTCTAACAAAGTAACATGCTGCAGGTACACAATAAATTTAGCCTGGGAAGGCTAGTTCCTTTAATAATAAGAACTAAAAACTGCTAATACGGTATACAGATCATTAGATGCATGATATTTTCTGTGTTAACATGCGACTGGCTTTTCAGTTTTCCTTTCTTTATTCACTATTAGTATTACATTCATGATACTTATAATGTGGCAGTAGTGTGTAGACCACAGCCAGATGAATTTGAAAGGTGAACATGGACACTTTTTTATGAGGAACTAGAACAGTTGAAGTAGACATGTTTTTGTGCGTGCTGTGCATGCAAACTACAAAGGCAAAATAGTCGCTGACAAAAGTGTACGAATGTTGACTCAGATTTGGAAGCGTTTACTAGTTTTAGCACTTGAATAACAATCCCTTACTCTACTGTGGTTGGGAGTCAAACCCAGATCACTGGATTTACAGTCCAGTACATCAGCTGACAGGCTGGCCAAGACCCCCACCCTCTCTCACAGTCACACACACACACACACACACACACACACACCACACACACACACACACAACACAACAACAACAAAACACACACACACACACACACACACACACATACACACACACATACACACATACACACACACAACACACACACATACACACACACACACATCCACACACACATACACACACACACACACCACAAAACACACACACACACACACACACACACACACACACACACACATACACACACACACACACACACACACACATACACACACACACACAACCACACACAACACACACACACACATACACACACACACACACACACACACACACACACACACACACACACACACACACACACACACACACACACACACACACACACAAACACACACACACACACACACACATACACACACACACACATACACACACACACACACACACACACTGCAACACAAAACATGCACTTGAACTTGCCTGATGTCAAGGTATACTTGATGATGTTTCTGCCTCTTTTTCTGTCTTCCTTTTTTAGGCTTGACACGGACTGATGGAGCATGAACCAGGCGTGGCTGAATAGCTGATGTTTGATCAGCGCAACGAGCAAGGAAAAACAATGTCTGCCCGAGTGGGAGTTGAACTGTGGGTAAAGGCGGAGCCTTTCAGCTACGGTGCTCTGCCCGTGGCCCCACACCCCAGGTTGAATTTTACGGTCAGTAATGTTCTGTTCTAGATTACATAAACTTTGCTGTATTGTTAATGATATTATGCCTTGAGAACAGTAAAAGTAGACATTTCGGCCTGGGGATGTACTAATGTAGTGAGGTTTTGAAGTATGTGAGACAGATGGTTGCAACACAGTACCACTACCACTAGTAGTAGTACAGTCAACACACTACCACTACCACTAGTAATAGTACCAGTCAACACAGTACCACTACCACTAAGTCTAATAGTACCAGTCAACACACTACCACTACCACTAGTAATAGTACCAGTCAACACACTACCACTACCACTAAGTCTAATAGTACCAGTCACACACACTACCACTACCACTAATAGTACCAGTCAACACACTACCACTAATAGTACCAGTCAACACACTACCACTACCACTAGTAATAGTACCAGTCAACACACTACCACTACCACTAAGTCTAATAGTACCAGTCAACACACTACCACTACCACTAATAGTACCAGTCAACACACTACCACTAATAGTACCAGTCAACACACTACCACTACCACTAGTAATAGTACCAGTCAACACACTACCACTACCACTAAGTCTAATAGTACCAGTCAACACACTACCACTACCACTAATAGTACCAGTCAACACACTACCACTAATAGTACCAGTCAACACACTACCACTACCACTAGTAATAGTACCAGTCAACACACTACCACTACCACTAAGTCTAATAGTACCAGTCAACACACTACCACTACCACTAATAGTACCAGTCAACACACTACCACTACCACTAATAGTACCAGTCAACACACTACCACTAATAGTACCAGTCAACACACTACCACTACCACTAATAGTACCAGTCAACACACACCACTACCACTAATAGTACCAGTCAACACACTACCACTACCACTAATAGTACCAGTCAACACACTACCACTACCACTAGTAATAGTACCAGTCAACACACTACCACTACACTAATAGTACCAGTCAACACACTACCACTACCACTATAGTACCAGTCAACACACTACCACTACATAAAGTACCAGTCAACACAACAAAATATCCAACACATACCACTACCACTACAATAGTACCAGTCAACACACTACCACTACCACTAATAGTACCAGTCAACACACTACCACTACCACTAATAGTACCAGTCAACACACTACCACTACCACTAATAGTACCAGTCAACACACTACCACTACCACTAGTACTTGTAGTACCAGTCTACCACCTAGCAGTCAGATCTAAAGTGTGTGATGCTGTAACTGTGGAAGGCTGGGGATAGTACAGCTTGGTGCTGAGCACTGGGGGTGGGGGGTGTGCATGTGTTGGGGGTGGGGTGGTGGGGTTGTAGCCATTATCACCATTGCATATTGTCCCTATTCCCACAAAGACAAAGAGTCCTTCGACATCCAAGTGCTAGGCTGAACTGTTTACTGTACAGTTGTGTTCTGCACACGATGTTTGTGTTCTTTGCATCTGATTGAAATGTCCTGTATTGTGTTGATTTTGTTATGCTTGTGTTGTACAGTTTGTACGTAAATTAACTGATTGTTTTTGTTTTTGTATCTTATTGTTTTATTTCAGAATATCTTATTGTTTTGTTTCAGAATATCAAGAAAATTGTCATCTATGCCAAGAACAAGGGCAGTGCAGGGTTTCCTAAACTCAGGTAATTAATTTAGAAAAGCAAAAACAACTTTAACATTTCAAGGAATACTTTGTGTCAAATTATCCATTGTACAAAAGTATTCAATTTATGTATTTATTCAGTTTGGGACATTTTTTATGCATGTGAATTGTAAGTTTGTAAGCTGAATTAACCTGGATGCTATGTTCCTTGACTGATGAGATGGGATTGAATACAGAAAACATCATCTGAGCCATCAGGTTTACTGGGTCTTAAAGGGGACACCAGCAAAGGTGGACATTGGCTTGAAAGTGTAAAATTCAGAATATTTTCACTTGCAAGCTTTGTATGAGTTTATGACGGTTCTTTTGATAGTAACCATTAATGCAAGAGAAGAACTCTCATGCTTTGTGCTCCAATTTGAGTTCCTCAGGGTGCAGTCTCTTTGGTTCGTTCTTTACCAATGAAGAGTAGAAAAAGGCTGCCTTATGGTGTAGTGGTACAGTTCAGCCACAGATGATGTCACAGAATGACAGACCTGGACAAAATGGCAGTGCTTGCAGCCAGCCTTTCACAACTTTCCATTGTAAAGTTGGCTGGTCAGCTTACTGGCTGACTCAGTTACTTACAGACAAGCAGCTGACCCAGAAAGGAAGAGATGAGTCAGCCGGTGAGTCACCTAGTTGGTTTGGTGAGTGATGGTTGAGACTAAGTGATGGTTGAGACTAAGTGATAATGAGTCAGCCGGTGAGTCACCTAGTTGGTTTGGGTGAGTGATGGTTTGGACTAAGTGATAACGAGTCAGCCGGTGAGTCACCTAGTTGGTTTGGGTGAGTGATGGTTTGGACTAAGTGATGGATGGAGGAATGGGTCGACAGTAATGGGAAGTCAACGTGAAGTGAGGCAGACCCACAGCCTGTTCCTTTTGTCTGCAGTTACTCTGTGTGGCGGCACATTGCCTGCAACAAGCTGCACCTGCCAGAAGACCTGGCCTGGGTGTAAGTGTGTCATGTCACTGTGTATGTGTGTGTGTGTGTGTGTGTGTGTGTGTGTGTGTGTGTTTGTGTGTGTGTTTGTGAGTGTGTGTGTGAGAGAGAGAGACCGTGTGTGTGTGTGTGAGAGAGAGAGAGAGAGAGAGAGAGAGAGTGTGTGTGTCTGTGTGTGAGTGTGTGTGTGTGTGTGTGAGAGAGAGAGAGAGAGAGAGAGAGAGAGTGTGTGTGTGTGTGTGTGTGTGTGTGTGTGTGTGTGTGTGTGTGTGTGTGTGATAATAACATATGTGGTATCTTCCTTTGCTGTAATGACATGCATTAGTTTATGGTGGTAATGACTGTGAAAATAACTTGTATATATATATTTTGAAACTTATTGAAGTAATACATTTCCTGCTCAGAATATTTTCATTGTCTCAGAACTGCACAATTATTTTGTTTAAATGCAAAGAAAATAAAAAAGAAGAGAAGATCACATGCATAATACAACGGTTAGAGTTTGTGTGAAAGAAGTCTTTATCAGGGTGCTTTTAATCCTAAGATTGTAACTTGTTTGTGACCTTTACTCAGACAAAAAGGTCTTTATCAGGGTGCTTTTTAACTGCCAAGGTGTACGTAGTGCAACTTGTTTGTGACCATGTTCTGCTGTTTGTACACAGGTACTTTGAGACATGTCACTTTCTGACTGCCAAGGTGTAGTATAACTTGTTTTTGACCATGATCTCTGTTTGTACACAGGTACTTTGGCGTGTCACCATTTGACTCCCTAGGTATGTGTAGTGTAACTTGTTTGTGACCATGTTCTGCTGTTTGTACACAGGTACTTTGAGACGTGTCACTTTCTGACGGCCGATTTCTCCCCTGCAGAGAGGGCTGAGCGCGATGAGAGGTTCTCCTCCTGTGAAGGCCCAGAAGAGAGAAGTGAGACCTGCTTTAAATTGAGTACTTAGTGTCACACACAGTTAACTTGAACTAGTTTGCCATGTAAGCTTGGTGGCGGAAATCCCAGACAAGCACAGTGCAACTTCACTGGGTTGCAGCCATTAGCGACTGTGCTGGAGACTTCCATCACAGACACACACACACACACACACACACGCACGCACGCCCACGCACACACACATATGCGCACCACACACACACATGCAGTACAGTGTATGTTGTGTGTGTGTTGTGTGTGCAGTACAGTGTATGTTGCGTGTACTGTGCAGACCAGTTGCAGATGCAGTACAGTGTGTGTTGTGTGTGCAGAATACAGTGTGTCTTGTGTACTGTGCAGACCAGTTGCGGATGCAGTACAGTGTGTGTTGTGTGTGCAGAATACAGTGTGTGTTGTGTATGTGCAGACCAGTTGGTTGCAGTACAGTGTGTGTTGTGTGTGCAGAATACAGTGTGTCTTGTGTACTGTGCAGACCAGTTGCAGATGCAGTACAGTGTGTGTTGTGTGTGCAGAATACAGTGTGTCTTGTGTACTGTGCAGACCAGTTGCGGATGCAGTACAGCGGGGGTGTGCAGAATCACAGTGTGTCTTCTGTACTGTGCAGCCAGTTGCGGATGCAGTACAGCGTTGTTGTGTGGCAGAATACAGTTGTCTTGTGTACTGTCAACCAGGTTGCCCGGATGCACTACCTTGTGGTCAGTGTACGTCACATCAGTGTGTCTTGAGCGGCATACCTTGTGCAGTGCATACATTGGTTGTTCTGGCAGCATACAGTGTGTCAGTGTACTCACATGTTGCTGAGGCACTACCTTGTGGTCAGTGTACATCACACGGTGTCTCTGAGCACGCACTACCTTGTGGTCAGTGTACATCACATGGTTGTCTCTGACGCACTACCATGTGGCAGTGTACATCACACGGTTGTCTCTGAGCAGCACTACCTTGTGGCAGTGTAGATCACATTCGGTTGTCTCTGAGCAGCACTACCTTGTGGGCAGTGTACATCACATGGTTGTCTCTGAGCAGCACTACCTTGTGGTCAGTGTACATCACATGGTTGTCTCTGAGCGGCACTACCTTGTGGGCAGTGTACATCACACGGCTGTCTCTGAGCAACACTACCTTGTGGTCAGTGTACATCACATGGTTGTCTCTGAGCAGCACTACCTTGTGGTCAGTGTACATCACATGGTTGTCTCCGAACAGCACTACCTTGTGGTCAGTGTACATCACATGGTTGTCTCTGAGCAACACTACCTTGTGGTCAGTGTAGCATCACATGGTTGTCTCTGAGCAGCACTACCTTGTGGTCAGTGTACATCACATGGTTGTCTCCGAGCAGCACTACCTTGTGGTCAGTTTTCACATGGTTTTGAATAGGTCATAATCACAGGCTGTCTCTGAGCAACTACCTTGTGGTCAGTGTACATCACATGGTTGTCTCTGAGCGGCACTACCTTGTGGGCAATGTACATCACATGGTTGTCTCTGAGCAACACTACTTTGTCGTCTGTGGGGGTGTTACTGGTTTTTATAGGACTTTTAGCTAGAAAAAGTGGAAGCTGATACAGTAATAATAGCTATACTTTATAATAAATTTTTGACTGATAGCTTATTGATTGTGAGATAGCTGGTATTCAGACAGCTTTTGTAGTTACTAATAAAAGGTATATGGTATTATTAGTATTAGAGTAAAACAAACAACAGGTGTGTGTGGGTGACAGTATAGTAACTAGTGGGGGACACCTAAGATGGTGTGACAGCACAGTAACGGGGGGGGGGGGGGGGGGGGGGGGAAGGGCAGAGAAGATGAGTGTGCAGTACAGGTGAAAGAAGAAGGGTAGGGTGTGACAGTGGAGGGGTTGAAAGGGAGGAAGATAAGGGTGTGACATACAGGGAAAGAAGGAAGATAAGGGTGTGACAGTACAGGGAAAGAAGGAAGATAAGGGTGTGACAGTACAGGGAAAGAAGGAAGATAAGGGTGTGACAGTACAGGGAAAGAAGGAAGATAAGGGTGTGACAGTACAGGGAAAGAAGGAAGATAAGGGTGTGACAGTACAGGGAAAGAAGGAAGATAAGGGTGTGACAGTACAGGGAAAGAAGGAAGATAAGGGTGTGACAGTACAGGGAAAGAAGGAAGATAAGGGTGTGACAGTACAGGGAAAGAAGGAAGATAGACGGGTGTGACAGTACAGGGAAAGAAGGAAGAAGAGGGTGTGACAGTACAGGGAAAGAAGGAAGATAAGGGTGTGACAGTACAGGGAAAGAAGGAAGGAAGATAAGGGTGTGACAGTACAGGGAAAGAAGGAAGAAGTAAGGGTGTGACAGTACAGGGAAAGAAGGGAAAGGGATAAGGGTGTGACAGTACAGGGAAAGAAGGAAGATGAGGGTGTGACAGTACCGGGAAAGAAGGAAGGAAGATAAGGGTGTGACAGTACAGGGAAAGAAGGAAGATAAGGGTGTGACAGTACAGGGAAAGAAGGAAGATAAGGGTGTGACAGTACAGGGAAAGAAGGAAGATAAGGGTGTGACAGTACAGGGAAAGAAGGAAGATAGGGTGTGACTGTACAGGGAAAGAAGGAAGGAAGATAAGGGTGTGACAGTACAGGGAAAGAAGGAAGATAAGGGTGTGACAGTACAGGGAAAGAAGGAAGCTGAGGGTGTGACAGTACCGGGAAAGAAGGAAGCTGAAGGTGTGAAAACAGACTCCTTGACCGATGACTCAGATGGCCCACCCAGAGCACATCCTCACTGGACCTTGACGGCAGATCCACACCCAGGGGATCCAAGGTCTGGAACAAAAAGTTTCACTGTTTGAGATGAGGTGCACTTTCACCATGAGTCAAAAATGCCACACCATAACCACCAAACATTTTCTCAATGATAGAGTATCTTAGTTTAAACATGTACATATGTGTGTGGGGGGGAGAGGGGGGGTGGCATTTGTGTGTGCATCTGTGTGTGTGTATTTCGTTTTACATGTGTATTTGTGTGTATGTGGATGTGTCTGTTGTCTTCTGACACATATAAACATTTTCTTTTTTCCTTCTCATTTCTTGCAGTCCCTGGACGATCACAGTCACATGGTGTTTACTCAGTCAAACCTGGCAGAGATGATGGAGCTGCTGTCGGAACACGGTGGGTACTTGGCCGATCTTTTTCCGTCTCTTCTCTCTCTCCTGCTGTCCACTGCCCGTCGTCATGAGGTGACACTGTGCTGTTGACAGGATGTTCAGATCATTAGCTAACCATCTGCAGTCCAGCTCAGAACAGGTGACTGTCTTCAGGCAGTGTTCAGGTCACGTTCGTATCGCACCCAGTCAGCAATGGCGCTTCTAAACATGGTGCTTAACGTCCACAGAAACCGTACGGCTTATTAGGGACGGGGAGGGGGGGGGGGGGGAAGGGGGTATGGAGGTGGGGGGAGGAGGGAGATTATATACCTATCGCTACACTGTCATCTCCAGAATGATTCCTGCATTAAGATGGGCAGTGATGAGAGCCATTTTAATGTTTCAGTAGGAAGTGATGGACAAAGTTACTGGACAGTGTCCACAAACCACAACCTTTTTTGAAAAGAAAAGAGAGCCGAAGCAGTATTGAACCGTGGTCCTTCTGATTACCAGCCTAACGCCTTACCGCTAGGCCAAATTGGCTCACACACAGTCACAGAATGGTGCTTGTATGTTGATCGCTTTTATGTAGCACTATTCTCCACTCACGAGAAGACTCACTGTGCCTGAACATGATTCAACATGATTGACCACTTTTTATAGCGCATTTTTGAATATCCACCTGAAGTGGTGTACTTACAGCACTGGCATGGCTGGTGCCACATGAAACTGCTGCCGTCTTGGCATGTTCTGTATACACCATACAACCATGCACTATGTCACTTCATGCAAAACCACATATGTAAGGTGCGTGCATGTTTAGCTATAACCTGCCACATGCACTTCTGGCAGAATGACCAGGATCTTTTATGTGCTGCTGCGGTAACACGGGGGTGGAATGGATACCGAAATAAGAGTCAGCACAGAAAGTTGACCTGGAGAAGAAAATTCTCCCACCCCTCCTGCAGGGATTTGAACCTGTGACCTTTTCAACCTCGGGTCCAGTACTCTAACCACAGTCCCCATTGCATTTTGATCTGTTAGATTGGAGAGGGCTGTTGCATTTTGATCTGTTAGATTGGAGAGTGTTGTTGCCTGTTGAAGAGTGAGAGTGTTGTTGCCTGTTGATCTGTGAGAGTGTTGTTGATCTGTGAGAGGGCTGTTGATCTGTGAGAGTGAGAGGGCTGTTGCCTGTTGATCTGTGAGAGTGAGAGGGCTGTTGATCTGTGAGAGTGAGAGGGCTGTTGATCTGTGAGAGTGAGAGGGCTGTTGCCTGTTGATCTGTGAGAGTGAGAGTGAGAGGGCTGTTGCCTGTTGATCTGTGAGAGTGAGGGGGCTGTTGCCTGTTGATCTGTGAGAGTGAGGGGGCTGTTGCCTGTTGATCTGTGAGAGTGCTGTTGCATGCTGATCTGTGAGAGTGAGGGGGCTGTTGCCTGTTGATCTGTGAGAGTGAGAGGGCTGTTGCCTGTTGATCTGTGAGTGTTGTTGCCTGTTGATGAGTGAGAGTGTTGTTGCCTGTTGATCTGTGAGAGTGAGAGGGCTGTTGCCTGTTGATCTGTGAGAGTGAGAGGGCTGTTGCCTGTTGATCTGTGAGAGTGAGAGGGCTGTTGCCTGTTGATCTGTGAGAGTGACTTGTTGATCTGTGAGAGGAGAGCTGTTGCCTGTTGATCTGTGAGAGTGAGAGGGCTGTTGCCTGTTGATCTGTGAGAGGTGAGAGGGCTGTTGCCTGTTGATCTGTGAGAGTGAGAGTGAGAGGGCTGTTGCCTGTTGATCTGTGAGAGTGAGAGTGAGAGGGCTGTTGCCTGTTGATCTGTAGTTTTGGATGGAGTGTTGCCTGTTGAGTGAGGGGTGTTGCCTGTTGATCTGTGAGGTGAGGGCTGTTGCCTGTTGATGTGGGTGTGCTTTGATCTGTAGATGAGTGTTGCCTGTGATCTGTGAGAGTGAGGGGCTGTGTTGCTGTGATGTGAGAGGAGAGGCGTGCTGTTGATCTGTGAGAGTGAGAGTGAGAGGGCTGTTGCCTGTTGATCTGTGAGAGTGAGAGGGCTGTTGCCTGTTGATCTGTGAGGGTGAGAGGGCTGCTGCATGCTGACCTGTTGTACACATTTCTCATCAACAGAGAGCACTACCTGTGGGGGCGCTACCAGTCCTGGTTCTCTCCCCCTGGCCGCTGTGGAAGCACTTGGATTTTTGATCACAGGCACAGCAGAAAAATCGTCAGTGTTTTATTTACAAGTCATACTTTCTCTCTTTCTCTCTGTGTGTGTCTCTGTCTGTCTAGCAGTGTGTGTGTGTGTGTGTGGTCACATTGTAACTGTTTCAGGGAGCCCACAAAGGTTCTGCTTGAAGGAGCTGAGTGATAGGGGACAGTGGTAGTGACAGGGGTAGGTTGTTCCAAAGAAAGGCACCAGGGAAGGCTACACTTGGTTTGAACATGTCTGTCTTTGGCCCAGGCACACTAAGGTGATAACCTTCCTTGTTGGAATAGCACATGCATATCAATACAATACATGCACCCAAATCTTACAACTCAATGGGAGCATCAATTCCACTGCAAGTGCCCCTGTTTAGAGACTGTGTTGTGACTGTTCCAGACAACATGCTGGCAGTGCTTGGCATAAGAAGAAGTGACAGACAGGGGAGTGTGTGTGGGGGAGGGGGGGGGGTGCATGTCCAAAAGAAATGGCAGGCTTTTTTAACTCTGGTTGTTTTTTTGTTTGTTTTTTGTGTGTTTTTGTAAAAAATAAATAAATCTTGATGTGTTTGTTGCTCAGCGTGGAGAAGAAAACCATCATGCCCCTGCAGGACATTGCCGTGCTGCAGACCGTCATCTACAGGAGTGGCTACTCTAAGGTACGTGGGTCTGTGCGCAGAGAATCCTCAGCTATCTTCTTGGGTTATGCCAGCTTTTCATGCTTTGCCTGCTGCCAGGAAGTCTGCCTCTCAGAGTTTGACCTTCCTGCTTCATCCAACGCTTCGTTAAGGGAAGACTGGGCGTAAAACACCAGCTTACTTACCCATGAAGGGAACTTCCTGTGTTGGCTCATGGCGTAGAACAGGTCACTCTGGTTGTCGGCACAAGTGGTTGATATGGCTTCCATGAGGAGTGCCCATGGGATATGACTTATAAGTAGGCTCCACAACATGTCTGTCATAGGGGTGAATAGCTCCACAATATGCCTGTCATGGTGGTGAATAGCTCCACAGCATGTCTGTCACAGTGGTGAATAGCTCCACAACATGCTTGTCATGATGGTGAATAGCTCCACAGCATGTCTGTCACAGTGGTAAATGCTCTACAGCAGATCTGTCACAATGGTTAATAGCTCCACAACATCTCTGTCATAGTGGAGTACATGTAAGTGACTCAGATGCGTATTTGTGATGTAGTCAGCTGTGTTTTGTTCCTGTGCTTTTTAGGCAGACTTTCTTCAGCATGCTGTGAAGAACTCCCCTCAAGGCATTGCTGATCAGTTGTAAATAAGTGACATGAGAATATGTTGAGATACGCTTGTTGTTCAGTATCTTCACTTGGTTGTGCTTGCTGTTGATAGTGTTGTGCTGCACAGAACAGCGAGCCAGCTGTTTGCTTGTGATTGGTGGTTTGTCGTTAGGACTGCTGTACAACAAACTGCAGTGTCTGCGTTGTTCTTGAGGTGACTCTGTGCCGTTGAGAGGATGTTAAAGTCTAAGAACAAAGCAGCTACTTACTGCTGTGTATTTCTCTTTGAGTTGTTAAAGGTTACTGAGAATGGAATAAGTTGGAAAGTTTGTGGCGGTTATTGTTGGAAAACCTTTCTCTGGTGACATGCAGTGAAATGATTTTTGTTGTCAATTTTGTTTGTTTGTATCTTGCTTTTTGTTTGTCTGTTTGTTTGTATCTTGCTTTTTGTTTGTCTGTTTGTTTGTATCTTGCTTTCTGTCTTTCCCCAGGCAACCAGGACATTTTCATCCAAACATTTCCAGCTGTGGATCAAGGATTGTTTGTCCCAGAATCCATACAGCGTGTCTGCCTGCATTGCCTTGGGAACTCGACTCACCTGGCCGTTTGCTGGTATGTGTGTGTGTGTGTGTATGTATGTATGTGTGGTATGTGTGTTTTGTGTGTATATGTGTTTGTCTGTATGGTGTTGGAGTGTTGGGTATTTGTTTGTGTGTATGTATGTGATGTGTGTGTGTGTTTTGTGTGTGTATGTATGTGTGGCATGTGTGTTTTGTGTGTGTGTCTATGTCTGTGTGGTGTTGGTGTGTTGTGTATTTGTTTGTGTGTATGTATTTGATGTGTGTGTGTGTATGTGTGCATGCATGCATGTGAGTGTATGTGATGTGGTGTGTGTCGCTGTGTGTGTGTGTATGAGAGGGAGAGAGGGGGTGGGGGGGGGGGGGGGAATCACGGCAATATTTTGTGTTTGAACACTTTTCCAGTGTACTGTTTATGACAGAGCTGTGTTGGCAGCCGCGGCACATTTTGAGGACTGTGCGGGCCGTGACTCCCATCAAGCTGAAGACCTACTGTTGCACACGTGTGGACCCAGTTGTGTGGGCCAGCAGCACGTCCCATCTTGTGTTACTGCCACGACAGTCTGGTCTTGATGACCATAAATCTGAACCAAGAACGACTTCAAGATACTCACAGACCAGGCTAGACCAGTTTTACAGCTCACACACACACGCATGCGTGCATGCACGCACACATGCACACACGCCCACATGCATGTGGAGTGTAGAGACTGAAGAGGGTGAAGGAGAGGACTGACGCTGTGACCTGCCCCTCCCAGTGAGGGGGGTTTGTGGCAGTGGACAAGGGCATGGCCACTCTCACAGTGCGTGTGAACGCTTTGCGCAGGGGAGGAGTCTGGGAAGGGGGAGCACGCGGGCGTGGGCTCAGCTGGCAGCAGCAGGACGAGCAAGAGAGGCAAGATCGCCACCAACGCTCAGACTGTGCCAAAAGAACACGTCACAGGGTGAGTGAGTTTCTGTTTTAGTAATTTAGTGCTGCTTCAGCTTGAATGTTCATGCCAGCGCAGGCGAAAATTGTGAGACCGTCAGCCTGATGTACAGTCGGCCCCAGTTGGATACATGCTTGAAGTGGAGAGGTGGGCCAGTTTTTCTGACCATTTTGGGCCAAGATCCTGCCGTCTGCTGTTGCCTCGGTTAACTCGCTCAACTAGACGGATGTGGTTTTGACAGTAAGGCTCTCTCTCTGGCCCTGGACGAGCAGGGACCCGTCACACTGTTTTATTTATGGCGCAAACCACGACTGCTGTTTTTTGACACAAAAAGTAAGACAGTTGTTGCTTCTTCTGTACAGCAGTGGTATGAGTTGTTGATTATATGAAACAGACATTTTTTGCCTGATGCTGACTACAGACACTGATTCTGGAATTGTTTTTGATGGCGGATTGTCCTGCAGGAACAAGTTGATCATCATGAGCCAAGTCAGCAAGCAGACGATAGCCAGGGTGAGTGGTTTGTTCTTCGCCTTGCTTGTATGTGTCCCTGTCATTTCCCCGCATCCCCCTTTTCCGTCTTCACCTTGCTTGCATGTGCTCACTGTCATTTCCCTGCATCCCTCTTTTCCATCTTCGCCTTGCTCACACATGCTCACTGCCATTTCCCCGCATCCCTCTTTTCTGTCAGCCAGTAAGAGGGCTGGGTTGTTTCAGTATGTTTAGTCCAATTGTGGTGGATGTTGTGGAATGTAAAAAGAAGCAAAAAAGAATGTATTTTTCCAGGTAAAGTGATTATTTTTGATCATACTTACCTCAGTCTAAAGAGGCAATAAAAAATGATAATACTTACCATAACCCAAAGAGACATTAAAGACTGGTAATACCTCAACCTAAAGAGGCATGAAGGAACAATCTTTTGGATTGCTTAGGGAACGAAAGTGTAGCGAGGTGGTTGGCGCAAGGGATAACTCCTTTTAGATTTGAAAGAAAATAGTTCAGATTTGGGCTTTCTTTGCAGCTGTTTGTTTCTGGTAACCATACTGGTTGACTGGGCGTAATTTATTAATAACCAAATTACCTGCTTACTGCAGAGCTCTGGGACGCTGGAGATGAGCACAATGAAGATCCACCGCTGCCACTACTCCTACATCTACCTGCTGTCTCCTCTCAGGTCGGTGGCTTTTTTCACTACTCCTATATTACCGCCTGTCTCCTCAGGTCAGTGGGTTTTTTCACTACTCCTACATTACCTGCTGTCTCCTCTCAGGTCAGTGGGTTTTTTCACTACTCCTACATCTACCTGCTGTCTCCTCTCAGGTCAGTGGGTTTTTTCACTACTCCTACATCTACCTGCTGTCTCCTCTCAGGTCAGTGGGTTTTTTTTACTACTCCTACATTACCTCCTGTCTCCTCAGGTCAGTGGGTTTTTTTCACTACTCCTACATTACCTCCTGTCTCCTCAGGTCAGTGGTTTTTTTCACTACTCCTACATTACCTCCTGTCTCCTCTCAGGTCAGTGGGTTTTTTCCAGAGGATATTATGGTCTAATGCAGGCTTGCTTCAGTTTGTTTCAAAGGAAAGCATAGTCCATGATGTGTGCATGTCAGTCACAAACAGCTGTTCGTCATGGTCCATGATGTGTGCATGTCAGTCACAAACAGCCGTTCGTCATGGTCCATGATGTGTGCATGTCAGTCACAAACAGCTGTTCGTCATGGTCCATGATGTGTGCATGTCAGTCACAAACAGCTGTTCGTCATGGTCCATGATGTGTGCATGTCAGTCACAAACAGCTATTCGTCATGGTCCATGATGTGTGCATGTCAGTCACAAACAGCTGTTCGTCATGGTCCATGATGTGTGCATGTCAGTCACAAACAGCTGTTCGTCATGGTCCATGATGTGTGCATGTCGGTCACAAACAGCTGTTCGTCATGGTCCATGATGTGTGCATGTCCGTCACAAACAGCTGTTCGTCATGGTCCATGATGTGTGCATGTCAGTTGCAAGCAGCTGTTCTTTACAGTCTGTAATGAGTGCCTGCAAGTTGCACACAGACGTTTTTTCTTGGTGTATTTACTGTGGTGAAAAAGTCGCATCTCTTGGTATTGTGCTGCATGCACTTGGCTGATGGCAGGGCTCAGACCTGGTTTCCAAACATGTTGCTACAAGGCAGTAGTGGCCTGTTTTGTATTGACTCGAGTTGTCACATGTTTTGGGTTGACTCAGTGTTGTCACATGTTTTGTGTTGACTCAGTGTTGTCACATGTTTTGGGTTGACTCAGTGTTGTCACATGTTTTGGGTTGACTCAGTGTTGTGACATGTTTTGGGTTGACTCAGTGTTGTCACATGTTTTGTGTTGACTCAGTGTTGTCACATGTTTTGGGTTGACTCAGTGTTGTCACATGTTTTGGGTTGACTCAGTGTTGTCACATGTTTTGTGTTGACTCAGTGTTGTCACATGTTTTGTGTTGACTCAGTGTTGTCACATGTTTTGTGTTGACTCAGTGTTGTCACATGTTTTGTGTTGACTCATGATTGTGACATGTATTGACACAGGGCTGTGACGGTGGAGAAGTGTCGCAACACCACAGTGATTCTGGGACCGGTGGAGGCGTTTGTCCACATCAGTAACTGTGAGAATGTGACAGTCATCGCACCCTGCAGAACCATCATGGTCAGGTGAGTGAACGCTGTGTTCATGGTGTGCTGTGTTCATGTTTTAGTGGATCAGT
This sequence comes from Alviniconcha marisindica, assembly GCA_018857735.1. Classification (NCBI taxonomy): domain Eukaryota; kingdom Metazoa; phylum Mollusca; class Gastropoda; family Provannidae; genus Alviniconcha; species Alviniconcha marisindica. Next base: position 236,158 of record JABMCL010000481.1, read on the forward strand.
GCCATGTTCACAGTGTGTTGTGTTCATGTTTCAGTGGATCAACGCTGTGTTCATGTTTCAGTGGATCAACACTGTGTTCATGTTTTAGTGGATCAGTGCCATGTTCACAGTGTGCTGTGTTCATGTTTCAGTGGATCAAGCTGTGTTCATGTTTCAGTGGATCAACGCTGTGTTCATGTTTCAGTGGATCAACGCTGTGTTCATGTTTCAGTGGATCAATGCTGTGTTCATGTTTCAGTGGATCAATGCTGTGTTCATGTTTTAGTGGATCAGTGCCATGTTCACAGTGTGCTGTGTTCATATTTCAGTGGATCAACACTGTGTTCATGTTTCAGTGGATCAGCACTGTGTTCATGTTTCAGTGGATCAACGCTGTGTTCATGTTTCAGTGGATCAACGCTGTGTTCATGTTTCAGTGGATCAACGCTGTGTTCATGTTTCAGTGGATCAACACTGTGTTCACTGTACATCCTTACCCCCAACCGCCCACTGCTACTGAGCGGCAACGACACCATCACACTGGCCCCCTACCACACCCACTACCCACAGCTGGGGCAGCAGATGACCCGCGTGGGTCTCATCGCCTCCCTCAACCTCTGGGACCGGCCTCTCTGCATTGGTCAGTGTCTCTCCATGTCTCCTGTCTGTGTCTGCTGCGTCAGTCAGTGTCTCTCCATGTCTCCTGTCTGTGTCTGCTGCGTCAGTCAGTGTCTCTCCATGTCTCCTGTCTGTGTCTGCTGCGTCAGTCAGTGTCTCTCCATGTCTCCTGTCTGTGTCTGCTGCGTCGGTCAGTGTCTCTCCATGTCTCCTGTCTGTTGCGTCAGTCAGTGTCTGTCCATGTCTTCTGTCTGTGTCTGTGTCTGTTGCGTCGGTCAGTGTCTCTCCATGTCTCCTGTCTGTGTCTGTGTCTGCTGCGTCGGTCAGTGTCTCTCCATGTCTCCTGTCTGTGTCTGCTGCATTGGTCAGTGTCTCTCCTGTCTGTGTCTGCTGCGTCGGTCAGTGTCTCTCCATGTCTCCTGTCTGTGTCTGTGTCTCTCGATGTCTCCTGTCTGTGTCTGCTGCATTGGTCAGTGTCTCTCCTGTCTGTGTCTGCTGCGTTGGTCAGTGTCTCCTCTGTCTGTTGCGTTGGTCAGTGTCTCTCCATGTCTCCTGTCTGTGTCTGCTGCGTTGGTCAGTGTCTCACCATGTGTCTGTGTCTGCTGCATGTCTGTTTCAGGGACATCAGTGTCCTGCAGTTGACACATGTTTTTGTCAAGTTGAGATTCTGATTTAAGCAAAATCACTTTGTTTCAACATGTTATAGGTGGGTTGTATTGCAGTTTGTTATGGATGGAGTGTTGTGTGTCTAGGCCCGGATCACCGTGACGACATGCCCATCTGGGAACTGCTGCCAGCAGCCGAGTTCTACACCTTCACCATTCCCTTCCAGATGGACGGTCCCACCAAGGTATGGCTCATTCTCCGCCTGGTTGTAATGGGGTTGCCAGGCCTAGTTGTAATAGGGTTTGCTGGCCTGGCTGTAACAGGGTTGGCAGGCCTGGCTGTAATAGGGTTGGCTGGCCTGGCTGTAACAGGGTTGGCAGGCCTGGCTGTAATAGGGTTGGCTGGCCTGGCTGTAACAGGGTTGGCAGGCCTGGCTGTAATGGGGTTTGCTGGTCTGGCTGTAACAGGGTTGGCTGGTCTGGTAGTAACAGGATTGGCAGGCATGGCTGTAACAGGAGTTGGCTGGTCTGGCTGTAACAGGGTTGGCAGGCATGGCTGTAACAGGGTTGGCAGGCATGGCTGTAACAGGAGTTGGCTGGTCTGGCTGTAACAGTGTTGGCAGGCCTGGCTGTAACAGGAGTTGGCTGGTCTGGCTGTAACAGGGTTGGCAGGCATGGCTGTAACAGGAGTTGGCTGGTCTGGCTGTAACAGGGTTGGTTGGCCTGGTAGTAACAGGATTGGCAGGCATGGCTGTAACAGGATTGGCAGGCATGGCTGTAACAGGAGTTGGCTGGCATGGCTGTAACAGGGTTGGTTGGTCTGGCTGTAACGGAGTTGGCTGGCCTGGCTGTAACAGGGTTGGTTGGCCTGGCTGTAACAGGGTTGGTTGGTCTGGCTGTAACGGGGTTGGCAGGCCTGGCTGTAACAGGGTTAGCAGGCATGGCTGTAACAGGGTTGGCAGGCATGGCTGTAACAGGGTTGGCAGGCATGGCTGTAACAGGGTTGGCTGGCCTGGGAGAGATGCTGACATTAAAACAACCTGAATGCAGGCTGACGCTGTCTCGGTTGTGTGTATGGGAGAACATGGCATTTTGAGTGGTGACGGTGATCATGCTTCGCGGCGCTTTGGCCTGCTTGTGGCAGACATGAGCAGCCTCCCCAGTAACTCTGTTAAGGGACTGGCGCATGAACCGCCTTACCTGTGCAGGTAGAGGTGATGATGCCGTTCACCGCCAGACAATATGTAACTCTCTTTTCCATTCTCCCAGTACAGGTGAACCACATTGATGAAAGAATTAGAACATGCTCTGCTTTCAATCTGTGTGACTGAGACAATTACAATGCGGTTCACATCACCCACCTGCATTGGTAGATGTTCTGAAGAATGGAGTCAAGTAGTTTATTCATTGCTTTTTTCCGGCATTAAAATTAATTTTTGTGGATTTAAAAAATATTTTTATGTAATGCCATTGTCTCATGGTTTATTGAACACCAACCACCAGTATTTGATGCAGTGGTGAATTTCTTCAGTGCAAAATATGGATGTCGTTGTGATTTCTGTGTATGCGTAATTGGCTTAGAAGCAAAGAGATGCATGTGACAGATTGACAGCTTGCTGTGGTCACTGCCTTTCAGTTTGATTGACCTGGCGTCATCATGTTCACCTTTGTGGGTCATAGCCGTACATGCCAAACGGCCAACACGTGTCAGCCCCTTTAGCGTTGCATGGTTGATGCAAGCAGTCAGCAGGACTGTGGAGTCTGAAAGCTGTGTTGTGTGGTGGATGCCATCATGGTTTTTCTTTGCTTTGCTCAGGATGCTCTTTGCCCAGTTTGTACCAGCAAGCAGCATGGGGAGGATTTTCTGCTGATTTGGGTTTGTTTTTTTTAAAACTTTTTCATTGTCAGTATTTTTTACATCTATACATACATGGAGCATACCTAGGTAAATAGATAACATGAATATGTGTGAGGATATTGTACATTTTAGTTCTGCAGTGATGGAGGTCATGAGTCTGATCAGTGATCAGGGGCCTGGTGTGTGTGGTTTGGTGGTAGCAGGGTCTTCACATTTCCACTGCAGTCTGCAGACACTGCTGAATGTGGCAGATTGTTCCTGTGGACACAGATTTCTGAGAGGCAGGTGTCATGTTGTGTGTTCAGTCAATCCCTGGAGGTTTGCCGAGTCGGTACCAGCGAGCCGTGACGCAGCACCAGAAGCAGATTGACAGCTGGCAGCGCACAGTGAAGGAGGCACGGCTGAGCCGCGAGCAGCGCAAGGAGTTCCAGTCCCTGGTGGAGAGCAGGTTTCACGTGAGTCACAACTCCCATGACACACCTCCAGCACCCATGACTCAACTCTGTCCTAGTCAGAACCCCATGAAACAACTCTGCCCTAGTTAGAACCCCATGACACAACTCTGTCCTAATCAGAACCCCGTGACACAGCTCTGTCCTAGTCAGAACCCATGACACAACTCTGTCCTAGACAGAACCCCATGACACAGTTCTGCCCTAGTCACAACTCTGTCCTAGTCAGAACCCCATGACACAACTCTGTCCTAATCAGAACCCCGTGACACAACTCTGTCCTAGTCAGAACCCATGACACAACTCTGTCCTAGTCAGAACCCATGACACAACTCTGTCCTAGACAGAACCCCATGACACAGTTCTGTCCTAGTCACAACTCTGTCCTAGTCAGAACCCCATGACACAGCTCTGCCCTAGTCAGAACCTCATGACAGCTCTGTTGTGGTCACAATCCCATGACACAACTCTGCCTTAGTTGGAACCCCATGACACAACTGTGTCCTAGGCAGAACCCCATGACACAACTCTGTCCTAGTCAGAACCCCATGACACAACTCTATCCTAGTCAGAACCCCATGACACAGCTCTGTCCTAGTCAGAACCCCATGACACAAATCTGCCTTAGTCAGAACCCCATGACACAACTCTGTCCTAGTCAGTACCCATGACACAGCATTGTCCTAGTTAGAATCCCATGACACGGCTCTGTTCTAGTCATAACCCATGTCATAACTCTGCCCTAGTCAGAACCCCATGACGCAACTCTTATGGTTTCTGTGGACATTAAGCGCCATGTTTACTTATGAGCCTGACCTAGAGTATAACAAGAATAACTGGCTGTAGCAAATCCATGACGCAGTGTGACACCTTGTAATTTACACACTGAGTATAGCTTGCCTTTCTTTTTTATATCACCAAAGGGTTTACACCTTATCATCAGCATAGGCCATGGGGGATAGGCCACAATTCCCCCACAAAGGGACCCACTGTTAGGGGCCAGGGATTGTTGAGTGTGGTGGACTTCAGCAGTGAAGTGGGTTTTGTCCCTGTGCAGGTGTGGGGTGAAGTGGGTTTTGTCCCTGTGGAGGTGTGGGATGAAGTGTGTTTTGTCCCTGTGGAGGTGTGGGATGAAGTGTGTTTTGTCCCTGTGCAGGTGTAGGATGAAGTGTGTTTTGTCCCTGTGCAGGTGTAGGATGAAGTGTGTTTTGTCCCTGTGCAGGTGTAGGATGAAGTGTGTTTTGTCCCTGTGCAGGTGTAGGATGAAGTGTGTTTTGTCCCTGTGCAGGTGTAGGATGAAGTGGGTTTTGTCCCTGTACAGGTGTGGGATGAAGTGGGTTTTGTCCCTGTGCAGGTGTGGGATGAAGTGGGTTTTGTCCCTGTGCAGGTGTGGCTGGCGGAGACGGGCCACAAGCGGGAGCTGGACAGTCTGGCGGTGCCGCTGCAGCAGCAAGATACTTCTTGATGTTATTCCCGCCATCCTGATGATGTCACTCACGTGTGATGTCACTGGCAAACTTCATTATTTTAGGCAAGCCTTGTGGTGTCACTGGCAAATTTTATCATCTCGTCACATCACAAGCAAATTTTATATGACAAACTTCCTGCCAAATCCAAACATCAAGAAGTGACAGGCAAACTCCATGTTGTGGGTGAGCTCTGTGATGTCAAAGGCAAGCTCTGTGATGTCACAGGCAAGCTTGATGTCACAAGCTTGATATCATAACAAGCTTGGTGTCACAGGCAAGCTTGATATCACAGGCAAGCTCTGTGATTATCACAGGCAGATAAGCAAACATTTTGTGTCACAGACAAGCTTCAGGTGATGGAAATCAGGCTTCATGGTGGAACTCGGTGATGCTACTGCAGTCTCAGTAATGAAAGGTCTATTGTCACACAGAAGCCTGTTGAGAAAAAATTCCATGAGGTGTGAGCGTGCAGTGTGCTTGTGATATGAGGCTGTTCAGATGAAAATTCCATGAGGTGTGAGCGTGCAGTGTGTTTGTGATATGAGGCTGTTCAGATGAAAATTCCATGAGGTGTGAGCGTACAGCGTGTTTGTGTCATGAGGCTGTTCGCTCCCTCTTTGCTCTACTGCAGTGCTGTCCCTGCAGTCCCCAGCAGCTGCAGTAACGTTGCTCACTAATGCAGTTCAGTGCGCAGCTTGCTTTCACTGTGGCTTGAACTCACTTCCACAGATCCCCGGTACTGTACAGTTATAGTTTTCAGTTATTTACCTATGTGAACTGCGTATCTTTATGCGATTGTACTTTTGATCTGCCGCTTAAAGGAAGGTTTTGTGACATACTTTAGTTTGTGGTTATTTGTGTATGTGAACTAGCTATATGTATTAATGTGTATGTACTTGTGATCTGCCACTTAATGCATGCTTTTTTCACATATTTTGGTGTTTATTTGTGCATTGAGCTATATGTATTAATGTGACCTGTACTCATGATCTGCTGCTTAGTGGAAGCTTTCTGCACATACTCATGGCTCTTTCAGATGACTAACCCATATGAACTACAGGTGTGTTCTTTCTACACAAAACCCTGAGGCAACACGTTAAAAAAACTTAAAAAAACTCTAACGACTGCTAGCATTCTAAAATGAAGTTCAGTTGTCATTTTGTAGCTTGATAAAGGGGATTACCCCAGAAATTTGCAGCTTGTGTTTTTGTACTAATAGCGTCCCTTTGAACCTTTTTTGTGTTTGCAACATGTTAGCACTGCAAGCTTCCCATGTCAAGGTGTTCGTGGGCAGTGAGAGAGGACGAGCACGAAGGGAATGTGCACAGTGCAGGTACCGCAGGTTTCTCACTGAAGACGCAGCCAAGACTTGTTCCTTCCTACAGCCTCCTGGCTCGACTGCCGCAACTGTCTCCTGACAAGTACACCCAGTTCTGTCATCCAACCTCTCCAGAAAATTCAACAAATATTTCTGCAAGACGTATTCTCTCGACACCCCAGCACCACCACTTTAGCTCTCATGGAACATATCGAGTACACAGTCACTTAAACGCTTCTGGTCCTGCTTACCTCTCTGAACTTCTTTGTCTTCACTCTGCCTCATACACTGCCCACTTCTGACACCGGCATGCTGAAAATCCAGCAATACAAATGCAAGACTGACGGCTTTCCCATGTTCTCTTTCTTTGGACTCCACATTTGGAATTCACTCCCACAAGACCTTAGGCACTCTCAACTGTATCATCATTTGAAACCAAAGTAAAAACTCCTTTTCTCACAGTAATTCTGTCCCAGCTAATATCAGTACCCAGTTTTTGCTACAGTTTGTGTGTGTGTGTGTGTGTGTGTGTGTATGCATGTGTTTGTATGTGTAGATCAGTGTAATTATATATGGTTCAGATTTATTGTTTATTTGTTGATTACAGTACAACTTGTCATGTACTTACTTTGCTGTCAGTCTAGAAAAGCACACCATTCTGATGAAGACATGCACTGATGCTTGGCTGACGGGGTTGTCAAGTTTCACGGAGGTACCGGGAGTGTCAACATTGAATGAGTTATGGAACTGTGCATGAAAACATGGACAATTTCTCACCTATGACATTTGAGAACAGTGTTGTTGCAGCATGAAATATGGTGTACATATCAGTGCAGATGTATTACACAGCACAACAAACAGTCATTTTTATCATTCCGTCCTTGCTGTGTTTGTTGCATTTACAGCTTCTGTTTGTTTGTGGTAAAAAGTAAAACAGCTTCAAGACATTTTTGACTGGTTTTGTCTTTTTCATTGTTGGCAATCAGCACTTGTGCTGACCACATTAAAGGTGCTGTTCTGTGTGGCCTGCTAGTGCTACTGCCCCTTGACCACATTAAAGGTGCTGTTCAGTGTGGCCTGCTAATGTCCAGTGCCCCTTGACCACATTAAAGGTGCTGTTCAGTGTGGCCTGCTAATGTCCAGTGCCCCTTGACCACATCAGAGGTGCTGTTCAGTGTGGCCTGCTAATGTCCAGTGCCCCTTGACCATATTAAAGGTGCTGTTCAGTGTGGCCTGCTAATGTCCAGTGCCACTTGACCATATTAAAGGTGCTGTTCAGTGTGGCCTGCTAATGCCCAGTGCCCCTTGACCACATCAAAAGTGCTGTTCAGTGTGGCCTGCTAACCACTGCAGAGAGGTCAATGTCCAGTGCACCTTCACCATATTAAAGGAGCTTGCCTTCACAAAGCAGGCCTTGTCCATCAGGTAGATCAAAATAAAAACTTGAAAGATTGGTTTAAAACGCTTCTCTGATTTGATTTTGACTTCAGAAACTGAGTTTCATGAGCAAGGGTCAATGGGACCGGCCGAACAGAAAAGTGCGTTTGTAGCTCTCCTGTCGCTAGCACATTCCACAGCCTTTTGCACAGCAGTCAAAACTCATGCACGCCCACTCCACCCAAGAGAAGTAGCGAAGAAGCCGTGGTGGACTTCATGCCTTCTGTAGCACTTGAGAGTCTGAACAGTCATTCTGCAAGGGGCATTTCAACACAAATTCTTTAATGTTAGGATTTGGTTTTGATCTGTTCACCACATTGGATGAGGCGGACTTTGAGGCGAGTTCCTTTAAAGGCACTGGTCACCAGTACCTGCTAACCTCCTTTAAAGGCACTGGTCACCAGTACCTGCTAACCTATTTCAAATGTCATTCACTTCAGTGACAAGGGTCAAAGAATTGACAACTCTGCCAGATATGTAGAAAAGTTGAAGAAAAAAGTAGAAAAACACACCAAATGACCAAATTTAGAAGAAGAAAAAAGTAGAAAAGAAAAAGAAATCCCTCTAAAATGCCATGTCAGCATTAAGGTTGTAAGTTGACTCTGTTATTAGACAAGCTGTCGCTAGCTTAGAGGTGTGTCACACTGTTGCTGGAGGTGGTTAGTGTGTCATGACAGTCACCTTGGAGATACAGTGTACAGCTATTCACTGTCAGCAGTTCATCAGAAAGTATGTCACGGGGCGATTCATCTTTGAAGCAGTTCATCATCATGCAAGTCATAGTTGCACTTCAGCAATTCTGTCGTGCAAGTGGTTCCAGATTATGTGTGTTGTTAATATCCTGTCTGTGGTATGTACAGTGTGTGTGGTGTGTGTGTGTGTGGTGTGTGTGTGTGTGTGTGTGTGTGTGTGTGTGTGTGTGTGTGTGAGAGAGAGAGAGAGAGAGAGTCCCAGTCAGACATGCATCATCAAACCTGACACCAACACTAAATACATCTACATTTTTATTCTGCTTTGGAACAGAATTAGACTCTCAAGAAGAGATAAGTTTAACTCCATGATTCCTGTAAGGAAAAAAGAGAGATGATCACAGAGACTACTGCACTGAAGAAAAGCCATCCCGAGGACACCAGGAAGGAAGTGCAAACACATGTACACACCAACAACAACAAAAGTCATTCTCATCAGCACTTCATAAAAGTAGCAACAAGATCGTCAAGTATCTGAGGCAGCACACAGATGAATTAATAAAAAGCATCTGTAAACTTAACACTACTATCAGTTGTACTACTGTACCATCAACTGGCATACAAACCACTGCACTACCAGTTGTGTGAACTACTGTACTATCAGTTGTGTGAACTACTGCACTACCAGTTGTGTGAACTACTGCACTATCAGTTGTGACAGTTGTGTGAACTACTGCACTATCAGTTGTGACAGTTGTGTGAACTACTGTACTATCAGTTGTGTGAACTACTGTACTATCAGTTGTGTGAACTACTGCACTATCAGTTGTGACAGTTGTGTGAACTACTGCACTATCAGTTGTGTGAACTACTGTACTATCAGTTGTGTGAACTACTGCACTATCAGTTGTGTGAACTACTGCACTATCAGTTGTGTGAACTACTGTACTATCAGTTGTGACAGTTGTGTGAACTACTGTACTATCAGTTGTGTGAACTACTGCACTATCAGTTGTGTGAACTACTGCACTATCAGTTGTGTGAACTACTGTACTATCAGTTGTGTGAACTACTGCACTATCAGTTGTGACAGTTGTGTGAACTACTGTACTATCAGTTGTGTGAACTACTGCACTATCAGTTGTGTGAACTACTGTACTATCAGTTGTGTGAACTACTGCACTATCAGTTGTGTGAACTACTGTATTATCGGTTGTGTGAACTATGTTCTATCAGCTGTGCCAAAAGCTATGTACCGATGACTGTATACAGCATGTTTTGCTTAGTGGGTTTGTGGCTACAACATTATCACTGGGCATGAAGATGTAGGAAGATGAGTTCGAGAAGTGTTGTGCAGTGGTGAGAAGAGGTGTAAATGGAGAGAGGTGCTTGGGGAGAGTTAAAGGAGACACCGAGCAAAGAGGCATCATGGGCCCCATCAAGAGGAATGGAATAGAAGATACATGCACAGCAGTTTTCATTTGATTTGTGGTAAAGTTTGTTAAAAATCGACATTTGAAATTCACAGAAACCTGGCTATGAGCACTGCTGCTTGCTGCCCGGCAGTCTGTGTCTGATGTCATGAACAAGGCCAGACTGTGGCACAAGTGTCTGTTAGTCTGTGTCTGACATGAACAAGGCCAGACTGGCACAAGTATCTGTTAGTCTGTGTCTGACGTCATGAACAAGGCCAGACTGTGGCACAAGTGTCTGATAGTCTGTGTCTGACGTCACGAACAAGGCCAGACTGTGGCACAAGTGTCTGTTAGTCTGTGTTTGACATCATGAACAAGGCCAGACTGTGGCACAAGTGTCTGTTACATCATCAGCCCACCTCTTCTACATCTCTAACCAGCTGATCAACATGGCTGGGCACTGAGCTCAAAGCCAAAAAAGTACTTCTGTTTGTTAACTATGGACAGGACACCACATAAACCCCCCACTGTTTACGTTCTCAGGCCAGCTAGCCTGTTGGCGTGGGGTCTCCTGTAAAGACTGGTGCTGTAAGTTGCAGAAAAACGCTGCTCTGTATGCCTGCTTGTGGAGAACGGTGCAGCAACTACAGCGAAGCAAGCAAAAGTGCAAGGTACTGTGCGCAGAACTCATTTTCACAGTTTATTCACTAGTGATTCTTGTGAGCCGTCTTCGCTAGAAATTTTGTGTCCGTAACCACTAGTAATTCTTAAGCTGTACAAGATGTTTTTCCTAACCGCACAGTTTCTGGTTCAGTGTGTGTGCGTGCGTGCATGTGCATGCGTGTGTGTGTGCACTGACATGCATATGTAAGGGTGGGTAAGGCATACTGACTTAAAGGGTTTCAGCCAGTGACCTCCACCAATGCCTACAGACACTGCCATTGTTTGGGAGTGCAAAGGCCAGCAAGGCTTCACAACAACGCGTCCTGTTCACAACCATGGAAGTTGCTTCAAAACTTGCAACTCTCTATATCTGTACAGCTACAGGACAAACGTTTTTCCCTGCAATCTTCAACACAACTGGGAAAGAAGAAAGTCCATTATGGAGACAGTCTGACAAGTTTGAAAACAAAGGAAGCATACTAAACTTGCATGCCAACAATGATCTGAAATATGCATGGGCACCTGTACTCAGGGATAAAGACATTTAAAAGTCCTTGATATTAATTTTAATGTGATAAAAATGTGTATCTTAATGTGATAATAATGTGTATTTTAATGTGATAAAAATGAGTATTGCCTCAACAGTATTCCTTAACACAATGAAAATATGGTGAAAAGAAACAACAAAAACACATCAAATAGGCAAATTTGAATCTTTACAGGAATGTTGGAAAAATGCAAAGGTCTACACAAATGGCTGGGTCATACTAAGTCGTATGTCACAGTGATTGTTCACAAGTACATGGCAAGGACTAGAAACAGGCATTTTTTGTTTGTTTTTCCCCCCATGCAGAAACCAAAAACAAACAACAACAACAACAACAAAAGTAAATAAACCAACCAGCAGGAAGAAAGAAAAGGAGGGCAGATTACAGGGGAACAGCTTGAAGAGTTGGAAACCTAGTCTTAGTCTTGGCCAAATCAACCTACTGACACTATTACACAAATGCTTGATAAGAACATAGAAAATGCCCGCCCCCGTCCATCCAAGAGAGACAACAAACAAAAAACACAAAAAGTACAGCAAGAAGCACACACTCAATACCTGTACACTCATACAGCCCTCAATATTGCCAGAGGACAGAAAAATAACAGCAAATAACTTTATGGCAGTCTCAGTCTACTGAGAAGAGAGCTCCATCCTTTGTAATTGTATAGCAACCCACACATTTTCAAAGTTAATATAAAAAGAAATTAAGAAAGCCACACCAAAACAACAGACCTGGTCACTGAATTAAGACTGGATGGGGACAGTATTGTTCAGACCTGGGGACTGAATTAAGACTGGATGGGGACACTATTGTTCAGACCTGGCCACTGAATTAAGACTGGATGGGGACAGTACTGTTCAGACCTGGCCACTGAATTAAGATACAACGTGACTGCTCACAGTACAGGCACACACACAGACACAAAACTGACACCAAATGGCCAATTGTTTACACAGGAATGCTTCAATAATAAAATATATAAAAAAGAGACTGATGCATTCTTGGAAAAATGTGGAATGCAAGCTCAGCTGGCTTTTTTAAAGAATAATCACACAAAAATCAATATATATATACATACATATGCAACAAACACAAAAAGTCTGGCAAGTCTAACAATAACCATGAACGGAGAATAAACAGATGCAAAAGGTAATGTAGAACCAAATGATCTTGCAACAATCCAGCACAACAAAGAGAACAAAACAGGCACAAGAAAGTTTATCCTCACAGATTGTGTTTTTAGTCAGCAGATTGAAACAACAAGGGGAGTAAACAAAGGGGGGGATTATCAGTAGATGATCCATGACTGGACCTCACTGTAACACCCTAGACAAAACACAGTGATCCATGACTGTGGACCTCACTGTAACACCCTAGACAAAACACAGTGACCCATGACTGTGGACCTCACTGTAACACCCTAGACAAAACAGTGATCCATGACTGTGGACCTCACTGTAACACCCTAGACAAAACACATTTGGTGATCCATGACTGGGGACCTCACTGTAACACCCTAGACAAAACACAGTTGGTGATCCATGACTGGGGACCTCACTGTAACACCCTAGACGAAACATAGTTGGTGATTCTTTGTGGACCTCACTGTAACACCCTAGACGAAAGACAGTTGGTGATCCAAGACTGTGGACCTCACTGTAACACCCTAGAAAAAACACAGTTGGTGATCCATACTGTGGACTTCACTGTAACACCCTTGACAAAACACAGTTGGTGATCCATGACTGTGGACCTCACTGTAATACCCTAGACAAAACACAGTTGGTGATCAGTGATTCTTTGCAGACCTCACTGTAACACCCTAGACAAGACATAGTTTTGCTCAAAATGCCATCACATGTCATCCAACCTCCAGTCTCCACCACATGGACCATTGTTGGCTGAAACACTGGCGTCCCATCAACGGTGAGCCTACAGCCGGTGCCAGTCAGACATGGCTCCCTGGACACTGCCAGCATCCTGGGTCCTGGGTTGGATCTCGCTCAGTGTTGTAGTACTCCACTTGGTGCACTGCTGTACTGTGCTTTGTGGTCTGGTGACTGTTGTACTGCACTTTGTGGTCTGGTGACTGACTGTTGTACTGCACCTTGTGGTCTGGTGACTGACTGTTGTACTGCCTTTGTGGTCTGGTGACTGTTGTACTGCACTTTGTGGTCTGGTGACTGTTGTACTGCACTTTGTGGTCTGGTGACTGTTGTACTGCACTTTGTGGTCTGGTGACTGTTGTACTGCACTTTGTGGTCTGGTGACTGTTGTACTGCACTTTGTGGTCTGGTGACTGACTGTTGTACTGCACTTTGTGGTCTGGTGACTGACTGTTGTACTGCACTTTGTGGTCTGGTGACTGACTGTTGTACTGCACTTTGTGGTCTGGTGACTGTTGTACTGCACTTTGTGGTCTGGTGACTGACTGTTGTACTGCACTTTGTGGTCTGGTGACTGTTGTACTGCACTTTGTGGTCTGGTGACTGTTGTACTGCACTTTGTGGTCTGGTGACTGACTGTTGTACTGCACTTTGTGGTCTGGTGACTGACTGTTGTACTGCACTTTGTGGTCTGGTGACTGACTGTTGTACTGCACTTTGTGGTCTGGTGACTGTTGTACTGCACTTTGTGGTCTGGTGACTGACTGTTGTACTGCACTTTGTGGTCTGGTGACTGACTGTTGTACTGCACTTTGTGGTCTGGTGACTGACTGTTGTACTGCACTTTGTGGTCTGGTGACTGACTGTTGTACTGCACTTTGTGGTCTGGTGACTGACTGTTGTACTGCACTTTGCGGTCTGGTGACTGACTGTTGTACTGCACTTTGTGGTCTGGTGACTATTGTAGTGCACCTTGAGGTCTGGTGACTGTTGTTGTAGTGCACTTTGTGGTCTGGTGACTGACTGTTGTACTGCACTTTGCGGTCTGGTGACTTACTGTTACAGTGCTTTGTAGATATGGCTCGTTTTGTGTTTTGTTTTTTGGATTGGAGATCTGTGAACAACAGTAGCAACAACAAAGACATTAACACTACAAGCATGCACTTATGATGCCAGATGGTGTAAGTGTGGATGCAACAGGTTTCATCCCAAACTGGGTTTTGGTGATGCCAGCCGCATGGAATGTGACGTGCTGCACACATCGCTTGCCAAATCTCTGAGGACAGCCTCCCCCACAGTGCTTAGCTCTCGTCACACACGTCAGCCATGCAGCTCACCGCTGGGCTCTTGTTGACACAGAAAACACACTACAGTGACTGGGACACCATTCGCCGGCTTGCCTTCTTGCTGACCCAGAATGTAGGACAGCTAGTGGTGCACGCATCATCACTTGTTTAGCTTCCGATGGACAAAGAAGGTATGATGGTGACTGGAGCACATTTCACCCCGCAAGAGTGACCGGCCAACATGGGACTATTCAGCTTCTTGTCAACAGAGACTGTATGACAGTGGTGCGCAGCTGAACGCTGTGTAGTGAGATGAAAGTACGAAAGAGGATGGCAAACACCGAAGGGGCCGTCTATCCGTCTGTCTTGAGATGGCTGCTGCCAGCTCGCCCCACCCACTGTCCAGGCTGGGGTCACAGGTGCTGGACCCTGCCTCTTTGCTGCATCGCTACTCTCTCAATGGGAAGTGTGTGCACAGTGGCTCATCTTAAAAGGGCATGGGGTTCATTTTATTTTCCACCTGAGGAATAACCATTTAGCACACGGTTGTGAAGGGGGGTGGGGGTGGGGGGATAATCTAACATAGGTCGAGACTTTGGTCACAGGACTAGCATGGGAGAGGATGCAGAATTGGGGCAAACAGCAATAATGGCACAGTTGTATTCATGGATCACCGAGCCACTTGTGTACTTTCCCTTTCTTGGCTATGGTTGATTCCTGTATCTTTGGTCTCATCACAACTTGGTCTTACTCCATTTTGTCACTGTTTCACAAGCAGTTGAACATAGCACCAGATTCCAATTAAGGAATGGCTGTGGTGTGTGCTTCAGTACATTTAAACAGCACTAACAGAGGAATGAGATGACACAGAAATGTCTAGCCCCATGTACTTCAGTACATTTAAACAGCACTAACAGAGGAATGAGATGACACAGAAATGTCTAGCCACATGTACTTCAGTACATTTAAACAGCACTAACAGAGGAATGAGATGACACAGAAATGTCTAGCCACATGTACTTCAGTACATTTAAACAGCACTAACAGAGAAATGAGAAAACAGGAATGTCTAGTCACATGTACTTCGGTACATTTAAACAGCAGTAAGAGAAGAAAGAGATGACGTGGGAATGACTGGCCATATAAACTTTCAGTGCTTTACACAGCAGTCACAAGAGAAGGAGCAATAAATACAGGAATGGCAGTTGATGCAATAAATACAGGAATGGCAGTTGATGCAATAAATACAGGAATGGCAGTCGGTGCAAGTTGTGCTGTGGGGCGGTGGTGCCGACATGTACAGAAATGGAATGTATAGAAGCATGTACGTGTACACGTCCCTGGACAAAGTCTGTCACCAGCAGGGCACTGGGTGCTGAGGTGGGAGGGAGAGACCAGGGCACTGGGTGCTGTGGTGGGAGGGAGAGACCAGGGCACTGGGTGCTGAGGTGGGAGGGAGAGACCAGGGCACTGGGTGCTGGGTGGGAGGGAGAGACCAGGGCACTGGGTGCTGAGGTGGGAGGGAGAGACCAGGGCACTGGGTGCTGTGGTGGGAGGGAGAGACCAGGGCACTGGGTGCTGAGGTGGGAGGGAGAGACCAGGGCACTGGGTGCTGGGTGGGAGGGAGAGACCAGGGCACTGGGTGCTGAGGTGGGAGGGAGAGACCAGGGCACTGGGTGCTGGGGTGGGAGGGAGAGACCAGGGCACTGGGTGCTGAGGTGGGAGGGAGAGACCAGGGCACTGGGTGCTGGGGTGGGAGGGAGAGACCAGGGCACTGGGTGCTGAGGTGGGAGGGAGAGACCAGGGCACGGTGGGTGGGAGGGAGAGACCTGAGGTGGGAGGGAGAGACCAGGGCACTGGGTGCTGAGGTGGGAGGGAGAGACCAGGGCTATCTAGAACAATCTCCGGTGAAACTAGCCCTTAGGCCAAAGTAGCTCTCTAGGACAATCTCCAGTGAAACTAGCCCTTAGGTCAAAGTAGCTATCTAGGACAATCTCCAGAGAAACTAGCCCTTAGGTCAAAGTGGCTATCTAGGACAATCTCCAGTGAAAGTAGCCCTTAGGTCAAAGTAGCTACCTAGGACAATCTCCAGTGAAACTAGCCCTTAGGTCAAAGTGGCCAAATCTAGGACAATCTCTAGTGAAACTAGCCCTTAGGTCAAAGTGGCTAGGACTAACCCTTGGGTCAAAGTGGCTATGACAATCTCCAGTGACACTAAGCCTTAGGTCAAAGTGGCTAGGTCAATCTCCAGTGACGCCAACCCATAACAATCTCCAGTGAAGCCAACCCTTAGGTCAAAGTGGCTAGGACAGTCTAGTGGAATTAGCCTTAGAGCAATCTAAAGTGGAACTAAGTGGCTAACTCTTTGGACAACATGGCTGGATTGTCTGCAGTGGCACCTTTTGGATGAACTGGCTAGAACAACACAGTGGGGCCAATCCTCTGGATGAAGTGGCTGTGTGTTGGGGGGGGGGGGGGTGGCAGTGAGGCGAACAGTAAACGAATGGATAGTGTGTGAGGGACTCCTTGAGACAAGGGCTGTGTCTAAAATTAGATAAAATTCTTTTTTCACGAGGGTAATAGATAAGCATGTATGCCTTTTTACATCCAGCCCTCGCCCAAACGAACGGTGGAAGGTGGGGGGGGGGGGGGGAATGATTGTTAAAAACAGAACTGCGCTACCAGAATGGGTGTTACAGAGAGGTCCAGCTGCACATGCTAATGACAAATGGTTGAACACACAAGCAACAAACCTCTGCCTAATAACCCCCACCCCCTGCCACTGTAACCCCCACCCCCTGCCATTGTAACCCCCACCCCTGCCAGTAACCCCCACCCCCTGCCATTGTAACCCCCACCCCCTGCCATTGTAACCCCCACCCCTGCCACTGTAACCCCCACCCCCTGCCATTGTAACCCCCACCCCCTGCCATTGTAACCCCCACCCCTGCCACTGTAACCCCCACCCCTGCCATGTAACCCCCACCCCCTGCCACTGTAACCCCACCCCCATGTAACCCCCACCCCCTGCCACTGTAACCCCCACCCCTGCCACTGTAACCCCACCCCACACACCCTGCCATTCAACCCCCCCCCCACCACTGTAACCCCACCCACCCCCCCCCACTGTAACCCCCCCCCCCACCCCAGCATTCAAAACGCCATTGCAACCCACCCCACCACTGTAACCTCCACCCCACCTCCTGCCACTGTAACCCCCACCTCATACCACTGTAAGCCCCCCGCAACCCCAAACAGCCCCCCTGGCTCCTAAGTCCCAGCTAGGGTATAAAGACAGGAAGTGAAGTACAGAATCCATCACTTCCGCTCTTCTCTTTGTTCTGGCCGACTGCTGTGACACCCAGTCCACAGCACAACACTACACAGGCCTGTGCACCCCAAACATCAGCTTGCAAGCAGTCCACAGCACAACACTACACAGGCCTGTGCACCCCAAACATCAGTTTGCAAGCAGTCCACAGCACAACACCACACAGGCCTGTGCACCCCAAACATCAGCTTGCAAGCAGTCCACAGCACAACACTACACAGGCCTGTGCACCCCAAACATCAGTTTGCAAGCAGTCCACAGCACAACCAACGAATTCACCACAGGGTTTTCACACACTGTCTGCAATGAATTTTCCTCCATTTTCCCATCTACTTGTACAGGTCAATGTGACCTTTGTCACGTAGGATCTGCTTCAAGCGTAAACGTGAATTTTAAAGCAACGTCCATCACTGTTGACAATTCTTCATTCTACTGTGAACCCGCTCAGCCTGCAGGCAAGGTGCAGTGCTGGTGTGCTGACAGACCCGCTGGCTTTGCTGCCCGCATCTCCTCTGACACTGGGCTTTAGCGGCTCCCATCCAGGTTTCTCACACAATGCCTGTTCCAGCTGTGGAGGGTTGTGAGGGTGCTGGCAGACAAGCAGTGGAGGGGTGTGAGGGTGCTGGCAGACAAGCAGTGGAGGGGTGTGAGGGTGCTGGCAGACAAGCAGTGGAGGGGTGTGAGGGTGCTGGCAGACAAGCAGTAGAGGGGTGTGAGGGTGCTGGCAGACAATGCCTGTTCCAGCCATGGAGGGGTGTGACGGTACTGGCAGACAAGCAGTGGAGGGGTGTGAGGGTGCTGGCAGACAATGCCTGTTCCAGCCGTGGAGGGGTGTGACGGTGCTGGCAGACAAGCAGTGGTGGGGTGTGAGGGTGCTGGCAGACAATGCCTGTTCCAGCCGTGGAGGGGTGTGAGGGTGCTGGCAGACAAGCAGTGGAGGGGTGTGACGGTGCTGGCACACGATGCCTGTTCTACAGCCCGACAGCCCATGGTACAAAGGAGTGACAGTGGATGTTCTGGACATCATTCTCCATAAATAAAAAACAGCAAAACGGTTCAGACTGCTGTCTTCATCTTAACATGTGGCTAAGGGTACCCCCATCTTAACATGGGGCAAAGGGTACCTCCATCTTAACGTGGCAAAGGGTACCCCCATCTTAACATGGGGCAAAGGGTACCCCCATCTTAACGTGGCAAAGGGTACCCCATCTCAACATGGGGCAAGCAAAGGGTACCCCATCTTAAAATGGGGCAAGCAAAGGGTACCCCCATCTTAACCCAGGGCAAAGGGTACCCCCATCTTAACACTGGGCAAGCAAAGGGTACCCCCCTCTTCAAAACAATGGGGCAAGCAAAGGGGGACCCCATCTCAACATGGGGCAAGCAAAGGGTACCCCCATCTTAACACCTGGGCAAAGGGTACCCCATCTCAACATGGGGCAAGCAAAGGGGGAACCCCATCTCAACATGGGGCAAGCAAGGGGTACCCCATCTTAACATGGGGCAAGCAAGGGGTACCCCAACTTAACAATACCCCGGGCAAGCAAGGGGTACCCGCAACTTAACCCAGGGCAAAGGGTACCCCAGGGCAAGCAAGGGGTACCCCCCCAAAACAAATCCTCAGCAGTACCCCTGAGACAACCTGCCTTCACACAACAAACTTTCTATTCTAGCAGCAAAAAGTATTGCAGTTCAGTCTTTTCTTCCCTTCTTTCTTCCCCTGGGAGACGGGTGGAGAAAATGGGCAGCGTGCGTCCCACCACACAACGCCTGTAAAACACCATCCTGCACTGGCTGCAGCGTGCGTCCCACCACACAACGCCTGTAAAACACCATCCTGCACTGGCTGCAGCGTGCGTCCCACCACACAACGCCTGTAAAACACCATCCTGCACTGGCTGCAGCGTGCGTCCCACCACACAACGCCTGTAAAACACCATCCTGCACTGGCTGCAGCGTGCGTCCCACCACACAACGCCTGTAAAACACCATCCTGCACTGGCTGCAGGTGCGTCCCACCACACAACGCCTGTAAAACACCATCCTGCACTGGCTGCAGTGTGCGTCCCACCACACAACGCCTGTAAAACACCATCCTGCACTGGCTGCAGCGTGTGTTCCACCACACAACACCTGTAAAACACCATCCTGCACTTCTCTTTGCACCTGTCCGTGCAGTTTCTCCTTCTGTCTCTGCTTTTGTTCCCAGCTTCACCCAGGGCTAGGTGAGAGTTCGCCCACACAGCCCTTTTCCTGCACCCACACCAATGCACACCGCACCAGCGCTAGCGTCCCTAGCAAGTCTGTGCAGTCAAAAGAGATCTTCACTAGAAATGAAATCATGCACCAAGGGTTAAAAAACAACAACATACAAATACTCCCCCTCCCCAAAGAGAAAACCCTTCATGCGGAGAAATGATGTCTGCAGGCAGCAGCAGTCAAAGTCGGTGAAGTGGAACGTGATGAGCAGCGTAGGTAGTTGCATCCTCTCTCTTTCTCTCTCCATTTCTTCATCAGTACTCATCCGGCTGGAATCAAACCATCAGAGAAGTTGAAATGAATACAAATTCAGCACACTTTTGAATATTTAAACAGTCTGACAAAAGAAGAAAGAGCTAAGAATAAGATCCTTGCTGTGCAGTGGCCAGCACAATGCAAATGCATCACCTAACTCCCATCGATAGACAAGTACCAAAGTCACAGAAGTGTTTACTTTGAGTGAAACCTAGTGAACCCAGATAAGCACTTAACAAGGAAACAGAATTCTCATTTGAGCTTGAAGCTGCTGTCTGTGTCTGTAACTGGCACAAAACTGATACAACCATATGCTGGTGACCCTAAAGGGGTCTGTTTCTGTAACTGACACAAAACTGACACAACCATAAGCTGGTGACCCTGAAGGGGTCTGTTTCTGTAACTGACACAAAACTGACACAACCATAAGCTGGTGACCCTGAAGGGGTCTGTTTCTGTAACTGAAAACCAAAACCATAAGGGGTGGCTGAACCCCTGAAAGGGGTCCCCGAAGGGGCTGGGTAACTGGCACAAAACTGACACAGCCATAAGCTGGTGACCCTGAAGGGGTCTGAGTCTGTAACTGACACAAAACTGACACAACCATAAGCTGGTGACCCTGAAGGGGTCTGTTTCTGTAACTGACACAGCCATAAGCTGGTGACCCTGAAGGGGTCTGAGTCTGTAACTGACACAAAACTGATACAGCCATAAGCTGGTGACCCTGAAGGGGTCTGAGTCTGTAACTGGCACAAAACACTGTTTCATGGAGACCATACACACTATTTCATGGAGTCCAAACCTGACAATAGGACCAATCATACAACACCAAAACAACAGAAAGAACAACCTCACACACAATGCTGACACTCAAAGGGGTTTTCGCAGTCAGGACAATTGTCTGACACTCACACATAACACTCATACTCAAAGGGTTTGTGCAGTCAGGACAACTGTCTGACACTCAGACTTTGAGCCCAGTCAACCACAAAGGATTATATCAGGGCTAACTCACACACAATGCTGACACTCAAAGGGTTTGTGCAGTCCGGACAATTGTTTTTTTAATCTCACACACAACACTCATTCTCAAAGGGTTTGCGCAGTCAGGACAATTATTTTTAACTCGCACACAACACTGACGTTCAAAGGGTTTGTGCAATCAGGACAGTTGTTTCTAACTCACACACAACACTGACGTTTAAAGGGTTTGTGCAGTCAGGACAGTTGTTTCTAACTCACACACAACACTGGCGTTCAAAGGGTTTGTGCAGTCAGGACAGTTGTTTCTAACTCACACACAACACTGACATTCAAAGGGTTTGTGCAGTCAGGACAATTGTTTTTAACTCACACACAACACTGACATTCAAAGGGTTTATGCAGTCAGGACAACTGTTTTAACCACACACAACACTGACATTCAAAGGGTTTGTGCAGTCAGGACAATTGTTTTTAACTCACACACATCACTGACGTTCAAAGGGTTTGTGCAGTCAGGACAACTGTCTACAACTCACGATCTGTAACTTTTTTTCACACAATTCTGATGCTGAAAGGGTTTGTGCAGTCAACGGAATTACTAGAAACTCATGAACATGGTGTGTACAGTCAACAGAACTACTGTCTGTAAGCGTAACTTGCATAAAACTGACCTGTGAGTGACCCACAATACTGATGCGCACAGGGTTTGTACGCCAATGAGTATCACTTGTGATTCACAAAAAGGTCTGCACAGTCATGACAATTGTAAGCAGCAACTGCTGTATAACATAGTACCTTTATAAAATTCATTATTTGATTTCATACATTATACACACCAATCAGGAGGGGGAGAAGTGTGTGAGAGGGGGGGGGAGGGACAGCGAGAGAGAGAATGTGTGTGTGAGAGAGAGAGGGAGGGGCAGAGAGAATGTGTGTGTGAGAGAGAGAGGGAGGGACAGAGAGAGAGAATGTGTGTGTGAGAGAGAGAGGGAGGGGCAGAGAGAGAGAATGTGTGTGAGAAAGAGGGAGGGGCAGAGAGATAGTATAATTATGTGTGTGAGAGAGAGGTGGGGGGAGACAGACAGAAAGGGAGATACATGTGTGTGTGTGTGTCTGTTAGCATAGCAATTTTGTACTGCTGTATATGTACCCATTCATGGGGAAGGGGAGTGGGGGGGGGGAGGGAGGGGGGTATGTCCTTGGTTAGGAGGTCACTGACATGGAAATAGGAAGGGGGCAGTTTCAAAAACAAAGTGGTCTTACCGTGTGTGTGTGTGTGTGTGGGGGGGGGGGGGTCCTTTATGCAGGGCTAACTGACATGGAAGTTGGAAGGGAACAGCATCAGAAAAAAGTGCTCAAAAGGAAGGCGGGGGGGGGGGGGGGGGGGATCCCTCATGAGGGGTTTCACTGGACCTGAGTACCAGCCGAGTGAAAATGCAACGTAAGAAGCTTCACAATCATAATGCACAACTCACAACACGCATGCAGGTTTACGATGAAGCACACAAGGCTGTGACAGTGGCTACGTATAAACCTCGGGCGTCAGTTCCGCTGACAAGATATGCCAGTGACGGAACTCTTGGTCGGGCTTCTTCAGCGTCTCAAACCAGTGCTTGAGTCGCTCCCCCTTGGAGTTGATTCCCAGCTGCACCCCGCCTGCAACATCAGCAGATTCCACCGGATCAGAATGAGGCTCGGTAGCGACAACAGTCACGGTCCCTGACGTATACCATTACAGGCAAGTTCACTTCAGTTCAAAATATATCTGAACACTTCCGAAGACCCATATATTCACTCCCTCCAGTCTCCAAACCATAAGACAGGTGAAGTGGCCAAGGCTTTGAAGTGCCTGGCTACTGTTTCTTACAATGGGGGATCCTTAGTTCAGTGCTGGCTCAATCTGAATTCTGCCTTCTTGTGAGGCAAACAAACTAATGTACAAGAGTAAAATGCATGTCCAACTCTTACGTCAGAGTACCTGCAAACTCTGATATACGGACAGAGCGTAAACAGCAGTGAATGTTAAAAAAGCTGTACATCAAGAATTACAGGTCTCTTTTTGGAAACCCTACGGCGCAAGTTGGTTATGGGAAGTTTCTCTTTTCTTTCAGTATTTCATTTATCCCTTGCGGGAGTCGGGGCCACCTTACTAGAGTAAGACTACAGCAACCAGAAAAGTGGCGCTACCCATTCCTACCAGTGTGTGCAGTGTTTACCTGTGTCCAAACAATGGTATGGCTGTCAGTGTTTGAGATTTGTAACATGCACACAGATGCTGGTGCATGCCATTGCACTAAGGAGCTGTATGAACACCACAGAGAGTCTGCACTGAAAGTCAGCTCTGGGAGAAAAAGCCCTTACTGCACTTGGGAGTCAAACTCCGGCCAGTGACTGCTGTGCCTGGCTTTTCAGGCCATTGCTCTACCCACTGAGCCACAGCCTGCCTCAGAAGCTGATGTTTGGGGAAAGGGAAAGGACTGCATTAAAATGCCTCATCAATTTTCTGGTCTTTTCACAGCAAAGTTTGTGTCCACGCTGAGGCAGATAGCTCTCAGCAAGTGGCTGCAATGTGCCCCACTGAAGACTTTGTCAGTGGGAGTGCTGACAGTCCCCGGATCTCTACCCAGGGTGTGTGATCAAATTCCATGCTATCCCAGTCTCCCACTGTGGGTCTGACCCAACAGACCTAGAGTTCAAAGGGTAAAGACACTGACCAATGAAGTCATTGGCTTTGCCGATGTCCTTGTCCCACACGGTGATCTCCAGGGTCTTCTTGGCCAGCTCATTGTGCTTGATTTCGTAGGTGAACTCCTGCACACCACACAGCGCGTAGCGCTTGTCACTGATCTCACGGTCAACTCCCTTAGTCCGCCCCTCTGTCCACCCACATTGCTAACTCCACATAGTGTAAGGCTTGTCACTGGTCTCACGGTCAACTCCCTTAGTCCGCCCCTCTGTCCACCCACATTGCTAACTCCACATAGTGCAAGGCTTGTCACTGATCTCACGGTCAACTCCCTTAGTCCGTCTCCCTGTCCACCCACATTGCTAACTCCACAGTGCGTAAGGCTTGTCACTGATCTCAAGGTCATCAACTCCCTTTGTCCGTCTACCTGTCCACCCACATTGCTAACTCCTGTCTGTATATTGCAGCACACATCCATCTCCCTGCCCACCCACACTGCTAACTCCTGTCTGTACATTGCAGCACACATCCATCTCCCTGCCCACCCACACTGCTAACTCCTGTCTGTATATTGCAGCACACATCCATCTCCCTGCCCACCCACACTGCTAACTCCTGTCTGTATATTGCAGCACACATCCATCTCCCTGCCCACCCACACTGCTAACTCCTGTCTGTATATTGCAGCACACATCCATCTCCCTGCCCACCCACATTGCTAACTCCTGTCTGTATATTGCAGCACACATCCATCTCCCTGTCCACCCACACTGTTAACTCCTGTCTGTATATTGCAGCACACATCCATCTCCCTGTCCACCCACACTGTTAACTCCTGTCTGTATATTGCAGCATACATCCATCTCCCTGCCCACCCACACTGCTAACTCCTGTCTGTACATTGCAGCATACATCCATCTCCCTGCCCACCCACACTGCTAACTCATGTCTGTATATTGCAGCATACATCCATCTCCCTGCCCACCCACACTGTTAACTCCTGTCTGTACATTGCAGCACACATCCATCTCCCTGCCCACCCACACTGCTAACTCCTGTCTGTACATTGCAGCACACATCCATCTCCCTGCCCACCCACACTGCTAACTCCTGTATATTGCAGCACACATCCATTTTCCAATGAATCACAATGTACCTTTCCGACCTTTGTCAAAATGGCCGAGTCCGATAAAGAAAGGAATACACATATACATGCAACACCTCCGCTTCGACTGACTGCGTTCAGAGTGCTGTGTCTTTAGTTACCTCATTGTACTCTGGGTTCAGTGTCCTCTTCTTGACTGTGGTCTTGAACTTGGACTTCTTGTCCTTGTCCGGCTTGAGGTACCTGCAACACCAGCAAGCCAGTCAGTGCCGGGCCGGGCTCCTTGCCAGCAGGGTTCAGACAAACACCGCACCACGGGACAGTCCCCAGATAATTCACACCACCCAGGTACTGGGGAGACAGCCCCTATAGGGTGGACAGGGCCCCTGCACTGTGGGGACTGCCCCTATAGGGTGGACAGGGCCCCTGCACTGTGGAGACAGCCCCTATAGGGTGGACAGGGCCCCAGCACTGTGGAGACTGCCCATATAGTGTGGACAGGGCCCCTGTACTGTGGGGACTGCCCCTATAGTGTGGACAGGGCCCCTGCACTGTGGAGACTGCCCATATAGTGTGGACAGGGCCCCTGCACTGTGGGGACTGCCCCTATAGTGTGGACAGGGCCCCTGCACTGTGGGGACTGCCCCTATAGTGTGGACAGGGCCCCTGCACTGTGGAGACTGCCCATGTAGTGTGGACAGGGCCCCTGCACTGTGGAGACAGCCCCTATAGTGTGGACAGGGCCCCTGCACTGTGGAGACAGCCCCTATAGTGTGGACAGGGCCCCTGCACTGTGGAGACAGTCCCTATAGTGTGGACAGGGCCCCTGCACTGTGGAGACAGCCCCTATAGGGTGGAAAAGGCCCCTGCACTGTGGAGACAGTCCCTATAGTGTGGAAAAGGCCCCTGCACTGTGGGGACTGCCCCTATAGTGTGGACAGGGCCCCTGCACTGTGGAGACAGCCCCTATAGTGTGGACAGGGCCCCTGCACTGTGGAGACAGCCCCTATAGTGTGGACAGGGCCCCTGCACTGTGGAGACTGCCCATATAGTGTGGACAGGGCCCCTGCACTGTGGAGACAGCCCCTATAGTGTGGACAGGGCCCCTGCACTGTGGGGACTGCCCCTGGGGAGTTCTGATACCCACACACTGTGGAGACAGCCCCTGGGGAGTTCTGATACCCACACACTGTGGAGACAGCCCCTGAAGAGTTACGATACCCACACACTGTGGAGGCAGCCCCTGGGGAGTTACGATACCCACACACTGTGGAGGCAGCCCCTGGGGAGTTACGATACCCACACACTGTGGAGCAGCCCCTGGGGAGTTACGATACCCACACACTGTGGAGGCAGCCCCTGGGGAGTTCTGATACCCACACACTGTGGAGGCAGCCCCTGAAGAGTTACGATACCCACACACTGTGGAGGCAGCCCCTGAAGAGTTACGATACCCACACACTGTGTAGGCAGCCCCTGAAGAGTTCTGATGACGACAGAAACAACAACAACAAGGGAACCCAATAAACAAAACAAAGAGTGATAACGTATAACCACTGTTAGATGTGGGTATTTTTGCATGTGCTTTCATTTTAACCAGGCTGAGTACTGACACTTTGACGTAGGGGTCGGAGTAGCCGTTGGTGTCCATGGCAGCCAGCTCGGCACAGCGGATGATGCGCACAAACAGACACTGCTTGGCCGTGGCATAGCGCAGAGACAGCAGGATCTTGCCACGGATGGCAATCAGGTCGTCGTCTTTCTCAAACTGGGACCAAAAAAACATTAAAATAAGTTAAAAAGTATTCATCAGTGGTTGCCATTTATGATGCATATGGAGTTACCTCTCTCGATGCTGATACAAGAGGGAAAACTGGGTCAAACTAAAAACTGCAGTTCAGTACAGGTTAAGTTACAAGCCATCCGTTATTCCGTCAAAACTAAGAACTCATTTTGACTTTACTACATTAATCAAGCTAATTGCCATAATAATAATTACAATTTCCAGCGCATGTACTAAATTACCTATCCTGTCTAACCTGAGCGTATCCATCAGTGACCTGTGGAAACTGCAGCGTTAGCAGAGACATGACAAGTGAAATTCTCAGGCAAGAAGGTCCATGAGAAACATGTCTGTGCAAGCTCAGTTTGTGTGGTTGAAAGGCCGGACAGTCTGCGGGACACACAAAACTCTGTTGGTCAAATAATGCCTTGTTGACCGTTTGCGTCTGTTGCCAACCAATCAGAGATAAGCATATATACAGCAAGAAAGCACCTGGTGTGAGTTCAAGACAGAACTGATAATCCAGCCGAGACAGGAGTGTTGTCAGGCTTCCAGAATAGTTTTCTAGCCTTTCTAAATGGCTGATGAAATGGGCATATTTGGTCACTATGCGGTGTGTCTGAACTCACAGGAAGCTGTTTCTCCAGGTAGACGTTGAAGTGCTTTGTCTGGTGAGGCTTCAGTCTCTTCAGTGGCACTCTGGTCTCACCGATGAAGTCAAAGCCAAATGCATCTTCATCCAGCACCGACAACCTGCAGGGTGGACAGAAAGGGGCAGGCATACTTACTAGCACAGCACACAATGAGTGTGTGTGTGTGTGTGTGTGTGTGTGTGTGTGTGTGTGTGTGTGTGTCCACGAGCATCTGTGTGTGCGTCTGTGCGTGTGTGTGTGTGTGTGTGTGTATGTGTGTGTGTGTTTGCACGTGTGCATGTGTGTGCGTGTGTGTGTGTGTGCATGTGTGTGTGCGTGCATGCATAGGTGAGTGCATGTATGCATGTGTGTGTGTGTATGTGTGTGTACAGAAAACACAGACATGCACAGCAAGTGGAGAGACAAACACACACAAATGACTACATAAATACAAATGTACAGGAACACACACACTCACACACGTACAGAAACACACACACAAACACACACGCATGCATGCACAAAGACAGAGACAGCAGCCTACACAAGAGCGAGCCACCATGACAAAGTGACACACCTGAACATGAGGCAACAGCCTGAACAGCATGACATCAGAAAGGACCTTGACCTTGACCTTTTGACACTGACAGGCCAGTGTCGGCAGAGACCAGCACCCAGTGAAGCTGCCTAGCGCCAAGGGCCCAGTGGGTCACACTGACAGTGGGGCCGGCCACGCTCACCGGCACCCAGTGGGTCCACTGACAGTGGGGCCGGCCACGCTCACCGGCACCCAGTGGGTCACACTGACAGTGGGGCCGGCCACGCTCACCGGCACCCAGTGGGTCCCCTGACAGTGGGGCCGGCCACGCTCACCGGCACCCAGTGGGTCACACTGACAGTGGGGCCGGCCACGCTCACCAGGGACCCAGTGGGTCCCCTGACAGTGGGGCCGGCCACGCTCACCGGCACCCAGTGGGTCACTGACAGTGGGGCCAGGGCCCCGCTCACCGGCACCCAGTGGGTCACCCGACAGTGGGGCCGGCCACGCTCACCGGCACCCAGTGGGTCACTGACAGTGGGGCCGGCCACGCTCACCGGCACCCAGTGGGTCACACTGACAGTGGGGCCGGCCACGCTCACCGGCACCCAGTGGGTCACACTGACAGTGAGGGGCCCGGGCCCTGCTCACCAGGGACCCAGTGGGTCACACTGACAGTGAGGGGCCCGGGCCCCGCTCACCAGGGACCCAGTGGGTCACACTGACAGTGACGGGTGGCCGTGGGGGCACCAGCACCGGCCCTGGACCCCTTAAGAACCCCCCCACCGGAAGGGTAAGAATGGGGAGGGAGGAATTAAGAACCCCCCACGGAATGGGTTAAGAATGGGGAGGGAGGAATTAAGAACCCCCAAGGAATGGGTAAGAATGGGGAGGGAGGAATTAAGAACCCACGAGGAATTAATGAATGGGGCCCGGGAGGAATTAATGACAGGGGCCCCCGCCCCCGGAATGGGTTAATGAATGGGGCCCGGGCCGAGGAAATTAAGAACCGCCCCGTCAGGAATTAAGAATGGGGAGGGTAGGAAATTCAGAACCGGCCCCGGGAAATGGGTAAGAACCGGCCCCGTCAGACCCTGTTGCTACCTGAGGGGGTCACTTCAGCACATCATCCTGCTGTGACACCGTGAGTACGTCAGCGACTCGTATCCACTCGTGGGTTCAGCCGTCTTGTGGATGGGGCCCCAGTGGGCCGGCAGTACCTGGTGGACTGAAACCACCCCCCAGGCACACGGTGGGGAGAACCCCTGGGCACTAACCACCCTGTGGAATGGGTCCTGTGGGCGCCCCGTACGGGTGGGTCACACTGGCACAGTAGGGGCCGGCCAGCTCACCCCCCCAGGGGCACACGGGGGCGGATCACCGCACCCCGGGACGACTGGGGTGTGGCCCCTGGTCCTGTGGGGCCGGCCCCGTACCGGGTGGGTCACACAGGGGGGACCCCCCGGTGGGTCACTGACAGTGGGGCCGGCCACGCTCACCAGCACCCAGTGGGTCTGCAGTGGGGCCGGCCACGTGGCCCCATGGGATGCTGTGCGGGTGGACTACGCACCAGGCACACGGTGGGGATCACGCACAACACTAAATGAGGCTGGCCGTGCTCACCAGCACCGTGACCATTGAACACAAGGAGGATTGAATGCAGGGAGGACTTGAACACAAAAAAAGGGGGCACAAAAAAAGGGAGGATCAAGACACAAGGAGGATTAAGAATGCAGGGAGGATTGAACACAAGAGGATCAGGGGGATTAGAAACAGTGGATGGCTTTGTGCGGAGGTTCGAGGGAGATTAAGAACGCAGAACACTGTTGCTACCAGGGGTTTTCTTCAGCACACATCTGTGGATACGCACAACTCGTTCCCCTCTGGGTTCAGCGTCTTGTGGATGGTCTTTGTGCGCAGTTTGGTGGACTGAAACACACAAGCACACGGTGGATCATGCATAACACTTGTGGATGGCCTTTGGGTGCAGTTTGGTGGACTGAAACACACAGGCACACGGTGGACATGCACAACACTTGTGGATGGTCTTTGTGCGCAGTTTGGTGGACTGAAACACACAGGCACACGGTGGATCACGCACAACACTTGTGGATGGCCTTTGTGCGCAGTTTGGTGGACACAGGCACACGGTGGAACATGCACAACACTAGTGGATGGTCTTTGTGTGCAGTTTGGTGGACTGAAACACACAGGCACACGGTGGATCACGCACAACACTAGTGGATGGTCTTTGTGCGCAGTTTGGTGGACTGAAACACATAGGCACATGGTGGATCATGCACAACACTAGTGGATGGTCTTTGTGCGCAGTTTGGTGGACTGAAACACATAGGCACACGGTGGATCACGCACAACACTTGTGGATGGTCTTTGTGCGCAGTTTGGTGGACTGAAACACACAGGCACACGGTGGATCACGCACAACACTTGCTGCACCAGCACAGCTGTGGGCCACTGCAGGATAAGCAATACCTCCTGGGATGGTTCAACACATGGTGGATCTGTGGGACAGTGCAGCAACACACTGTGGGTCACATATACAGCAACATACTGTGGGCTGCGCACCTACTGGGATAGTACAACACATTCTCTCAAGTGGGACAGTACAGCAGCACACTGGGTCATGTGGGACAGAACAAAAAAAAGGTCATAAAGAACAGTACAGAAACACACTAGGTCATGTGGGACAGTATAGAAACACACTGGGATATGTAGGACAGAAGGGAAAAAACTTAGTTATGTGGAGCAGTACAGAAACACAGTGGGTCAAGTGGGACAGTATAGAAACATGCTGGGTCATGTAGAACAGCATAGAAATACACTGGGTTATGTGGGACAGTATCAAAACACACTGGGTCATGTAGAACATACAGCATAGGGTCATGTGAAACAGCACAGAAACATGCTATGCCATGTAGGCTAGTGCAACAACACTTGGTCATGTGGGATAGTACACCAACACACTGCATGTGCATCCGGTGGGACAGTGCAGCAATACAGTGTGAGTGATGTGCATCATGTGTTGGGACAGCACAGCAACACACTGTGTGTGATGCGCATCACGCGCTGGGACAGCACAGCAACACACTGTGTGTGATGCGCATCACGCGCTGGGACAGCACAGCAACACACTGTGTGTGATGCGCATCACGCGCTGGGACAGCACAGCAACACACTGTGTGTGATGCGCATCACACGCTGGGACAGCACGGCAACACAGTGTGTGTGAAGCGCATCACGCACTGGGACAGCACAGCAACACAGTGTGTGTGAAGCGCATCACGCACTGGGACAGCACAGCATGACCATGGAGGTTAGCCACAGGTGTCTGCAGCAGTGACAGATGTGGGCTGGGAGGGTCTAGTCACGGAGTGCTGCAGCATTGACAGATGTGGGCTGGGGAGGGTCTAGTGACAGGGTGCTGCAGCAGTGACAGATGTGGGCTGGGGAGGGTCTAGTGACAGGGGTGCTGCAGCAGTGACAGATGTGGGCTGGGGAGGGTCTAGTGACAGGGGTGCTGCAGCAGTGACAGATGTGGGCTGGGGAGGGTCTAGTGCAGGGGTGCTAGTGGGAGGGTCTAGTGACAGGGGTGCTGCAGCAGTGACAGATGTGGGCTGGGGAAGGTCTAGTGACAGGGGTGCATGCAGCAGTGACAGATGTGGGCTGGGGAGGGTCTAGTGACAGGGGTGCTGCAGCAGTGACAGATGTGGGCTGGGGAGGGTCTAGTGACAGGGGTGCTGTAGCAGACAGACAGATGTGGGCTGGGGAGGGTCTAGTGACAGGGGTGCTGCAGCATGACCATGGAGGTTAGCCACGGGTGCTGCAGCAGTGACAGATGTGGGCTGGGGAGGGTCTAGTGACTGGGGCCCAGGGATAACAGGACAACCAGCTGATAGACGTTTCCCCAAGAACAGGACAACAGCTGATACAGGTTTCCCCAAGAACAGGACAACAGCAGATACAGGTTTCCCCAAGAACAGGACAACAGCAGATACAGGTTTCCCCAAGAACAGGACAACAGCAGATACAGGTTTCCCCAGAAAGCAAAGTTCTCTACATAGAGACAATAAAGTTGTATTGTATTGTATTGTTTCCCCAAGAACAGGACAACAGCAGATACAGGTTTCCCCAAGAACAGGACAACACAGATACCGGTTTCCCCAAGAACAGGACAACCACAGATACCGGTTTCCCCAAGAACAGGACAACAGCTAGATACCGATTTCCCCAAGAACAGGACAACAGCAGATACAGGTTTCCCCAAGAACAGGACAACCACAGATACCGGTTTCCCCAAGAACAGGACAACCACAGATACCGGTTTCCCCAAGAACAGGACAACCAGCAGATACCGATTTCCCCAAGAACAGGACAACAGCAGATACCGATTTCTCCCAAGAATGGAGGACTGACCTTGCTAGCACCAGGCAGAAGGTGAAGCTTGACGTAGGGGTCCGACAAACCGTTGGAATCCATTGCCTTCAGGCCCTGCAGAACAAGAACACACATACACAGTGCTCTGCACTCACTGGTGACCTGCAAGCTTTACACAAATGATACAACATACCCTTGGCCTACCAGATCTCAAATTCTTACACAGCTGAGGCTCAAATAAAACAAATACAAATTTGAACTCGATCGTTGAAGTCAGAAACTGATCAGAACTGTTCATGATCGCTCTTCCCCTTCAGGAACACTCAACCTACCCTGGCACGAGCAATGGTGCAATGCAGAGCGTTGTTGGCGCAGTCGTACAACAAGGAGAACTCCAGCAGGCCCAGTGAAGCTGCCCATGTCAAACACAAAAATCAAGTTATTGAATATTTTCACTGCAAAAAAAAAAGAAGAAAAAAAAAAGCAACACAACTCAAAGCTGTTTTATTAAATGTGCTTGTAACTCTTTTTAAAACTGAAACAGCCACATTATGAATAATATTTACTATTATTATTATTACTATCATGTGCTAGTATGCAGCAACCTGATCATTTGTGACTGCCTGGATGGGTCAGTATGGACGGACTGCCATTGTCACTAAAGCCTGCCGAACACAGCCAAGTGAGGTCAGTGCATACAGATGTACAGAAGGAGAGAGAAAGGTTCTACTAAGTGCCTATTGCAGACATACTGCCATCGCTGTCTGGTGAAGACACTTGGTTGTCATCCTCTTCCTGCGGAGGCTGTGCAGACTTGGCGTAGCGGTTGATGACCTTGTCAATGTCAGTGTCCTCCTCAACCCCGTGTGGCACCGTGCTGTGCTCCTGGGACAGCTGTGAACCCTCGCGACTGAACTCTGCACACAGTCATCAGCAAAACATCAAACAGCTGTGAACCCTCGCGACTGAACTCTGCACACACAGTCATCCTGCAGAACATGAAACAACTGCAAGACATCTAACAACTGTCACATTCAACCTCCCTTGCCTTTAAAACTACGTTAAAAACTCACACACATAAACCATACCCGCACTCACTCTTCGTTACATTCCTTCTGTGCACTTGTGTGTGTGCGCGCATGCGTGCGTGCATGCGTGCGCGCACGCGCGTGCATGTGCGTGCGTGAGTGTGTGTGTGCATGTGTGTGTGCGTGCGTGCGTGTGCATGCATGTATGCGACACCTAGGGGCCCAGGATACAGATCAGTGGATGAGCGCCCAACTCAGACTCATCATCGTAAGGTCACATGTTCCATCCTTGGCAGGAGAGGTGGGGGAACATTCTTCAACAGTGAACTTTCTGTGCTATTACTTTGGTATCCATTCCACCCCATATTACAGCGGTAGCTGGAACAGACCCCTGTCACTCTGCAAAAAGTGTAGGGATCAGGTTACAGACAAACATGCAAATACCTCCATGAGCCAGCAAAGTCCCAGTGGGCTGACTATGCTGTCCAAACTACCGATAGCGTAGGAAGCCACCAGGGAAACAACCTAACACGCAACTAGCCAAGGGCCGTTTGACCACAGCTGTCTCACTTTCCGACATGCTGTGGACTGATCTTGGCCCACATACTGCACGTACAAGCATTTGAAGCACAGGCAAGGCATGGTTCATTCAACCTTCCCCGTCAATCACTGCATACGAAGAAAAAGCCACCACCACCACCACAGCCCGAAATTCCAACAGGTGTAAAGACAGTAACCAGATGGTACCACCACAAAGACAGTTCTGAGCCCATTGTGACCACTACACTCCGCACACTGTAGTCTAGCAAAACGCAAAGCAACTGTGCGCCATCATAACTGACCGGCGCATACAAGTGGAAGTAGCACAGCTCATTTCCCAAGACCCACAGCATTACAGCCGTGTGCAGGGGCCAGCAGACTGAGGAGGATGGGTAACGGGCACACAGCAGGTCACAGCTGAGTGGTCAGTCTTACTGTACCCGCCATACGTTTGGGAATGCTGACATACACAGCTTTACTCTCTACAGCTCTTATATTTCACTTGCAATTCTAACACAAGTGTTATGTCACAGTGTGTGTGTGTGTGTGTGTGTGCGTGTGTGTGTGCGTGTGTGTGTGTTTGTGCACATGTGTGTTGCTGCAGTTTTGAGTGTGAGTGCACATGTGCTTCAATGTAAATTTGTCATTGATGTGTACAGATACAGCACCATTAATTACATGACTGTTAACAATTGTATAATAGGTTGTGTGTGTGTGTGTGTGTGTGTGTGTGTGTGTGTGTGTGTGTGTGTGTGTGTGTGTGTGTGTGTGGTGTGTGTTGTGTGTGCATGATGCATAATGAATCCCAGTGTCGTTGCATGTGCTTTCCCATTATTTGAAAACATCCCCTGTTTGTCCTGTCTGACATGTTGTGCATTACAGCCATTAATTTACACAAAACATACACCAGTGTCTCATGTCCATCAGTTCAATGAACAAACAAGTTGTGTACAGAACACCAACTCAAATGTTGCATGCAGAACATCAAACAACATGTTGCACACAAAACAACAACAAAAAACAGGATGCATACAGAATACCAAACACACATGTTGCACACAGAACACCACACATATTACTCACAGAAAGCAAACTCATATGTTAAACACAGAACACCACACATATGACTCACAGAACACCAAACACACATGTTGCACACAGAACATCAAATTCACATATTGCAACCAGAACAACATATGTATTATACATGGAACATCAAACTTACATGGAACATCAAACTTACTTTTTGCACACAAAACACTACACATATGCACACAACACCAAACACATCCACCCTACACAGTACACCACATATCACACACAGAACACCAAATACACAGACCACACACAGAACACCACATATCACACACAGAACACCAAACACACCTACCCCACACAATACACTCAACTCACATGTTGCACACAGAACATCAGTCTCATAATCATGTTGTATGCAGAACACTGTCACATAATCATGTTGTATGCACAACACCAGACATAACACATGTTGCACACTTCACAAAAAAACACTGGGTGTTCCACATCTTGCAAACAGAACACTAAGACACATGTTACACACACAATACCATAAAATGTCACGTATTGCACACAGAACACAAAACACACATCACACACAGAACACCAAACACATGTGTTGTACACACAAGCTGAATGTTGCTTTATTGTCAACTAAGCATTATTGCATAAGACTGCACAAAGTACTACATGCACATAATGCTGCTTACAAACACTAGCTTCCACAGACTAGCCTGGCACATACCAGGTGCACAGCAAGACAGATGAGACCAGTGCCTGTCTATCGGTACACACAGCAAAACTGACACTGGCCTACAGGTGAACACACAATCAAAATGCAGACAGTTCAAATGGTAGTACTGCAGCTAATCTGTGCATATTCAAATGGAAGTCCTGCAGCTAATCTGTGCATATCTAACGCAAGCGTAATCATAAGAGAACTAATATCAGTGTTTTGCCACATCATCACTTTGCCACCCTGGAACTGTGTCTGTTTATGCCTCTACAAAACATCATAGCCACCACTTCTTTCTGGGGGGATATAAGTGTATGCATTTACAAGAGCTCATAGCCAACATTTCTTTCTGGGAGAAATAAGTGTATGCGTCTACAAGACCTCATAGCCACCACTTCTTTCTGGGGGATATAAGTGTACACGTCTACAAGACCTTACAGCCACCACTTCCGTCCTCATTGGGAGACAGGCATGGTGTGGTGGTGGAGTTGCCGTCACTAGCTGTCAGGTGTAATGAAGAGGTCACTCCATGATGAGGCTCGTGACTGATCTCTTCTTCCTCTTTCTGGTGGGTTGTCAATTTTGTTTGGGAGCAGATCATTGTGGTCTGATTGTCGACTAGCTGTTTCTGGTGGGTTGTCAATTTTGTTTAAGAGCAGATCTTTGTGGTCTGATTGTCGATTAGCTGTTTCTGGTGGGTTCAGTCAGTTTTGTTTTGGAGCAGATCGCTGTGGTCTGATTGTCGACTAGCTGTTTCTGGTGGGTTCAGTCAGGTTTGTTTTGGAGCAGATCATTGTGGTCTGATTGTTGACTAGCTGTTTCTGGTGGGTTCAGTCAGGTTTGTTTTGGAGCAAATCGCTGTGGTCTGATTGTTGACTAGCTGTTTCTGGTGGGTTCAGTCAATTTTGTTTTGGAGCAGATCGCTGTGGTCTGATTGTCGACTAGCTGTTTCTGGTGGGTTCAGTCAGGTTTGTTTTGGAGCAGATCATTGTGGTCTGATTGTCGACTAGCTGTTTCTGGTGGGTTCAGTCTGGTTTGTTTTGGAGAAGACCAACTGATCCTGAGTCCACACATTGTTCCTGGCATCATCCCTCCAGCCGCTGCTAGAACTGGTTACACCACATATTTCCGACAACTAGCCGACATTTTTTTTTTGGTGCTCAATTAGCGGAAAGTTAGCATAGACCTTCAGGTGTTTGTATTATAGAGGCTCAGTAAACTCATAACAGAGTAATTTTTTGTATGTGGAGTGCAAGTGCCTGTGTTTCTGTGCATGCAATGTCTCCAGCAATGCGGCCTCTGCTAACTCCTGACAAAAGCCTGAGTGCTGGGTGTGAACCAACAGCTTGCCAACCCTCAGTGCGCGCAGCACCTCGCCCCAGCTTGTACAGGGAAATCAAGAAGACTGTTACAGACACCAGCAGATGACAGTGACTGGCTGATAAAGACCACAGCCATTACAGAGGGCACTGACGGTGACAGACCAACAAACAATTTCAGCAGACAGATAGGCAGAGAAGTAAGTAGTTCCCTTTAACAGCATAACCAACTATGGACAAGGTTGGAGGAAGATACTGGACAGGGTGGCTTGGAGTGGGAGTCTGGGTCAGATAAACCAGTGAGCTTGGTGGGGTCTCTAAACAAGTTCTCTCTCCAGTACTAAGCTTTGTTGAGATAAACCAATGAGCATGGTGGGGTCTCTAAACAAGTTCACTCTCCAGTACTAAGCTTTGTTGAGATAAACCAGTGAGCTTGGTGGGGTCTCTAAACAAGTTCTCTCTCCAGTACTAAGCTTTGTTGAGATAAACCAATGAGCATGGTGGGGATCTCTAAACAAGTTCACTCTCCAGTACTAAGCTTTGTTGAGATAAACCAGTGAGCTTGGTGGGGTCTCTAAACAAGTTCTCTCTCCAGTACTAAGCTTTGTTGAGATAAACCAATGAGCATGGTGGGGTCTCTAAACAAGTTCTCTCTCCAGTACTAAGCTTTGTTGAGATAAACCAGTGAGCATGGTGGGGTCTCTAAACAAGTTCACTCTCCAGTACTAAGCTTTGTTGAGATAAACCAATGAGCATGGTGGGGATCTCTAAACAAGTTCACTTTCCAGTACTAAGCTTTGTTGAGATAAACCAATGAGCATGGTGGGGATCTCTAAACAAGCTCACTTTCCAGTACTAAGCTTTGTTGAGATAAACCAAGTGAGCATGGTGGGGTCCTAAACAAGTTCACTTTCCAGTACTAAGCTTTGTTGAGATAAACCAATGAGCATGGTGGGGATCTGTTAACAAGTTCACTTTCCAGTACTAAGCTTTGTTGAGATAAACCAGTGAGCTTGGTGGGGTCTCTAACCAAGTTCACTCTCCAGTACTAAGCTTTGTTGAGATAAACCAGTGAGCTTGGTGGGGTCTCTAAACAAGTTCACTCTCCAGTACTAAGCTTTGTTGAGATAAACCAATGAGCATGGTGGGGTCTCTAAACAAGTTCTCTCTCCAGTACTAAGCTTTGTTGAGATAAACCAATGAGCATGGTGGGGTCTCTAAACAAGTTCACTCTCCAGTACTAAGCTTTGTTGAGATAAACCAGTGAGCTTGGTGGGGTCTCTAAACAAGTTCTCTCTCCAGTACTAAGCTTTGTTGAGATAAACCAATGAGCATGGTGGGGTCTCTAAACAAGTTCTCTCTCCAGTACTAAGCTTTGTTGAGATAAACCAATGAGCATGGTGGGGTCTCTAAACAAGTTCTCTCTCCAGTACTAAGCTTTGTTGAGATAAACCAATGAGCTTGGTGGGGATCTCTAAACAAGTTCACTTTCCAGTACTAAGCTTTGTTGAGATAAACCAATGAGCATGGTGGGGATCTCTAAACAAGCTCACTTTCCAGTACTAAGCTTTGTTGAGATAAACCAATGAGCATGGTGGGGATCTCTAAACAAGTTCACTTTCCAGTACTAAGCTTTGTTGAGATAAACCAGTGAGCATGGTGGGGATCTGTTAACAAGTTCACTTTCCAGTACTAAGCTTTGTTGAGATAAACCAGTGAGCTTGGTGGGGTCTCTAACCAAGTTCACTCTCCAGTACTAAGCTTTGTTGAGATAAACCAGTGAGCTTGGTGGGGTCTCTAAACAAGTTCACACTCCAGTACTAAGCTTTGTTGAGATAAACCAGTGAGCTTGGTGGGGATCTCTAAACAAGCTCACTTTCCAGTACTAAGCTTGGTTCTGTTAAGAAAGCCAAGGTACAGATGTTGTTAAAATGATCACCCATTACAGTAATAATGGTACTGCTGGACAATGACAAATGGCTATGCTTATAAATAGCCTACATGTGATTAGTACATGACAAACTACTTTCACATGACAGTGGCATCAGTTTACTGTGTGAATTTATTAACATGATGAAATACAAAATTTTAAAGAAAACTAAAGTGCATTTCTATCTAACTTGGTAATTGTCAAAAATATGCAAAATGAAATGTGACAAAACAATGGAATCCAAACTGGTGATCATCCACTCAGAATATTCTCTATCACTTTCCATATTTTGCAAAACAGATGACAACTGATCAGTGAAACTTTATATGTCATTTTTTCCACAGCTTTACATCAAAATGGGGTAATGTTTGCATGCAATTATATAATGCAGAAAGTGCAACACACACAGTATGTCGTGTTTAATAATAACAGACAGCAGAGAACAGGTCCTGACATAACAACAAATCTACACCAAATAGTACAGCTAAGCAACACACTACTGACCTGTCAACCCAAATACTTCTACACACTTTTCTGTGTATTAATTCCCACCCTCTTTGAAGAGAGAATAATAGATGAGGTGTGTCTGTGCTTATATGAGAGTTTGGGAGAGAGACAGACAGACAGACAAACAGAGAGAGAGAGGAAGTGTGTGTGTGTGTGTGTGTGTGTGTGTGTGTGTGTGTGTGTGTGTGTGTGTGTGTGTGTGTGTGTGTGTGTGTACATTTGTGTGTGAATGGGTGTCTGTATGTGCGCATGTGTGAAGTGGTGTTTGTGCATTTTTCCGTTAGGAGTGATTAATCCCAACATGACGAGCAAATGTTCAGTTGCACTCTCAAACTTAAAGCAGAAAAATAAAACATTCTGTTTTAACTTCAGATTCCTGATCTCCCGTAACTTTCGAAATGGGTGATGGCAAGGGTATCTCCACACAAACTGAAAATTCTCACCCAGCATCATTCAAGTGATTTGAAAACCAAAAGAACTGTCAGTATTGGTCCCTGAACACAAACAACAGTAACTGAAAGTGCTAACTGAATATGTGCATGAGATACTATGTGTGCACGCAACAACTGCACACACTCCAAACTCAGTGGGATAAGACCCTACTGAGGGAGAGAACCCCCCCCCCCCCCCCCAACTAAGATGTATCTTTTGCACAAGCACTAATCGTCATTAAATACACTGATTGATTATTGACAAGTTCAAACTAAATACACTGACTGATTATTGACAGGTTCAACTCTTTCCCTGATAAGTCTGGAACTGATGACAGTGGTCTTGTTTTTCATCCAAATCCTGACAGGAAACTGCATACAAAGTGTGTAGAGCTTTGCTGGATCATGCCAGACACAGACGTAGGATAACTGCCCCAGCCCCCCAAAGGCAGCTTCTTTCTTGTTGCTGATAATAATAATATGAATGAACGATAATTTGTAATGCGTAAAAAACATGCACAACTTCCATGCAAGAATATGCATTTTCACTGCATACACAGGTATGTTACATGTATGCATGTACACCTGTTACAAAGGTGACATACTGTGAGAGTGTTTTGATGCAGCGATCCAAATGACATGGGAACATAACATGAAGAGCCCCACGCCCCCTCTCTCTTGTTTTTTCTGTGCCTAATGGCTCAACGGATTGATCTGCCTGTATGTAACATTCACATAACTGGTTGGAACATGACCTGACCAAACCTGACTGAGAAAACACAACTGGCAGCTTTACTCTTCCACTGTGCTGTGACCTTGAAACCGGGTCAAGGTCATCGACTGGTATAGCGGATTTACTGAAGCCCCAAAAGAGCTGGTCGTCATGCAGTATGTGAAAGATCTTGGTATACAGAGTAAAGCCAATGTTACAGGTTTGGATTAGTTCTGACCATCATCAGTTATCTCCCCTGCACGCACACATGCCACTTCAATCAAAATGCAAAATGTATCATTGCAATGTAACTTGTGTATGAACCATACATAATCTGCTTTGAGATTTGAGAAAAGTTTCACCTTTTGGGCACCACATGCCACTGTGATTGGAAAGTTAGGTGAAGGTCACCACAATTAGCATGAAAAAGGTGAAAAGTCCAGAAGGTCACCGTCACGCAAACATTGTCAAATCTTCCTTAGTAAATGGCATCTAAGGCAAACCCAAAATGAAAGATTTTGCCTTTTATGCTAAAATTCTTGGGAGCTATCTGATGATCACATGTCCTTCAAGCTGAAAAACAGCCTGGCCATACACTGGAAGTCGTCAGTCTGTGATACACAATGCCCCCTCACTCCACTGCACTGGTAAACCCAATTATCTTGACAAAAAAATCGCAACAAAGTCCAACACTTTGCATCCAACAAACTTACTATCGCATGTAATAATGGTGGTGTTGAAAAAAACTAAACACAGACTACACAGGTATTAGGTAACAAAAACATGGAAATAAATTTCAGTTGGGGTCAAAATGGTAAGGATACTTTACTCCATTCCATTCTTCATCAATGCACCAAACTCGTGTGTGGTCCAACACACGTTGTGACTGCATACTGAATGTAAGCACATATCACGGACACAAACAGAGAATCTGATTTTAATTCTTTCACCAGCGTGGGTACCCTGACTGGGCAGACTGGGAAACTGCCCCTAGATGAGACTGGATGTAAACTGTGTCATTTTGAGCACTGAGCCTGTCCACTACAGAGGGGGGACTAGCACTTTATAAAAGCAATCATCATCATCACCATCACCATCATTTCTCTCATGCAAGACGGCTAATGTCTGCTGCAGTTCACTGGACAGACCGAGTTAGCTTTGCGTATTTCTGCAGCAGCTACTGTGTGGGTTGACAGGTGCAAGGCTACAAACGACAACATGAGCAGTGTCGTCAGGGGTGCTACAGATGCTACGTTCAGTGGAGCTGAAATCAAATCAGCTAGCCGTCGCCAGCTGGAGACAGGGCACAGGGGGGGGTCACTCCGGAGACAGTGCACAGCGGGGTTCACTCTGGGCTGTACTGGTTTGGGTTGAACCGCCGGCTGTACCCTGCACACACACAGCCGACAGCAAACGCTAAAGACCAACACAACACACAGCTGTCTGCTGATGTTCACATTGCCATTCATAACTTGTGAGAGGGTAGGTTTCTTTTGCATGTGCACGCATGTGTGTGTTTGTGTGTCAGTGTGTGCCTCTGTGTGTTTCTCTGTGTGGTTGTTGCTAGTGTTACTGTACACTGCTCTATGTTCTTATTTAATGTGGAAAATGAGATACCATATAATTCTTTATCATTATGACCATCACATAATCTGCTGCGTTTCTCCTGCAAGAGATGCACAACTAATGATCAGATTCCTTTTGCCAAACAGAAACTCAATCTACATTGTCAACATGCCAACCCAGTGGAACCCCCCTCAACACATGGCAGCTGGAACTATCATCAAATCACTTCAGGACCACTGGTACTCTTCCATTTTTAAAGGAAGGCCAAACAGATGAGATCGGATTACATGTCACAGGAAAGTGTGTGACAAGATCAGAATACATGTCCCAGGAAAGTGTGTGACGAGGTCAGAATACATGTCACAGGAAAGTGTGTGATGAGGTCAGAATACATGTCACTGGAAAGTGTGTACCTGGACATATCAGTCATTTGCCTCAAGCAAGAATTTCATCCTATGGGACAACCGCCTATTTCTGGATTTTGACAATTGTTCTAAACTGGGATTTCCCCCTTGGAGAAATTAGGTTTAACTTTCCTTTGGAAAGTGAAGATCACATTCTATTTGGGAAAATAAGATCACTTTCATTCAGAAATTTGGGTCAGGTTCCCTTTAGGAAAAGAAGATAATTTTCCTTCACAAATATGGGCCATGCTCCCTTTGGAGAAAATTCAATCATCTCTTTGAAAAATAAACTCAGGTCATGCTTATTTGAAAAAGTAAGACCACTTTCCTTTGTAAAGAAAAAAATGGACGGGGTGGGGGGGGGGGGGGGGGGGTTACATTCCTTTAAGAAAAATAAGACAACATTCCCTTTAAAAATTGAGGTCATATGCACTTTCCAGGAAAATTAAGGTCACATTCCCTTTAGGAACACAAGGTTGCCTTCCCTTGGAAAATGAAAGTAAAATTCTCGTTTGAGAACAATCATTTTCCTGTTGAAGGCCACATTTCCGCATGGAAAATAGGACAAACTTCCCTTGCAAAAGTAAGGTCATACTTTCCTCCAGAAACTAAGGCAACTTCCCAGGCCCTTTCCACAAGAAGCCAGACTGAATGGAGTCAAGCTCTGCAGCCCACTAATGAATCCAACTATTGATGCAAGTTCTTCAGAATGCTGCCCAAGTTTTTTTCCGTTACACTAGCGGGGGCTCTTTAATGAAGCACCAGTTTGCACATGTGACCTTTTTTTCTTCTTTTTTGCTTTCTTTTTTTACATTAAAAATCGTTTTTCAATTCTCAGAGACCCAAGCACCCTTCCAGTAGAGGAGATTCTGAAACTGGGTGTGGAAGTGAACTTGTCCCAGTATTACATTTTGCCAGGTTTTGTGATCGTCTTTAGGTAACCAACCAAGATTTTACTAGTGTTCTGCATATGACCCACTGGGGGTAGAAACCTGCCATCCTTCTTTCTGTATACCTATTGATTCATGCATCTTTCTGTATACCTACTGATACATGTGTCTTTCTGTATACCTACTGATACATGTGTCTTTCTGTATACCTATTGAGTCATGTGTCTTTCTGCATACCTAACAATTCATGTGTCTTTCTGTATACCAACTGATTCATGTGTCTTCCTGTATACCTATTGATTCATGTGTCTTTCTGTATTAGTATACCTATTGAGTCATGTGTCTTTCTGTATATCTATTGATTCATGTGTCTTTCTGTATACCTATTGATTTATGTGTCTTTCTGTATAGTTATTGATTCACTTGTCTTTCTGTATAGTTATTTATTGATTCATGTGTCTTTCTTTCTGTATAATTATTGATTCATGTGTCTTTTTTTCTGTACAGTTACTGATTCATGTGCTTTTCACATCTTTAGTTAATGATTCATGTGTTT
Source organism: Alviniconcha marisindica (assembly GCA_018857735.1). Taxonomy (NCBI): domain Eukaryota; kingdom Metazoa; phylum Mollusca; class Gastropoda; family Provannidae; genus Alviniconcha; species Alviniconcha marisindica. The sequence goes on from JABMCL010000481.1 coordinate 280,006, forward strand.
TTCTTCAGTACAGCCATTAATTCGTGTGTCTTTCTTTCTGTACAGTTATTGATTCATGCGTGTGTTTTTTGTGTGTATATTCATCCATTCATGTGTCTTTCTTTCTGTAAAGTTATTGATTCGTGTGTTTTTCTTTGTGTATATTCATCCATTCATGTGTCTACTGGTTGGTGTGTGTTGGGGGGGGGGGGGGAACTGACAGCAAGCCCAGCACACCCACATCACTGGAGGAGGGGTGTAGGTGGGGGAACTACTCTTCAAACTGACATTTCAACCTGCTACCCCTTCATCTTGAGGTCTTAGGTGGGTTCCACTCAACATCAATCACTACAGCTACATAATATACATGAATACGTACATGGATAATAGTTGCATACATAGTCACAAACGTAGCATTTACCAAAACGAAACTGCTTATCTGAACAAGAAATGAAATCATGACAAGTGAGAAACACAGAGGTAAAAGGAACAAAAATCATACCTGCACTGCCAATGAGAACACAGTCAGGCACGCAACGCAGAAATGTTGGCCTTAAACTACCGCACGCCAATCGAAAACGGCAACAGAACCAATATCGATGCAAACGGAAAGTCCACTCAGTGAGGTACGATGTGTGAAGAAAATAAACACAGAACATAAATGTCAAATAATCACATAAATGTCAAATAATCAGTGACTTTCTAGTTCTATGAGTATACCAACAAAAATAATGTAAACTATGCATGTCATAATTTGCTCAAAACAGTTGTCAACAACTAGAAATCAAGGTTAAAATCACAAATAACACTACTGTCAACAGCAGTACATGTACTAAGATGCATTAAAAACACTCTTTTAGTCCTGGCAGTGCGTACACAAGTCAGCCATTGCAGCCCTGTGCATCTGAGCACGATCACACACAAACCCATGCATTTCAACACGTAACCCATGTCGACCAGTCATTCCGGTATAACGTGTCCGAAAATTTTGTAGTCTGTTCAAAAAATGTACACGTCATTGGGTATGGACAGGCAGATGTAGATCAATGCATAACAAAATGTACCCATTTTGTGTGTGATAAATGGAGGGATTTTGATGTTGTTACTGCTAAAAAATAAATAAATTTAAAAGCTCAAGAAAAAGGTTTGTTTGCCACCTTGTCTCAGAAAGAAAACCGCGAAGAAAGAAATTACAGACAGTTGGAGATGTGGACAGTAACACAAGGAGGGAAACAATGCAAACTAACAGTGACTCAGAGACACCACCAGACAGTGCTGGAAAGCAAGGGCAGACAATGTCAGCAAAGGTCTGGGCAGGTCAAAGTCAGCTAAAGGGAGGGCAGACAATGTCAGCAAAGGTCTGGGCAGGTCAAAGTCAGCCATAGGGAGGGTAGACAATGTCAGCAAAGGTCTGGGCAGGTCAAAGTCAGCCAAAGGGAGGGCAGACAATGTCAGCAAAGGTCTGGGCAGGTCAAAGTCAGCCAAAGGGAGGGCAGACAATGTCAGCAAAGGTCTGGGCAGGTCAAAGTCAGCCAAAGGGAGGGCAGACAATGTCAGCAAAGGTCTGGGCAGGTCAAAGTCAGCCAAAGGGAGGGCAGACAATGTCAGCAAAGGTCTGGGCAGGTCAAAGTCAGCCATAGGGAGGGCAGACAATGTCAGCAAAAGGATGGGCAGGTCAAAGTCAGCTAAAGGGAGGGTAGACAATGTCAGCAAAGGTCTGGGCAGGTCAAAGTCAGCCATAGGGAGGGTAGACAATGTCAGCAAAGGTCTGGGCAGGTCAGTCAGCCATAGGGAGGGTAGACAATGTCAGCAAAAGTCTGGGCAGGTCAAAGTCAGCTAAAGGGAAGGTAGACAATGTCAGCAAAAGTCTGGGCAGGTCAAAGTCAGCCATAGGGAGGGCAGACAATGTCAGCAAAGGTCTGGGCAGGTCAAAGTCAGCCAAAGGGAGGGAGACAATGTCAGCAAAAGGATGGGCAGGTCAAAGTCAGCCAAAGGGAGGGCAGACAATGTCAGCAAAAGGATGGGCAGGTCAAAGTCAGCCATAGGGAGGGTAGACAATGTCAGCAAAAGGATGGGCAGGTCAAAGTCAGCCATAGGGAGGGCAGACAATGTCAGCAAAAGGATGGGCAGGTCAAAGTCAGCTAAAGGGAGGGTAGACAATGTCAGCAAAGGTCTGGGCAGGTCAAAGTCAGCCATAGGGAAGGCAGACAATGTCAGCAAAGGTCTGGGCAGGTCAAAGTCAGCTAAAGGGAGGGTAGACAATGTCAGCAAAGGTCTGGGCAGGTCAAAGTCAGCCATAGGGAGGGCAGACAATGTCAGCAAAGGTCTGGGCAGGTCAAAGTCAGCCACAGGGAGGGTAGACAATGTCAGCAAAGGTCTGGGCAGGTCAAAGTCAGCCAAAGGGAGGGCAGACAATGTCAGCAAAGGTCTGGGCAGGTCAAAGTCAGCCAAAGGGAGGGTAGACAATGTCAGCAAAAGTCTGGGCAGGTCAAAGTCAGCTAAAGGGAGGGTAGACAATGTCAGCAAAGGTCTGGGCAGGTCAAAGTCAGCCATAGGGAGGGTAGACAATGTCAGCAAAAGGTCTGGGCAGGTCAAAGTCAGCCATAGGGAGGGTAGACAATGTCAGCAAAAGTCTGGGCAGGTCAAAGTCAGCCATAGGGAGGGTAGACAATGTCAGCAAAAGTCTGGGCAGGTCAAAGTCAGCCAAAGGGAGGGCAGACAATGTCAGCAAAGGTCTGGGCAGGTCAAAGTCAGCCAAAGGGAGGGCAGACAATGTCAGCAAAAGGTACTGGGCAGGTCAAAGTCAGCCAAAGGGAGGGAGACAATGTCAGCAAAGGTCTGGGCAGGTCAAAGTCAGCCAAAGGGAGGGTAGACAATGTCAGCAAAGGTCTGGGCAGGTCAGTCAGCCATAGGGAGGGTAGACAATGTCAGCAAAAGTCTGGGCAGGTCAAAGTCAGCTAAAGGGAGGGTAGACAATGTCAGCAAAAGGATGGGCAGGTCAAAGTAAGCCAAAGGGAGGGTAGACAATGTCAGCAAAAGGATGGGCAGGTCAAAGTCAGCCAAAGGGAGGGTAGACAATGTCAGCAAAAGGATGGGCAGGTCAAAGTCAGCCAAAGGGAGGGTAGACAATGACAGCAAAAGTCTGGACAGGCCAAAGTCAGCCAAAGGGAAGCTAGACAATGTTAGCAAAGTCTGGAAAGGCCAAAGTCATCCAAAGGTAGACATAGGTTAGCAAAAGTCTGGGCACATCAAAGTCAGCCAAAGGGAGGGTAGACAATGGTTAGGTCAAAGTCAGCCAAAGTGAGAGTAGACAATGTTACCAAAAGTCTGAAAAGGCCAAAGTCAGCCAAAGGGAGGGTAGACAATGGTTAGCAAAAGTCTGGGCAGGCAAAAGTCAAAGTCAGCCAAAGGGAGGGTAGGCAATGGTTAGCAAAACTCTGGGCAGGCAAAAGTCAAAGTCAGCCTAAGGGAGAGTAGACAATGGTTAGGTCAAAGTCAGCCAAAGGGAAGGTAGACAATGGTTAGGTCAAAGTCAGCCAAAGGGAGGGTAGACACTGGTTAGGTCAAAGTCAGCCAAAGGGAGGGTAGACAATGGTTAGTAAAAGTCTGGGCAGGTCAAAGTCAGCCAAAGGGAGGGTAGACAATGGTTAGCAAATCTCTGGGCAGGTCAAAGTCAGCCAGTCAGCCAAAGGGAGGGTAGACAATGGTTAGGTCAAAGTCAGCCAAAGGGAGGGTAGACAATGGTTAGGTCAAAGTCAGCCAAAGGGAGGGTAGACAATGGTTAGCAAAACTCTGGGCAGGTCAAAGTCAGCCAGTCAGCCAAAGGGTGGGTAGACAATAGTTAGGTCAAAGTCAGCCAAAGGGAGGGTAGACAATAGGTCAAAGTCAGCCAAAGGGAGGGTAGACAATGGTTAGCAAAAGTCTGGGCAGTCAGCCAAAGGGAGGGTAGACAATAGTTAGGTCAAAGTCAGCCAAAGGGAGGGTAGACAATGGTTAGCAAAAGTCTGGGCAGGCCAAAGTCAACCAACAGGAGGGTAGACAATGGTTAGCAAAAGTCTGGGCAGCTCAAAGTCAGCCAAAGGGAGGGGATCTGTAATGAACATGTCTTGGAAAGGAAGATGACACCAACTCAGCTGGAGTTTGAAAATAAGGAAGGCGCAGGGTTAGCCAAAGGAAGGTTATTTCTGGGATCTTAATGTCCTGTCAATTGCACATCTCAGGATGACCCCAAAGGAAGGAGTTTTGTGATGGAGGCATCTTGGGTGGACAGGAAGGTGGCAACAAAGTGGGGGGGGGGGGGGGGGGGGGGGGGGGGGGGGGGGGGGGGCAAATCTAATTCAGCATTTCACTTAGTAAGACAACTGTGAACAAAAAAACAGAGGCTGTAGGGAATGGAGACAGCAGGGAAGCGATGGCAGTGTGTGTGGAAAAAGCAAGGAGTCCAAACAACAACAGAACCAGTGGAATGGGAGCAGGGGGTTGGGTGAGGGAGTTGTTAAGGCTGAAAGGAAAACGATCTGATCTGTGACTGTACACAATGTGTATGCGTTTGCATGGGGCAACAATGGCTCATGGAGTAAAACAAGCTGCCAATGCTTTCCACAGCGTAAGGCTCTAGGCTGCCATGCGCACACAAACACACACATCTCCGCAAGAGTCAAAGTTGACAATGACCAGAATTCTGAAGCTATGGCAGGGGGTGAAGCAGCTGCATGGGCCATCACAGGCCATGAAGGGCCAGTGCCCCTGTAGGAGCCCTGCAAGCACTGAGGTGCAGGCAAAGCCACACAAAACACAGTGCTGAACTGCTGTATGTCAAATTTACAGTCACTTCCTGGCATTTTTCATAGAAACTAGGTGTCAACAAGCATGATGACATGCAAACAATACCAGAAAATCATTATCTTTGACTCAAATTATGTAATCAGGCAGAAAATGCCAGCAGGTCATTATCTTTGACCCAAATGATGTAATCAGGCAGAAAATGCCAGCAAGTCATTATCTTTGACCCAAATGATGTAATCAGGCAGAAAATGCCAGCAAGTCATTATCTTTGACCCAAATGATGTAATCTGGCAGAAAATGCCAGCAAGTCATTATCTTTAACCCAAATGATGTAATCAGGCATACAATGCCAGCAAGTCATTATCTCTGACCCAAATGATGTAATCAGGCAGAAAATGCCAGAAATCAAAGTCATAAAAAATTCCTGCCAAAGCAGCTGTAAAGTAAGGACATGTGGGAAGAGTCAACTTTCACCCCTGCACCACACTCGTACTGAAGCAGCTTGTTGACAACACTACACTCGGCTGACATGCTAGGTGTGCAGGCAAAGACAACAGAAACAAGCACATGCAAGTCTGTTAAGGGTATGCAGGAGATCTCCCTACTCAATGTCTGCTCCCCATGAGCTACAAATCAAACCCGACATTCCCATCCATGTGAATTAAAACCTTTGGTTCCACAATCCCCTGTCTATGCAATATTTTCTCATATTAAAGATCTACAGAATTTGATTTTGCAATCAACTGATATTCCATGTCCAAAGGGGAAACTGTTCCCAGAATAATTTGGGTCATTATTTTTCAATGGAAAGTGTGGGTCACTAGATATTCGCAAGGACAATTTTAGGTCAGTGTATTTTTCAAGGAAACTGGGTATTTTTTCAAGAAAAATATGGGCTGCTTTATTTTCCCAAGGAAACTTTGGGTTGTATATTTTTCCAGGGAAACCCTGGGCCACTATATTTTTTAGGGAAGATTCTGGGTTCGTATATGTTTTTCCAAGGAAAAGTCGGGCCACTTTTTTCCAGCCTAGGAAAATTTGGGAAACTATATTTTTCCAAGAATAAAACAGGCCACTATATTTTTCAAGGGAAATTTGGGTTGCTTGAATTTTCTTGATCAAAACCAGATGTGACATTTGCACAGCCTGTCCAAAAATGAATTGAAAACTTTATTAGAGCTCGTATAATTTTTGTGAAGACATTTTCATGTTGTTGTGTGTGTGTTTTTTAGCATGCACAGGGGGACACATCTTCTGTACAAGGGAGAGTCTGACATTGAAACTAGAGTGACAACCCCTGCTTATGAATCATCTGTCATAAACCACCACCATAACCATCATCCCAACCACCACAAAGAAAGATATGGTGAAAACAAACAAAGTTTTCCACAGTCCAGTACACCAGCTGCAAGATGTTCTCAAAGAAGCAGAGGAGTTTAACTCTGTAATTATTTCTTTGTTACCATTAAAGTTCAACATCATCAAACAAAGGGAAATAACAGCACTAGTTTGAAGTCATAGCAACAAGGGGGCAGCATACACCTAAAATGTTTGTAATAACTTGCATAAACCTCAAGTTTCATTTTTATGTTGAAAATTCTGGTTTTATGTTACTGTGAAATCACAGAGTATAGTAATTAAATAACTACCAGTGTGGAGTTTGTTCTGACTGTTGAAGTCACAGTGAACCTACATTTATGACAGGTCACACATATGCATGGAAAATGAGTCTTCAACTCTGTCAAAGAGAAAAACTAAACAGTTCTTTTATAAAGACTGTTGCTCAATAATGTCTAATAATCATATACAAAAAAAGACAAGCCTAATAACACACAATAACATACAGGAAAAGAATGCTGATCTGTGTCTGTACATATGCAATGCTGTCACATCTATGAAATGCATTCTCTCACAGTCATCGGATCAGTGTGCATACAAATTCACTTACGATGATTGCTGGATCGTTCTGAATCGGTTTCATCATGGAGGTCATCCCCTCTGCTACTCTCTGTGGCGCTGTGGCCTCCCCCATAGGAAGTGCTTGTAACACTTGCCTTGCGCTCCGTCCTAGTGTAGTGATCATGCTGAGAGCTGCGGGCACTGCCGATGCTTATGTTGTCACTCTCTGCAAAGTGAGCAGAGACAGAAGTCAACGCTCAGATCACCATCAACGACAAAGATCAGATGATTCTGACCAGGGCCCATGTGTACAATGAGCAAATAAAGTTAAAGGTAAATCCCACCTGGCTAACTTGTCAATAATATGTCAGCCTGACGTCCGAGGAAATTAAGCCCGACATCATCATCACCTAGCTACAGGGTCCATAAGTCTGGCTCTCTCTCTACATGCGCAACTTGTCAATAGCTCACAATCAGCTACTGGCTTCTGTTTATTTTTAGATTGGGGAAGTCCCTTGTTTTAAGTGACTGGACGCTGTGTGACAACAGCCCAAGTTCTAAGTTCAGTCAAAGGTTGCTGCGACTGTAGCAGGTGTTAGTGACACAATTGACCCCTTCCCACTGGAGATTTTCCACCCCTCTTTGCAGGCTGTGTCTAGATGTGAAAATACAATTTCTGGAGAGAGAAAAATTGGGCTTTAATGGTATGTGGAACAGTGTCAGTCCGTACACGTGTTTCTTTTCTTTTCAACAGGAGCCTCTGTTGGTAACAGCAGCATCAAATTCACTGTTTTTATACAACGTTTAGGCTGCATAAATGTTGAAAAACGAATGTATAACTTTAAACATGTTTAGGCTGGTGAGATAGTCCTATTTATGTTACATAAATGCCATTTTTTTAAAAGTATCGTCACCTTTTAAATTGCTGAACTGTTGTGTGGCATAACTGAAGTAAACTGACTTGACTTTAGAAGGGAAAAAATGCCATTGGGGGGCTATTTGCTCTTCACACACATAGGCCCAGGAAACTGGATATGGAGGGTCATGGTGCAATGCATCCACTATGGATTTGTATGGATTTTGTGCACCAAATTCCTCCTCCTCTGCTGGAGAGAGAGAGAGAGAGGGAGGGACAGACAGAGACAGAGACAGAGAGACAGAGCGAGAGAGACAGAGAGAGACAGAGAGACAGACGGGGAAGGGGGAGGGGGAGTCAGGTACTGACAGGGTGACTGAACAAAGTCCAGGTGATGGATGCAGACAGAAAAGGTCTAGGTGGTGGATGCAGACAGAAAAGGTCTAGGTGGTGGATGCAGACAGAAAAGGTCCAGGTGATGGATGCAGACAGAGGAAAAGTCTAGGTGGTGGATGCAGACAGAGGAAAAGTCTAGGTGGTGGATGCAGACAGAGGAAAAGTCTAGGTGGTGGATACAGACAGAGGAAAAGTCTAGGTGGTGGATGCAGACAGAGGACAGACAGAGGAAAGGTCTAGGTGATGGATGCAGAGGAAAGGTCTAGGTGATGGATGCAGAGGACAGACAGAGGAAAGGTCCAGGTGGTGGATGCAGACAGAGAAAAGATCTAGGTGCTTGATGAAGACTGAGGAAAGGTATAAGTGATGACACAGACACAGGAACAAACAGGTTCACTGACCAGACTCATGGCCCTTGCGTGTCTTGTGTTTTGCGATGCTGATTTCTTCTTCAGAGCTTTCTGATGAATCCTGCTCACTGCTCTCTCCATAGCTCGCTGCAACACCACCGTAAGATAAACCCATGTGTTCCTTACAATGCTCAGACACAGAAGACTTGGATGAAACATGGCTGTTTCTGCTGTGCTCAACTTCTCTGATCTCACTGTGTAACAGCCTGGGCATCAGCAAACACACCGTCAGACGTGCAACTGGAGAGGTAACTGACATGACCTGACACACCTGTACTTGCTGTGGGTGCCCCTCTCACTTTGTTGTAGGGGTTGTCATAACAAATCACCCTGATATAGCCATAATGGTTGACTGGGTGTAAAACACCAGCTTACTTACTTACTTGTCTTAACAACAAGCATGCAGACTTAAATGACCTGCCCCCCAAAAAAAAACAAGGAAACCAAAAAACGCAACAACAAAACCAACCAACCAAAATAATCTGACAGCAACAACTCTCTGTGGTGTGGTTTGTCATAGCAGCAAATATGCACTTGTATGATCTGCCCCCCCCCCCCATTGCAGCAGACATTTTTTTAAAAGCCCCTACACTCCTCCCCCCCCCCCCCCCCCCCCCCCCCTCCAACACCTGCATAAGGTGGTTGTTATAGCAAGGAATACAATCAGACCTACACGACACACCTGTGCCCGTGCTGGACCCCCCTCTGGCTCTGTGCCACGTGTAGTTGGAGTCTCGCACACTGCCGGGCCGACCTCGGAATGACCCACGCATCTGCGGCCGCATCCGTGAGGCATGTTTCCCGCCCTCGCTCTTCTTCTCGGGCAGCACGTACTTGGGGAGGCCCTTGAAGAACCAGGCGCCTGACCGCTTCCATACCTGACAAAGTTGTGGACAATATCAAGGTCTGCCACTGACCATCTGTTGGGGACAGTCGCACACACAGCCAAAGCCTGAGCCCAGTTCTTGGCCAGCCTTACCAGCCAGCATACCTCAGTCCTGCACTGGGCTCAGCTTTTACCCCCCAGCATACCTCAAGCCTGCACTGGGTTCAGTTTTTACCCACCTGCATACCTCAATCCTGTATTGGGTTCAGCTTTTACCCACCAGCATACCTCAATCCTGCTTTAGGTGCAGCTTTTACCCACCAGCATACCTCAATCCTGCTCTGGGTTCAGCTTTTACCCACCAGCATACCGCAATCCTGCTCTGGGTTCAGCTTTTACCCACCAGCATACCTCAATCCTGCTTTAGGTTCAGCTTTTACCCACCAGCATACCTCAATCCTGCTTTAGGTTCAGCTTTTACTCGGCAGCATAACCTGCATTAGGTTCATTTTTTACCTGCCAGCATACCTCAATCCTGCTTTGGGTTCAGCTTTTACCCACCAGCATACCTCAATCCTGCTCTGGGTTCAGCTTTTACCCACCAGCATACCTCAAGATGGGTTCAGGTGTCAGCATACCTCAATCCTGCTTTGGGTTCAAGTGTTACCGGTCAGCATACCTCAATCCTGCACTGGGTTCAGATGTTACCAGCCAGCATATGCAATCTTGCTTTGGGTTTAGGTCCAGTCTTACCTTGGGTAGAATTCTTCGAAACAAACTGGTCCCCCCATGATTTTCACTTTTCCTCAAATTCAGGTGAACCAGCAGTGAAAGATAAAGATTAGAAACACATGGAGACTGCTTTAAAAAAATCCTCTTTTTTCAGTGTTGTTATGGCTTGTGTCGTGTCTTCGTCTTCGTCACTGTAGAGTCACTGCCCTTTGCTCAGCGAAGTACTTAGTATAAATAACCATGAGCCGGTTTGGCCTAGCGGTAAGGCGTTAGGTTAGTAAGCGGAAGGACCTCGATTTGATATCGCTTCGGCTCTCCTTTCTCTTCAAAAATTGAAAAAGGTTATGGTTTGTGGACACTGTCCTGTGACTTTGTCCATCATTTCCTACTGAAACATTAAAAAGGCTCTCATTGCTCTCATTGCTGCCCATCTTAATGCAGGAATCATTCTGGTGGTGACAGTGTAACACTAGGTATATAATCTCCCTCTTGCCGCACCTCCATACCCCCTTCCCTCCCTTCTCCCCGTCCCTAATAAGCCTTATGGTTTCTGTGGACGTTAAGCACCATGTTTACTTACTTAAATAACATTATCTTTATCTCTGTGGTATGGGTTGAGAAAAGGCTTGAACATTTCTCAAACAGAATTAGTGTCACACGAACCAGAGGAAAGGAGAGTTCTACTGGTGCACTGGCACTTTTAAGTGGTCATGGACCTCCTGTTCAATGAGAATTTGGAGCCCTGTATACCATCAGCATATTGTACAGTCGGTCAGAAACACTGGCTCAAACAGCCAAACCCAGAGCCAGGTTCAAGTCAAACCTTACCAAACATAACCCCAATGCTTTGCAGTCAGCTTGACTATGGGGTTTTACAGTGTAAACTCACTCTGCACTGTTGTAAAACTCATTTGACATTAACGCTGTTGCCAAAGTGCGAGAGTACAGGAGAATCTATCACGCAGCACCTGCCTACTCATTCCAATGTCATTCCAACACCCAGCCATCTCTATTCAGCGATGTTCAAATACCCAACCCAACCCACTTCTAATAAAGCTGTCTTAAACATATACACCCAATATCACTCATCTGACTACTCACCATGCTATTCATCTTCCAGCAATATACAATTTTATTGCCAAATGTCAATGCTTCAGGTACCAAATACTCCCACTCACACATTCAGATAAACCCCCTCCCCCCCTGCTATATATATATAAAGAGATCTATCTAATATAAAGAGATCTGTCTATCTATATATATAAAGATCTGTTTATCTATCTGTGTGTGTGTGTGTATATATATATATATACATATATATATATATATGACAGATGACTCTATTTACAGCCAGCTCTTAGTTTATTCACAAAGTGACTGCCACACAGTGCTGCCCATGAAGACTCCACTGCCAGCTGTAACTGTTCTGACTTCACCACCCAACTGCATCAGCAGCACACAGCAACGTTATCCCGGATCCCAGCAACTCTCTCCATTGCCCCAACATAAAACTCCACTGATCACCACTCCAACAACAACCTCACCCATTACCGCTGCTCAGCCGGCTGTCAAATGCTCGATAATCCACTGATGTGGAACTGAAGCAATTGGTCTTTTAGAAAGAGGAAGCAATCACTGAGTGAAAACACAAGGACATCCTTCAGTTCTCAGCCAAAACGCACAGCCGGCAATGTGTAAGCGGGGTGGGGGGTGGGGGTGGGGATATTGATTTTAGTCTGATGCTACAAAGCTGCTAATCTGGTGGAAACGTTTGGAGGAAATCTGTCCTGGGCTAAGCCTTCAGGCTCAATGGTCATACAATTCTCTCTCATTTCCTGGTCAGTGACTTCCACAATTCTCTCTTATTTCCTGGTCAGTGACTTCCACAATTCTCTGTTATTTACTGGTCAGTGACTTACACAATTCTCTCTTATTTACTGGTCAGTGACATACACAATTCTCTCTTATTTACTGGTCAGTGACTTACACAATTCTCTCTTATTTACTGGTCAGTGACTTACACAATTCTCTGTTATTTATTGGTCAGTGACATACACAATTCTCTCTTATTTACTGGTCAGTGACTTCCACAATTCTCTCTTATTTACTTACACAATTCTCTCTTATTTACTGGTCAGCGACTTACACCATTCTCTGTTATTTATTGGTCAGCGACTTATACAATTTTCTGTTATTTACTGGTCAGTGACATACACAATTCTCTCTTATTTACTGGTCAGTGACATACACAATTCTCTCTTATTTACTGGTCAGTGACATACACAATTCTCTCTTATTTACTGGTCAGTGACTTCCACAATTCTCTCTTATTTACTTCATTCTTATTGACTTACACAATTCTCTGTTACTGGTCAGTGACTTACACAATTCTCTGTTATTTACTGGTCAGTGACTTACACAATTCTCTGTTACTGGTCAGTGACTTACACAATTCTCTGTTATTTACTGGTCAGTGACTTACACAATTCTCTGTTATTTACTGGTCAGTGATATACACAATTCTCTGTTACTTACTGGCTGTACATTTCCTTGCAGAAAATTCCTGGCAACTGCAACTGTACATTTTTTCTGCAATTCATTTCCTTTTTTCTTTTCTTTTTCTAGGTTGAACTGTTCATTCAAGACAAATTTCTGTCTGGGAGAGAATATTCTTAGCAACTGTACATTTTCCTTGCAATTTCGTTCCTTTATGACAAATAACTTTGAAGGTCCAAGCCACTTTGCCTCCAGAGGGTTCATCACTGTTCTGGGACATTTCATTCAATTAACTAAAAAATAAAATAAAATAAACTTCCATTTTTCCTCTTCAAAAGTTCAGTTGTAGGTTTGCTGATTAATGCAAACATAGTTCAATGCTCACGCACAGTTTTCCAGTTTCCTCACTCCTGCCCTGTCTCCCTTCCCCATCGGAGTAATAGCTAAAAATTAAACTGCAACTAGCTAAACATTATTCCAAGAGCTGCGCCAACAACTGCGCTGCTATTCTGGATGACTGTCAGGTGACTGTTGCCCCAGCTTGCCAGTGGTTCATTCTGGTGTTCAGCCATGCAATGTTGATCAAAAGAATTTCATTCAATCTGCCGGGAGCAAACCACAACACATCAATCATCCGCAAACAAGTCTGCCATTGATTTCTCTCTGCTCCTTTCTTCTTGCCATTTCTCTTTTGTCTCTCGGTTGAACATGTAACGCTATTACAGGCACCTAAATCAGGAGACAGCCGGGCAGAGGAGTTTCTCCCTGTATTTTCCCTGTCAAAACCAATATTTCAAAGAAGGGCCTTTTACACTACCACATGGCCCAGGCCTGTACTCGGCTCCACTTGGCTTGGCTCACCCTGGCTCGGCTCGGCTCTGTTGGGGCTGCTGCATTTATATCTACAATATGGACCAGACTTGAATGAGAAGTCTGATGTCACTGTAGCTCCAAATCTCCAAATGTGTTAGCTTTCCAGACGACAGCTCTGTGTTATAAATGTCCAGACCACAGCTCTGTCTTGGAGACAACAGATGATGTCCAGTAGAACATACGCTGCAATCAGCACTGCTCCAGAGCTGCGCCAAGCACGCTCTCCTCCAGCCCCAGGTCAGCCCAGTGTCAAGGCAGTGCCTGGTGCCCAGCCCCAGGTCAGCCCAGTGTCAAGGCGGCGCCTGGTGCCCAGCCCCAGGTCAGCCCAGTGTCAAGGCGGCGCCTGGTGCCCAGCCCCAGGTCAGCCCAGTGCACAGACCCTGGCTGGGCAGCACTTTAGATACTGCAAATCCTTTCTGGACAAGCTTCATTTGAATGATGAATTTTGGTGATGATTTAAATACTCCTGTGGCATTTTCCCACTTTTTTGTTCTTTTAATTAAAAATCAATTTCTTCAGTTTCACAGACCAGGGCAGTGCGATACACAATAGCAGAGTCATAACTAACACAGTAAGTGCTGCCCTATGGAGTAATACAGTCTCTGGTGTTCCAGAGTAAAATCCTCTCTCTCTCACCCCCCCCCCCCCATCACACAAAACTTGTGTGTGTGTGTGTGTGTGTGTGTGTGTGTGTGTGTGTGTGAAAGAGAGAGATTGGTTAGTGACAGGGAAAGACAGAGCTGTATAAGTACCTCTCGTGTTTCAGCACAAATCTTACACAACCACAGGGGCTGTCTGTTGCAGTTGAAGGTATCCACCCCGCACTTTGAGCACACCGCCTGTAAGAACAAAAGGACACACAGTTAGCACAGCTGTTCAGTGGCCCAGTCAACCCATCAACACCTGTTAGCAAAGCTCACATCATCCACCCACCAACACCCTCTGAACACAGCATCCATTATCCACCCCACAACACCCTCTGAACACAGCATCCATCATCCACCCAACAACACCCCATAACAAAGCATCTGTCATCCACTCAACAACACTCTCTAACAAAGCACCCGTCATCCACCCAACCACACCCTCTGAACAAAGCATCCACCATCCACCCAACAACACTCTCTAACAAAGCACCCATCATCCACCCAACCACACCCTCTGAACAAAGCATCCATCATCCACCCAACAACACCCCATAACAAAGCATCTGTCATCCACTCAACAACACTCTCTAACAAAGCACCCGTCATCCACCCAACCACACCTTCTGAACAAAGCATCCACCATCCACCCAACAACACTCTCTAACAAAACACCCATCATCCACCCAACCACACCCTCTGAACAAAGCATCCATCATCCACCCAACAACACCCTCTGAACAAAGCATCCACCATCCACCCAACAACACCCTCTGAACAAAGCATCCACCATCCACCCAACAAACCTCTCTAACAAAGCACCCATCATCCACTCAACCACACCCTCTGAACAAAGCATCCATCATCCACCCAACAACACTCTCTAACAAAGCACCCATCATCCACCCAACCACACCCTCTGAACAAAGCACCCATCATCCACCCAACAACACCCTCTGAACAACGCACCTACTGATATAACATCCCCAGATCAATCAATATTCAGCGGCAGACTTAGGTACAATGACTACTTTCAGAGTACATGATACACCTAATTTTGTTTGCACTGGAAACTGACACACTGCCTTTAGTGCACAAGCAGAACACTAATGCCAGGTTTCACTTTTCACAAAGGGCTGACACTGGATCCCATGATGACCAACAGGAAAAGGTCAACTGAATTTCCTGCACATGGGGAGAGCTGGCGACGTCTGTGGGAGCGAGCAGTAACATCATCATCATCATCAACACAACCAGCAGCAGCAGCAGCAGGGCAACTTGACCCAGATGACAGGGTTGATAATAAGCCACTCAATAAATCACAGCATGATCAAGTTTCCACTTGACAGCCAGAGTAAAAGAATCAACAATATTTGCCCATTTTTCACCAGGATCCATCGCCAGGCAAACACTTTGCATCTCCTAGCAGGAGGGCCAAATCTGTGGTTGCTAGGCAGCGAGACAGTTATAATAACTGTCCAAACAGCTTGGCCATGACTGAACGTGCCTGCCTGGAGTGAGCCAGCTGGAATCAAAAATCAAATTCTGAGGGTCAAAACCACTGTTGCTGTCAGAATAGCCTTTGACCAAAGACAGTGTCAGTTTAGCCACTCCTCCTGTCAGAACAGCCTTTGGCCAAAGACAGCGTCAGTTTTGCTACTGCTGCTGTCACAACAGCCTTTGGCCAAAGACAGTGTCAGTTTTGCTACTGCTGCTGTCAGAACAGCCTTTGACCAAAGACAGTGTCAGTTTAGCCACTGCTGCTGTCAGCCTTTGACCCAAAAAAGTGTCGTTAGCCGCTGTGTCAGCAGCCTCTGGCCAAAGACAGTGTCAGTTTAGCCACTGCTGCTGTCAGAACAGCCTTTGGCCAAAGACAGTGTCAGTTTAGCCACTGCTGCTGTCAGAACAGCCTTTGACTAAGACAGATTCTGGCCCTTAATTCTCTTTGTCTTCTTTCTCTTCCACAGACCCAGCACCTTTCTGTATGTCACTCAGTCTGACTCACTGGTGTAATTATTGGTTGATCACTGAACTGTAAAAGAGAAGAAGAAAAAAGGGGTGGGGGGAACAGCCTTCTGTATGACAGTCTGACTCACTGGTAATTTTGTTGATCACTGCTGTAAAAGAATGGGGCAGCACCTTTCTGTATGACAGTCTGACTACTGGTGTCATTATTGGTTGATCACTGACGTAAAAGAGAGAGGGGGGGGGGGGGGAAGCACCTTTCTGTATGACAGTCAGTGTGACTGACCGGTGTAATTATTGGTTGATCACTGGACTGTAAGAGAGATGGGGGAGGGGGGGGGGGCACATTTTGTATGACAGTCAGTCTGACTCACTGGTGTAATTATTGGTTGATCACTGGAATGTAAGAGATTTGGGGGGGGGAGCCCATTTTGTATGACAGTCGTTGACTCCTTGTAATTATTGGTTGATCACTGGAACTGTAAGAGAGATGGGGGGGGGGCACACCTTTCTGTATGACAGTCTGACTGACTGGTGTCATTACTGGTTGGTCACTGGACCATAAGAGAAGAGTGTGTGGGAGGTGGGCAGGGTGGACCCAGAACTGTTCCCTATGACACTCAATCTGACTGGTGTAATTATCGGCTGGTCACTGGACTGTAAGAGAGAGAAGTGGAAGGAGCATTCTGATTGACGGTCTGACTGACTGGTGTATTATCGGTGGTCATGGACCTAAGAGAAGATGTGGGGAGTGGGCAGGGGGACACTTTCCTATGACACTTGGATCTGACTGGTGTAATTATCGGCTGGTCACTGGACTGTAAGAGAGAGAAGGGAAGGGGGGGGGGCAGCACTTTTCTGGATGACACTTTGACACTTGGTCTGACTGGTGTAATTATCGGCTGGTCATTGGACTGTAAGAGAAAGAAGGGGGAGGGAGGGGGGCAGCACTTTTCTGGATGACACTTTGACACTTGTCTGACTGGTGTAGAGGGAAGGTGGTGGTGGTGGTGGTTGGGGGTGGGGGTGGGGGGGTTGCAACAACACCTTTTTGTATGACATTCAGTGTGCCTGACTTGTGTAAATATTGGTTAGTCCTTGGACTGGAAGAGAGGAAGGAGCTGCATCTCTACTTTAGAGGGCTTCCTACAAGATGAACTAATCAGTAAAAACCAGCAGCTGAAGGCGAGTATCGGTATTCACAAATAATAACACTCAACAATGGGAATTCCTTGTGTTATTGATATTGTTCAGCAAACCTTACCATCTGTTGCACACTGCAGAAAGCCAAAACACAGTACTAAACTACAACAACCAAACAACAACAAAAACTAAATATAAAAAGGAGCAAAAATCATAATACCAAGACCATCTCCCTTCTAAGATCACTTTCAGACAAAGTCCCCTCTTTTAAGATCACAAGTAGGTAAACTCTTTCTTTGAATATAATGTCCATGTGAACGGTAAGACAAGACCACCTCTCTGGTCTCTCTGAGGCCTGCTTGTCCCACATTTTGGGGGTGGTCTCCATCATGAATTCCACTGTACTTCAATCTTGTTCAAGGCAATTAAGGGATATTATTGACTGGGTGGGCGTGGGTGACATCTGTCTGCAACTGTCCATTGAAATCCATCAGCGTGAAGCCCTGCTGTGAAATCCTCTTACCCAGCTGGATCAATACCTTTCCACAGCCCTAGGTGGCCTACTGACAGCTCAAACACCACACCGCTGCTCTTTCTCACAGGGCCCGCAGTCACGTCTTAATCAGCATGGTCACGCTACACTGAAAACTTCTTCTTCAAGTTGCATCATGGCTCTTTGGAGTGACGATCACACTTCACAGTCATTAGTTACTATTGTTGTCAAGGTTTCCGGCTGAGGAGATAGTATTAAAGCAAACAGGTCTTATCTTTAATAATCAATCACAGTCATACCACCTTTCTTGTTGACAAGTACGTCAAGATTTTGCGGTGAGGAGATATGGTATCATGGCAAATAGGTCTACTTCAATCACAGATGTGGTGGTGGTGGTGATGGTGATGGTGTGTGTGTGTGTGTGTGTGTGTGTGTGTGCGTGCATGTGTTTGTGCGTGCGTGTGTGTGTGTGCATGCGTGCATGCGTGTGTGTGAGTGTGTGTGCATACATGCATGTGTGTGTATGTGTGCATATGTATGCATGCACTATGGTGCATGTATGTTTGCATGTATGTGCACATGTGTGTGTATGTGTCTGTGTCATATGATGTGTACATCTTAGTTTTATGGTGGGGGGGAGGGGGGTGCCTGAGTGTGTGTGTGTGTGTGTGTGTGTGTGTGCATGCGTATGTGCGTGTGTGCATGTGTGTTTGTGTGTGTGCAAGCATGTGCGCATGCATGCATGTGTGCGTGCTCTCATGTATGCATGCATGTGTGTGCTAACACCCCACAGCTTAAACCCTGAGGTCTACCTAGCAGACCCTGGATAAGGGTCTGTGCATGCATTTGATTGCATTTGTCAGGAGCTTAGCATCCCCTGCCATTGCAGGCCATCTTCCAATCCAGGCTTCACAAAGTGCACAGAGCAATGCACCTTTTGGCTGCGCACAGTTTGAAACAAAATACAACAGCTTATTCATAAACTATTTTACAAGAACATGCTTACTCAAAACACAGACACACACATGCCTGTACACATGCAAACGTGTGTGTGATTCCTGGACAAGCTGCATTATGAGCTCAAACACGTCCAAAATGCAAGGCTACTGTATCCATCTTTAGGGGCATGGAGAGAGAGACAGAGAGAGAGACAGAGACAGACAGACAGACAAAGACAGAGACAAAGACAAAGACAAAGACAGACAGACAGACAGAGAGAAATGCCAAAGAGTGCATGCATACATAGACTGGCATGTGTCATGTAACTGACTGACGATTCCACCTTCAAAGACTCCTGCAGATGCACAGTCCAGGACATGCTGGAATCAAGGAAAATGACTCAGCAGATAGACTGGTGGGCAAAGCAACCATCACGATCGCATGCGGCTTGCATCTCAGAGGATCTGAAGTGTTGCAATGCTTGAGATATTACCTGCAGGCACAAAGCCAAGGACACCACACCATCGATTGCCAGTAGGAGAGGCACAGAGAGAAGCGCTTGATGATCTTCATCAAAGGGATGAAAGAGGGCCATCATCAGTAAGACCAGCACTCAAACTGTTTCAAAGGCAATGCTGGGGGAACTTCTGAGAGATGGGGTGGAGCACATATAGGCTTTCCTAAGCACGCAGGTACCCTCTTGAACTGAACTGAACTGAACTGAAGAGATGGGGACAAAAAGGCAGGTTACCTTTTTACAGTCATCGCAGTAGGTGGGGGAGGCTCCCAGCAGTCCAAATTCATCTCCACACAGAATGCACTGTGTTGTTCCATTGCCAATCGCATTCTTCTTCATGTTGTCCAGCTTCTCCACCAGTCGTCTGAAACAGCAACAGTTGGACCATTGTCAGACACTACAGCCTTACTAATCCTACTGTTTCAGTTTTCAGCATCACGTTCAAGGGGGACTCCAAGTGAATATGCAAGTTGGCCTGAAAACAAACAGAAAATGAGCAGCAAATATTTCCTTTGCAGGATTTGTTATCTTTATGCAATAGATGTACAATTTTTGCTTCAAACTAGAGCTCTGCAGAGTGCAGCCATGTTGTTTCACTCTTTACCAAAGAAGGGCAAAAAAATGATTGGATGATGATGTAAGAGACACATGTTCCACACATTTATAACATCAAAGACATAGACTGACAGACACAGTGTTATATCTATTACCTGTGTGTTCATACTTAGTCTATATATATAAAATCCCCCCCCCCACCCCCACACACACACACATCACATATTGTGATTTCTTCCATTGAGAGTTTTGTGAAGTGACCCTGTGCTGCTGACAGGACATTACAATACAGTCAGACACTGCAGGTGGTGAGCTGTCTTACTGGAACTGGCCCTTGGTGGGGTCAACACAATTATACTGACTTCAACTGATTCCAGTATCCCCTCCTTTTACAGGCTGACAGCAGACAGATACAAATCTGTCTCTGCTGACATAATTATGAATATAAGGAAAAATCCAACACAAAAACTAAACAATCAGGTTACCA